>OY755171.1:22745442-23037488 GCA_963576735.1 Bedellia somnulentella | reverse complement strand
ATAATAAAGAGAATATATGAGAAGAATAATGAATGCGAAGAGAGAATTGACCGGATTATGCGAAATGGCGCATCGATAGTTTCTGCTTTACCCAACGGAAATAATGGGCGTGAATAAGTAAATAAGTTATATAGAGACAAACGATAATGTCAATTATTAACGTGAACAAAAATCTCAAACATGATTAATCATACGAAGCACAAATATACTTGAATTGGTGTTTTTTTGTATACAAGTAGTATATATTCTAAGCTTGAAGAAAAGCAGTTAGGCTATCTCAAGTCGGTTCGGTTAATAAATGTAAGTGGCGTCCTTAGCAAGAGCCAAGACTGAGAATAATAATTTATAATTAATGTCGGTATCCACCCCTTGGCCGATTGTTGTCACTTACAATGTTAGAGTTTAGACCTAATTTATCATAACATGAATAAATCAGAACTTTAAACAAATAATTTAATGCTTGGTTGGATGCTTGCTCTTTACAACCGTTGCGTTGTTTTATAGAAAATAACGTTTATTTTAGTTATTTTTTATGTATGTATATTAAGACATTAAGGTATTTTGTCCATCACATGAAAAAATATGATGATGGTATCACAAAATTTTTTTAGTCAAGTCTTTTCTTTATATAGAATTTAGAAAAGAATATCAAGAAAAATATTGTCACATTCGTGTTCTTTTCGAAGAATACTTGTCAATTATGTATTACTTAGAAACATTGAATAGCGTTCAGATGGTATAGTTGGTCTGGAATTCGCTAAGGTTTGTATCTCTGGAAATTTTTGATTATGCAATTTATTTTTAGAACAACTACTTATATTGTACTCGCGGGAAAACCAATAAATTGGTTTTGTGAGACTTATTTTATGCTTTATTTACCTATTTTATCTCATTTATTTTGCTGTGTAGGCTTAGAATAGCACTACCCCATTTATTAAGGAATTTTTGGACAATGCGGTTGGAGACCCATCACCAAAAACCTTTATTTTACCATCTTTTCCCCATTCAATTTTCCAAAAGTGGCTGAGGAATTTCTAATTCCTTTGCTCTGGCTTGGCTACCTCTTCTAGGCATTTATAGCCGTCAGTATATGTACGTATCTCGTTTACTCATCATATTTTTGTGTGAGTACTGATCAAAAGTAGTTTATTAACAAAAAAGTGTTGAATAATAAATTAAACAGTTTTTTTGCTAAAATACTAATAAAAGTAAATAATTGATAGATATATATTAATATGATATAATTTACTAGAAATGCACTATATTTCACAAGATATATTGCCTCCACAGCTATTTGAAAAAAAGTTTTGAATTTTTGTTATTAAGCAATAGCTATATTTTACTTTAATTTATCTTATATAGAATCAGTTTTTACTTCATAATCACTTAACCAGAAGTTTGGATGGAAAGAAAAATAAACAAAATTATGGTTCTGTTCATGCTTGTTACATCAACCAAACACGTCAACTCTATTTAAAAAAAACTGTTTTGAAATACAAATGAATTTTACTAATGATTTATTTACATTCTTAAAAAAATATTTTTTTACTGTGTTAAAGAATAAGAATAGTAAACGCATATTAAAAAATACAATGTATATAACATAAAATAAATTCCCTTTTGGTGGCAGGTTTCCAAGAAGGCTGGTAAAATTATTATTTTGGTCAGCCCAGTTTACCCACTGAATAAAATATGGACAAGCGTTTAGAGCCCGGAACATCTGTCCAAGTGTATTTATTTTTTTTCCGTCAAGAAAGTATTTAGTTAAATTAGTAGGTTTAAATGAAATTCCGAATGAATAACATTTATACGGTTACACCATGATTGTGGTGGCAGCAAAGGCAAAGCAGTTAATTTCAATACTGACTTAAAACAATGAGTGGAGGATTTACTAGCAATAGTTAATCCGCAGAGTTCAAGACAAAGCACGCTTCTAGTTGCTTAGCAATATTTTTTCTCATAAATAAACACTATCTTCCATCTAAAAAATGATGCGAAATTTAAAATGAATTCACAATAATACCGTTCCAGTATTAGTTAACAATAACTTTATTTCCCTCTTCAACTATCGTTGACGATGTATTTAGATAACACCTGTATCATTTCATGATGTACGAGTACACAATGTACAAAATAAAAAAAGTTGTTGATGAAAGAGGTGCTTCTTCAAAGATGAAAATATTTTCCAGTCAAATTGCAATATAAAGACATAATCTTTCCGAGTATTAGAATCAATGTATTATAAACAAATTCAACTAAAAAACCCGACAGAGTATCACTCGCATAAAATGTTTCGTCCGATTCAACATCACGTTTCATTTCAAGTTCGAGACTTTTGTATTCAACGAGAACGAATGTCGGTACTACAAAAATTTATCGATACATTCACTCGTTTTACGTTCCTTTGACTTTAACTATCATTTTATGTGTTACAGCGAGCTTGCCGCTTGCTCCTGCACTACCTGCGCCACTTCCGGGGCTATATAAACTTTAGAGGCGTTTTATTGATTATTAAACTTGAAACTGGGTTCATGTCCGCGTATCACTATTTCATAACAGCCTCGTAGCACTTTCATCTAGTGTGTGTTATCCATGTCTAGGTGGTGAAGTTTCAAGTTAATATTCATACGTTTTGAATTATTGATATGTGGTACCAACCTTAGATAAAAATAAAAGAAGAAGATGCGGCGTGAGCGTACAAATTGTCAACTAAATATGGGCCTTATCGGTTTATCACCACACCGCACTACATCCATACGAACTGATACGAACACCCACGCAGGATATCGTATCGTGTCACTCACTCACAGGTTTCGTATAGTCTGTCTCTGTCACTTAAACATGTCAGATTTCAAGGATAAAATGGCCGAAATTAATAATATTTTGCTTGTAAATATATTTTTGGTGTACTTAGGCATGAAACGTGATTTCCTGTGATTTGTTTTTACGCCTTGAATGATTTGTGCACTGAATAAAGGCACAGCCAGGCATTTTAAGCGCGAATTGTATGAAAATTTTAATTTCGATGTCAAAGATTATGTCAGCTCGTCGAGTCGAAGTATCGTAGCGGACTAAACTCGACTGAAGCAAACCAAGTACATCGTACTCAGTTTAGTAGGACCGCGCGCGGGCAGAGGTTGCCGCATCTTCTTCTTATTGTTTTTATCTAAGGTACCAACTATATTTTTATTGTTCTCGAGTAAAATGCGAATTCTTTTCTACTATTATTGTTTTTGATCTTGCTATTCCTAGATTTTATTAGTATTTACAATAATGTTCGAAAATATCCATAGGTGCTATTAGTAACTTTATTTAAAATTTATAGTAGGTATAAGCTAGGTGTAAACTATTTTTCTTTTTTGCGTGGTGAAAGTAAAAGTAAAAAGACTTAATCCCGGTCAAGTAGATTTCAAAAATTCCGCAAAATTAACAACATAAACAACCCAAAGAAAACTGTTATGTGGGGATCCTGTTTCGTATTAATTTTATTAAGTGTAAAATTAAAACCTTAGTTTTAAGTGAGAGAACAAGAGAACCGCCTTGTATGCGGGGGCGTTTGTGTTTGAAATCTAAATAGTTCTTTTCTAATCTTATATAAATATGACACAGAATTTTCACAAGTTTATGTAAATCTGCTACCCCGTATAAAGGAGAATGTGGCGTAAACAACCACTGGGCAACCGTGATAGCCCAGTGGGTAGAACACTCGGTTATCGTGCAAACGACTAGTGTTCAAATCCTGGGTCGGGTCTACACCAATTTGTCTTTTCTAAAGACATATGTGTGGTTAATTTATCATGGTTGTTAACGGTGAGGGAAAACATCGTAAGGAAACCCACATGGCTGAGTTGTACTTAGTCATGTGACAGTGTATTCGTACAAAACGGCGATAGGCCTGCCCCCTATCACGTGAGTACACTGACCATGCAAAACGTAGGTACTCTGAACACCAGGTGACAAAGTCACGTGATGTTCAGAAGTATTAGTACCTCTGCCAACCCCTACGGGGATATTCGGCGTGAACGTTTATGTTATGGCGTAAACAATACTTTAAGTACAATAATTTGAAAAAGAAACTACGTTTTTGTGTATGTTTCAAGCGTCTACCTGTCGCAACTCTCAATAACGAAAATACAATATAATAAAAAGATTTAAATATGTATATTTTTTTATTTTGGTAATTTATTACAACAATCTTTTTTTCAGCTGCAACCAAAAGCAATATATGAGATAAATTCAAAAATTTCACTTATACTTTACCTTTGTGCTCGTGAGGGTTAAAAATTATGGATATTCTGATTTAAGTAACATTAACCCAAGACTCTAGTTAAGCTCATCTAAACCTAGGCATATCTTGTTTGTTATTAATTCTGAATCATGTTCTGATAATGTTTACTAGGAAATTCGCCCATATCTACTAATTTTATCCATTATTTTAACAACACAACGTTTTGCAGTGGCTGTGGTGAATTGGATATTGTAGCAACATTTTCCAATGATGACGGGCAACTAATTACCGTCGGCGATTGTTGAATTAATAATATCTCTGGTATCATTTCCGGCGGAGTGCAGCGGACAAATTACACAGAGCAATAAAGCGGGCGGACACTGGGCGGCGTAATCGCAGCGCCATCTATCGACGAGTTTTAATGACAGGCGCCATCTAGTGAGCGCGCCTTGATTGCTTTTTAATAGCGTTTTCGATCATCATAGATATTGTCGTGTAAAGTGTTAATATCCAAGCTGGGGCATACGCCGCATTTCTTGGTCATACTTGGCAGGAACATCACAATTATACTCAACATAATTCAAACGTTCATATCGTATATATCAAAAGAAGTGACATAAGTATAAATCAATTCATAATATCACGTGGTGTTCAGAGTACCCACGTTGTGCTTAGACAGTGTATCCGTCTGACAGGTAGACGACTTATTACGGATTTTACACTAATTGCCGTGTAGTGCCGGCTTAGAATTTCACTACCCCTCTCTACCCACGGGTGTCATAAGAGGCGACTAAGGGTATCGGGGCTTTTTTTTGGATTTTTGGGCGATGCGGTTGGAGACCCATCACCAAAAACTTTTATTTTACCGCCTTTTCCCCACTCAACTTCCAAAAGTGGCTGAGGAATTTATAATTCCTTGGCTCTGGCTACCCCTTTTTGGAAATTATAGCCATGAACAGCTAAATTAAATATGAAATCCCGTTGCTGCCAACAAGCAACTAAGGCTGTTTATTGTAAATTAATAAAGAATTTGAATAAAGAAGCTCGACACGGACCGGCGTTCGACTGCACTCGGGTCCGGTCACAAAGGCATTGTCAGTCGAGAGCACTCGAGACGAGCTTTGCTATCTTAAACGATCTGCCCTGTTAGCTTCTGGAATCAAACTTGCTTCGAGAACTGCGTCGTGTCATTTTACTAGAGGAACTTTGTTTTATGGTGATTCTGTGAAACATCTCCTGTAGGACAAAGACAGGTTTCATATAGAAAAAGCATGGTGTTGGGTACCAAATATTTTTACTTTATATACAAGTTCATATTCAGAAGGTTGATTAGACAGTTAGGAATAGTTAAGTAGATGAGTACTCACACTCATATTTGTAGAATCACTCAGTGGCAACAACAACGCTTGAAACTAAACATTATATTTATTTTCTGCATTTTTACCTGTTTGTCTTTTACTAGCAAAATAAAAAGTCTCTATCAATGCGGTCTCTGTTTTTAAGCAATAACTGGTTACATTGAAATACATCTTTGAATTAAAGTATAGTATAAAAATATACAGTTAGCTGTTGCCCTCAAACACCAGATGACAATTAGTCCGGTGCAATCATACAAAAAGTTAAGATTGTAGGTACATTCATTTCCATGTAGCTGAAATTATGTAAAAAAAAGGTTAAAATTTAATATTTTTTGGTATAATGACTGCTGAATGAATATAGTGTCATCATAATGGTAACGAGCTTTATTAATATATTCCCCGTAGGCTGGATTCACATATTTGTAGTGATAATATAGATAGTAAATTTATATGCAACTTCATTGATGAAAAGATATTATTGGGAAATGCGACGGGTATTATAGCAGACGTTTAAAAAAGTTATTTTTTAGTACCGAAAATGCAATCTCGAATGTGCAATTCCTCAGCTACTTTTGGAAGTTGAGCGAGGAAAAGATGGCAATGATAAATAATTTAGGTATAGGAATTCACAGCCGTGGGTATATGTATGTATGAAAAGAATAATTACATTCTATGAAAAGATTTATGACTGTGTGAATGTATAATATAAAATGTTTATTGTATAATTGCGAAGATTTGCCAATTTCATATTATAACAGTTAGTATAGCAGTATCCGGGTATTATTTTTAAAAAAAACCTTTTAGTAAACTCTTAACATGATGCAAAGCTATACTATGGGCTGTGCGAAACACATTGTGATTTATCGTTCAGTGGAAAATGCCAAATGGATGAATTGTGTTGCGATTTACTGAAAATTGATTTGAAACGAACGCGAATGTTAAATTGTGAGCACTGACCGGGCTCGTAATAAAACCAACCGATACATTTGTCACGACGTTTGTGTGTGTCAGTGTTTGTGTGTGAGAGTAAGACTAGATAACAAACCCGTAGAAATGTTTTTTACAGGACCTTAAATTGAAAATCCAATCACGTTTACATACTTCTAAAGTCAAATATTTAATTCAGTAAAATGTTAAATTATAAACATAATGATGTATTTTTAAAAAAAGCAAAAGAAAATTATTATTTGTCAGTATAAATATACATACATACATACATATACTCACAGCTATAAATCCCTAGAAGGGGTAGCCAGAGCTGAGGAATTAAAAATTCCTCAACCACTTTTGGAAAGTTGAGTGGGGACAAGGTAGTAAAATAAAGGTTGTTGGTGATGGGTCTCCAACCGCATCGCCCAAAAATCCCTTAAAAGCCCCAATACCGTTAGTCGCCTTTTACGTACACCCACCGGAAGAAATGGGGTAGTGCTATTCTAAGCTGACACTACACAGCAGAGTATAAATTTATTTTTATAATAATCCGTACAAAATTAATTATACAAATTGGCGTTTAATAATCTCTGCCTACGCCAATGAGAACAAAGGCCGTGAGTTTTCACGCCCACCAATTACTAAAAATATACATTTATCTTGCCTTCCCGGTGCGATACCTAAGGGAAAGCCTATTTATATTCAATTCAATTTTTTTGTGATGGACAATTTATTTCAATTATGTCAAACTAGCGTTTGGTTTGGTCGCATAGAAAATCTTTTATAAAGTAAAAACATGTTTATAAACTAAAATTGTACAAACCAGATTTTGAAAAAAATAAAAAATGAGAATGTAAAGAGTTTCTTTGTTGCTTCTTCTCTTTACGAACACCTTCCGAAGCAACGGATTAACGATTAATTTAAACCTTTGACGTTCAAAAAATGTTAGTATTTAACATTATTTTGAAAAATAAACTTTTTGACTTTTTTTTTTCTCAATTCAAGCAGGGACCCTGTGAGTAAACCACAAGTTCAGTAACAAATGTCGCACATGCAGTCTCCGCACTGTGCCACCGCTCGCACATATTCGTAGTAATAACAGCTCTTCGAAACATCGTTTTTTTCGGAATCATTCGTATTTCATCACGATCCAATCTGGCGCGGCTCGCTGCGCTGCGATCACGTTATTTTGCCCTCATTTGTTTCAGAGGTGCAGTACTACATCATATATGGGAACGATTGATTACCAACGAGCTATTGATCGACTTTGTATCGTTATTTTAATTTGACTGAATGTTTAATAAATGTAACAAAGCTTCATCATTCTAATATCTGTATTTCTTCTGTTGGTTTATTTTGAAAAAAAAACTTTCGTGCATTATAGTTTTCAATGAAGGCTAGTATTGTTTAGCCACGTCTTGGGCCATGAACATTTATACTGCGATCCCTCACTTATCACCTCTTTACTTGAAAATGTGGCTGACAGATTATTCGTGCTAAAGTAATAACTAGATACTAGTGGGTAACCCTGGCGCGACTACGTCGCGTTCAATAAAATGAGTTTATTTTGAAATTTTCCGACCAATCACAGCGCAGCTCTTTTGAATTTCTAGTGAATTTTTCTGATTGGCCGGTTTGAAAAAATTCCGACCAATCACAGCGCATCTCTGATCGACTAAAGTTTGCGCGCGCTTATGACACTTAAGCAAAGTCTATGGGCCAAAATCGAAACTTTGAAATTCTGTAACAATTAACTTAATCCAGTTACATCAGATGTCTGAATTTTGTGCACACCACGGCCGCAAACTGTACAAAACGATACCTGAACCAAATTTCTAGCTTAACTCATCGCGTCACAGGCTTCCGGGCAAGAAAGAGGCTTACAGAAATAATATATAAAGAAGATGTAGGATTATACCATTAAAATTAAATAGATAGAACTGTTTAAATTACATACACATATATGCACTATATATACTCACGGCTATAAATCCCAAAAAGGGTTAGCCAGAGCTTCAGAATTATAATTCCTTAACCTGGGGAATGGATTGTAAATAAAGGTAAGGTCGTTGGTTATGAGTCTCCAACCGCATTACTCAACAATCACTTGACTTACTAAGTGATTGTTGAGTAATGCAATACCCGAAGTAGTCTCTTACGACACCCATGGGTGAGGAAATGGGTTAGTGCTCTTCTCAGCCGATACTATGCAGAATAAATGTTTAAAATAATATATTTATTTAAGCCAATGCAACACTGCAAGTAAATAAATTATCAAATTGGTTTAGTACATTCAGAAATCACTTCATATTAGAAATACCAGTCACAAGCTTTGCTTCTGTATACTGAATTATAAAATATGAGATATATTGTGGTCTGCGTTTGGAATTACGTGCTTTGCTATCCGTCGAGATGCAAAGCAAATTATAAATTGAGTTATCTCAGATCTTGCGGATTATGTAACTTGTACTCTATTAGTATCTTTGGTCTCCTGGATCTAAGAACTAAGTCCTGAGGGATTCGGTTTTAAGTTACACAGAAAATTTAGAGTTTGTCGTAACTGTATGAAAGTCTTGATCTACATAGATAGTTTTCAACGCCATGTGGTGTCGCGATTGAATCACGCATCAGAAATCACAGCAATTTATCAATTTAGTATAAAATGTGAATTGTTTGGGAAAATAAAATTAAATTCTTGTTTATGGTTATGGTTTTGTAGTATGTCCGAAAATCGTAAATATAAGTCTAGTTTGCTACACGTTTCTCATGAGTCACTCCACGGTTCCCTCAGTCGCTCTAACGATGCTTTTGAAAAGTCATAGGCAGTGTAATTTCAAGCACATATCACACAGGCGCTGTCATTAAAGAAAAATAAGAGAAAAGTGTGTTTTTTTGTGTAGGTATCACTGTGGCTAAAGTTCACGTACAGTTTTTTTTGCATATTCATTTGCATTATGAAAAGAAAATAGCATGTTTGAAATTAATTATAAATGTAAATGAAGCTCCAGAGGATTGCCAGGTAGTGCCCCTGGCTACCCCATTTGGAGCTAAAAGCGTAAATATTAAATACTCATGTAGGTATTTAAGAATACAAAAATGTTACTTGTTTATTTAATTTGATTTATTATAGTAGTTTTGCTGTAGTAAAGAAACTTCGAGTAATTTAATTTGGTATTCATTTCTGCAATTCAAACCGAACAATGAAAACTGAAGGAACAAGTAAAATTGTTCTTTTCATCAAGTTCAATCACTAAGAACATCGCGTGAGCCTTCCTGACCTACTAAACGGCTGCAGATCCTTATTACGGCGTGATAGAGACGATGTTAGTTCAGCAAAGACGTCCAAATTAATATTTCCTGCAGAGCAAGTTACGGTGCATCAAATGCACTATTCGGACATTAACCGCAACATGGTAGTTCCCAAGTAGCGCCACTGTAAGTTGGTAAGTGATAACACAGTATGCGAACTCCGCCGGCGACTGATCAAAATAAAGCAGTCGAGTGCACGCTACTGTTCCCTCGCTTCGCTACACATACATGCGTTTACTGAAACAATGCACTTCCAAGAATTTAGTGGGTTTGGACTTTGATGTCATAATAGAATTATCGCTACTGCGAGTAAATTATTTATACAAGGATATGAAACAAGACTATAAGTAAGAACGTATATTGAACTGAATTTATGCACGGGAGTAATGATTAAAAAGTTTTGTATGAAAAATTAAAAGTATATTAAATGTAAATGTATTTTATTATTAATTTTGTAGTGTATGTTAGTTCATTTCATTACACAAATAAAGAATATAAGAATATGAGTGTAAATATAAGAATTTAGTTAAGATCTTTGCCTTCAAAACACTGAAAGGTATTACAAGCCCTAAAAAGTTTTCGCGGAAAATCACTAATAGATAGTTATTTTAATGCAACCTTTTTTTTCAGCAAACTTTGGTAGTTCAGTGGTAGCATACAGCCGAGTAAGTGCACAGATTGAAATACAGAGAGACGTGAGTTCGTATCTTGAGTCAGTGCAACGCCAATATGTCTTTTTATGAAAATCATGTACACATAGAATCGTGATAGCTCAGTGGGTAAAATACAAACCTGTCATGAAGACAGGCGTGGGTTAAATTATGAAGTAGCCATATTCATCTGGATCATACTCATATCATCATTTCAATTTTTTAAAGTTGAGGACGAAAAATACATACATATAGTGATGGTTACAAATCCCTAGAAGGGGTAGCCAGAGCTAAGGAATTAGAAATTTCTCAGCCACGTTAACTAAGGAAAATATTGTAAAATAAAGGTTGTTGGTGATGGGTCTCCAACCGCATCCCAAAGATCCATCAAAAAGCCCCAATACAGTTAGCCCTTTAGTCGCCTCTTACGTACACCCACGGGAGAAGCGGGGTAGTGCTATTCTAAGCCAACACTACACAGATAAATTGTGGGGGGAAAGACAATAAAATCTGTGATGGTAATGAATTTGCCAGCTATTTCGCCCAACTTAACTCAGAACACAAAACTCAATCAAAACTCTTAACGCTGAATTAAAACTTAAAAGTAGAAGGCAATAATTTTATGTATGTGTTATGGCTAAGGTAATATATTCATTTATATTTACAGTTGTCGCAAAGTAGGAAACTATTATCTATAGAAATTCTACTAATCATGGCACATTAAACGAAAGTGCATAGTGCAGTAAACGCCGCAATTTTAATGACACAGACTAAAGTAAAACATGTCGCGTGTGTTTTAGAAACGTATTGGAAATGTAACCATTATAATATCCCATTGGTCCGACTGTCAGCTGATTGCATGCAGTCACGTGGTCACGTCAAAGCAAATTACACCGATTTTTCCATCGTATCACTAGTGAATATTTAACACGTGGTAATGAGCGTCGCATGTTTCCCGAGCTGTGTTGGCGGTAACACTTTACTAATGGCGCTTTGATATGACTTTTCATTTGATTCAGGTCAGCGTTTATAAAAAATAGATAACAGTAAGCTGAGAAACAACATGGAATATAATTTGTCGTTTAGATTTATGACAGCTGAATGTAGTTCACATGCGAGCTGGGTAATAGCTTTGAGACTATCTATGATTTCATATATATACATTTATCTAAAAAAACGACAATTTATGCTATTGGATTATAAAGAAATGAAATTTAAATTGGGAAAAGCAGCTCTGCTATTTTAGAGCAGTACAAAAAGACTTGTTTTTAACAGCAACATTACAATAATATGTAAGTACTGAACAAGTAATTTATTCACACTTCTTAAATCTGTGTACTTTAATGAAAAATTTAAAATTGTGCAATGAATTTACTCAAAAGGACATATCAGTGACAATATTTTTCACTAATCACAATCAGTTCTCATATAACGCATCACACCACGGGAGATGGAAGAAGTGTATATTTTGTATTCCATCAACAAAAGTTTAAAAACGAGTTCACAATTGAGTTATACTCGTATAAGTTAAGATTGGCAAAAAAACTATAACCTAAACTTTCCCGATATTCTCCTTTAAGAAATCATATTAAAGATAGTATTCGAAAATAAAAGAGCAATTCCTCTCCGTTCGAACTGCACTTGGTGAAACTATCGAGGAATGATATAATGTAATAGATAGCGGAGGTGAGAGCAGAAAATATCTCGAATGATGATAAAAACTCGTTTAGCGTGATTTATTCGCGGCGCGTCTCGAGCGAGCTAATCAATAGATTTGTGTTCACGTGCGGACTGCACAGTGTGCGGGCAGACGGACTCACTTGGCCGGTTTGCCAAATTTTGCACACACTGTTGATTGTGTAAATACGTTTTCTCTATTGTCCTCTCTATGAGACCTTCTTTATTGCCATTAATCGAATGAGAATCATGGATATTTTCATATAGATCATTTAACCTATACCAATCTAAATTAATTGTCTAAAATTTAATCGCCTTTTATAGTTAGAACGTGTAATCACAATTGTAATGTCATAATATTTTAAGCACATCAAACTTGTTGATTATTCAAATAACTTAACTTCGCATCAGTCAAATAAAACCATCTTATTAGTTTCGCTGCTTTAGATCATTCTGATTCACGTTCCATTGTGATTTGAGTTGCATCAAACAATTGAAATATCGAAACAGAGAAATGTCGGGCGAAATAAACGCGTAGAGCGTTGTTGTAAAGTCGTTAGCATTGTGCAGAACTGCAGAACAGCGCTAATTATGATTCCGAGCGCGCTACCCAAATAATTTCGGTTTAATACAATGAATCGAATTGTTCTACAACAGCCTGGTGCAATCGACACAGTGGACGTGTCTACCCGCATTGACTTTTCACTACTGAGTTCAATATGCCAATTTATTAATTTAAACAATAGCATAAACATATGTATTGCAAGCATATGTTTATGCTATTGGATAATTGAAAGCATTGTATAGTACATGAAAAGAAAGAAAAGAAAGAATCATTGATCAATATAATTAATATGTAAAAAAATAAGGTTTTGTTCAATAATTTCTTAAAAGAGATAGGATTGAAGCAGCACAAAATAATAATAGGGAACTGTCGGAACTGAACTTTATTATACAATTAATTAAATATAATGGCATAACGATATTGTTTATCGTACAAGAACACAGGAAATTGAGTGACAGTATTGTACGAGTACTACAATTCAGTTTTTTTTTCGTATCGGTGTCCGTGGCCTAAGAATAGCGCAGGCTTGGTTTACTTGATTATACGATAATTGAGATGATTTCGTGCTTCAGAGTATTAATGTTATGTTTACGGTACCGGCTACTATCACGGTAGTAGTTGTGAGTCTGCTAAATTGCACTGGGCCAGCGTGGAGCAGCGAACTTCACGAGGTAGGGTCGAGTCCCACGTGATGACATATATGGGCTGTGATAGTGACGATGATGAAGACGTACTAGAACGTAATAGTAGTATAGTCTTAGATGTAGTTCATAGTGACAAAAAGTATTGAACTAAATGTGGGTAAAACTTGAAGTGAGAGTTACTTTGTAAAGTTTTGAATTAATTAATCTAAGCTTATCAAATATATAATAAATAAAAAAAAAAAAAAAAAAAATTTATTCAGTTTTCAAAAGTACATAATATTCTTCTTAACCTAGTTAATTATTTTAAGTACAAAATATAACATTTTCCTGTTCCTGAGCTAGGTAATTTACCTGTATTTCAGGCAACAATAAACAAAAAAAGGCTTAAACTATCAGTTTTCATATAATGGTATTGGTAAGTAGTGTATAAATTATTATCAGAAATCGATTGTATCAAACTAATTGTATTATTATGATAAAAAGAAAATAAATAAAAACATCTTATATTAACTTATTATATATGTATATATGTTATGTAATAGCTATGGAATGCAATAAATAAATAAATAAATAAATTATAGTATGACTATGTGTAGCTCGGTTGTGTGAGATTATAATAGCGCAGTCCTGTGTAACCCTCATCGTAGTCACACAATATAGTAAGCCTACCACAAACATCAAAAAACCTCTATGTATTAGCTGTATTCTCCCAACTTCCCAACTTTAACCGATTCGGTATTCATTTTTGGTAGAGAGTTAATATTTGAAAGAATTTCAACATGAGTCGCCTTAGGAAACAATTTGCAGTTACGTGAGACAAAATAATAGGAAAGTACGAGTATCGAGTAATGCGAGTACTCGCTGGAGCGTTGTAATCGAAAAATCGAGAACAAATTAGGAAACACGAGTCGAACCTAAATCGGCTGCGTTCCGATCCACGCTGTGTTTCTTTTGCTTTTTGATTTACTGTTATTGGTGAGAACGGAACGCGCTCGGGCAGCTGCTGTTTTCATGTCGGTGCAATGTGTCTTGCGAGAATTTGTACTGCTATATATTATACGGCGGTATTTACAAATTATTAGATGTACGAAAGACTGAACAGGGTGTTTAATTTTCTAAGTATTTTGATTTAAGATTACGAAAAATAAATAATCTTATCATATCTTTGGATTAATATAATACTCGTAGTAATAGAACAATAGAAGAAGAAAAGGAGTTTTCAGAGCAAGCCTACACGAATATCTTGTATTACACTAAAAGAGCAAATGTTGCGAGTATTTTAGGCACGATACCATACCATTATTCTTGAACAAACTAAATACTCTCAACATATTCCTCAGGTTATGAGAAATAAAGAGTAAAAGCTCTTTTTCTGACAAAGTTGAAGACATCTTTTTTTTGAATTAATATTGATAATATCTTTAGTAAATCGTTTTAGTTAGACGATAATGTTTTCTCGTGTGTTAATTGAAGGGATTAAGTATAGTCGGCTTATCGTTTACTATATATATATATATATATATATATATATATATATAGGTTTTTCATTTTGTTAACAATAGGCACATTCTATATTCTTCTTATATCTATATATATCTTTATAACGAAGAAGAATATAGAGGGTGCCTATTGTTACAAATATATATATATATATTATATATGACAATGGAAGTAGAGCAGCAATATTTACTTTATCAACAACGAAGAAGAATAAAGAAGTTGCCTATTGTTAACGAAATGAAAAACATATGACTTACATCTTGTTTGTAATAAAAGTATTCAATGCTTCAATAAAAAATAGTACTCGGTATTGCTTGAAACCAATCCCGTACACCAGGAATCACAACAAAACTGTTTTGTAACGTTATCGTTTTCACGCAGTTCTGATAAAACTTTTGTAAACTTAGAAATAAGCAACGTTTCGGAGCGTTGTTCGTAACTGAAGATTGTGTGTTGGTAGTAGTTACTGTTGATGGAAATTGCTGGGGTCAATTCTACCCTACAGAATGGGCACTGTGTAATTCCTATAGGAACTATTTTTGGGACTGGAAGGATAAAGTTTTGTTGGAGATTTACAGGTTTATGATTGTATTAGCATTGGAACGGAAAGTTTAATATTTTGGGAAAGCTACATTACATAGATTAGTGAATTTCATTTACCTCAGTTAGAGAATCCTTCTTGTATATTAATAGTTTTCTCCGTGGTTTGCGTATATTGTGGAAATAATAATTAAATCTGAATGAAGGTTCACCAAAACGGTCTCGGGTATTCATTAAGAATTGGCCCGAGAGAGATAACTTTCAGTAATAACGGAAATTTCATTAATGTAAATAGCACTGATTTCTTTTTTTTGTAATGTGTTCAAAACTTTACAATCCATGTCTTGTACTAAGAAAATCTCTGTAGTGCCTTGGTACAGTCAATTTTGATAGAATTAATTCAATTATTCCCACACATAATGTATGAAATGATTCAGCACTGTGTGATGGATCGAGCCGAATTATTGTTTAGTAACGATCCATTGTCGGCCGGGCTCGCGGTATTAATTCGGTAATACGAATCATATGTGTAATGGATTACGCGCCGTTTAGGACAGTTGCGTCTACAATCGTGTGTCAATCACCCTTTTGTTAAGGTACCGGGCCTTCTATTGTTACCGTTACAGTCGTGGCATTTATATTTCATGGATTATTTGTTTTATGAGCCACGCTTTATTTGAACGTAACTCTGACAAAAACCAAGTAATTGCATTTGCATTTCAGGTTCTTGGTTTCTTGCATCTTAGGACATAGTTTTCTTCACTGAACTACTACAGTAACAACGCTGAATTAAGTAAAATATGTATCATTCGTATTTTTCAGTTTTCTAGACAATCGATAACCACAATTGGATTTCACCCAAAAGGCGACAAATTCTATCATATTTTTAACTTATAATTAGTATTTCTAACCAGAAAAATAAAATACTTATGTAAAATCTTTGACCTTGACAATTTAGCGTTAAATTCCTCTTGAACTATTGAATCATTAAATTTTTCAACTCCATGATCCTGTAGTAGGCTTCAAAATAATAAAACCTTTCGTCTTCCATCAGTAAGAACAAATCTAGGAACTCACTCCCCTATTTATCGCATGTGTTCGTCAACAAACTCAGTTCGATCTCTTTCAGATATATTTAACGATAGCTTGGCAGCCGTGAAACACTCATTATCAATTTATTATAGTGCTCTATTGTATTTTGAGTTTTTTATCTTCTTTTTCATGTCTTGTTGTCTGATTTTTATTGAAATATTGAAGTGTTTAATTTTTAATGAATTTATTGTTCTTCTGTTTACAATCATAGGTCTAAGATAAAATATTTATTTATGTATTAACGAGCATGCAGTATCTATATCAAGTAGAGTGCAAAAGAAAAACATGTCGTCAATATTGTTGTATTGTTACTTTCCTAATTTTGTACTTGGTTTTGTAGATAAAAAAATATATATTTGAAAAACAACTGGAAGGAAAGAAAAAAAGAGCCATAAACGGTCTAATGTCGAGCCAGTCCCTTTCGAAAAGGCGCGAATGGCAGTTCACAATGCTGTACTGGTTCCTACGCTGATGTATAGTAGTGAATGTTGGGCATGGCAAAAGAGGCATGAAAGTAGAGTGAATGCAGTGGAAATGAGATCCCACAGAAGTATATGTAATGTAAGGTTGTGCGACAGAGTGAAAAATAGTGTAATTCGTGAACGTTTAGGTGTGAAAGATGATGTAGTGTGCAAGATAGAGAAAGGAATGTTAAGGTGGTTTCGACACATAGAGAGAATGGATGATAGTAAATTGGTGAAAGAGATATAAAGAGCCGACGTGGAAGGTAATGTGAGTAGAGGACGACCACAGAGAACGCACCTGGACCAAATAAAGTGTGTGCTCAAAAAGGCCGGCGTTCGAAGTATGAAGAATAAAAGAGCATGTATGAGAAGAATGATGAATGTAACAGAAGCAAAAGAGATTTGCCTGGATCGTACAAAGTGGCGATCGATAGTATAAGCAAGTAAGTAACTAGAAGGATTCCTTTTTTTAAATACCTTCAGGTTAAAGTCCCGAACTACGCTCATGAAACAACTCAGTAATTTAAAACTATCCAAGACAGCTCGAGACACCTCAAAAATGCACAACATTTACCGGGAAAACTGCGATGGAAACATTAGTAAACAACATTTGATAATTCATATTTGAATGCACCAATTTCATTCAGTTGTCATTGCGCAGAATATCAAAATAGAGCCAAACGTAGAAGTTGTTATAGTCCTCGAAACTTGTCAAAGTGAATCGCATAAAAGATTTGTCCGTGTTAATTTGTTATGCGAAAACTTGTCCGCCGCCGCCGCCGCCCGCGCCCGCCGGCTGTCACTAGTGTCGTTCCCGCCATTTATCAAAAATCTACTCACCGGAAACATTCGGCACTCTAAATAAGGCTTTATAACTATGCCAATAGAGCGCAAATACATGTTTCAGGTGTATCATTGTTATCAAAACAAACACTTTCGCTTCGCTAGACGATAGTCGAATGAGAGGTGCGGACAGATTTATATGTTGATGTGATCAAAATTTTACTTCTAGTTAAAAATCGAATTCTGCAAACGTTGAAATATTCAATGTAATTACTGGGTAGCACGAAAATGTGATATTTCCTTTTACAGCAACAAGAGTTATAAATAAAATATTAATTGATGAGTTTATTTGACAGTTCAAATATTTTTTGCGGCATTCGTGTACAATTTATTTTTTGTGTATTTACTGAGCCATGAATTTTTAAAACAGTCTGCTTCATCAGATTTCAGTGAACCATAAAGTTTGTTGAAAATTATTGAACATTGACAATTAATAGTTTCTAGCCTTTTACTATGACTTCTTGGCAAACGTATCTAAAAAAATTTAAAACAATATTTGTTTTTTAATACTTTTATGACATTAAATTGTGACTTTCAGTGATATTATTCGTGTATATTTTTTATAAATATACACGAATAATATTAGTAATAGTATATAGAGATATATAGAGCCAATGTGGAAGGTAATGTTAGTAGAGGACGACCTCGGAGGACACATTTGGATCAAATAGAAAATGTGCTCAAAAAGGCAGGTGTCCGCAGTATGAAGAATAAAAGAGCATGTATGAAAAGATTGATGGATGTAAACGAAGCCAGAGAGGTTTGCCAGGATCGTACAAGGTGGCGATCGATAGTCTCTGCCTACCCCGATGGGAACTAACGGCGTGAGAATATGTATGTATGTATGTATGTATTACAGTAAGCGTTTGATTTATCATAGCATGTTAATTATATTTCAAATACATATGTAACGAGTATGAATTTCAAGTGTTTTTTTCTACAGATACTCATGGTATAGCTTTAAAAAAAGAGGGATAGAAGAAATTAAAATAGTAGTTCCAAAAGTAGCTTGGAAGTTAATAATTTCCAAAATTCAAAGTCATCTCGTTCGCACCTAGGAAAAATAATGAGTGCTATTTTATCCTAATGTTTCACAGAACTACCATATTACTTTAATAGTTTATAAACTTACGTTTAGGCTTTTGAGTTGGTTTTTGTGGCGTTTAAAAGTCCAATTCACAATATAAAAACCGCCATGAGCAATTACAATTTCTCGGAATCGTTTCAATAAAAAGTAGCGACTATTACTGCCGATAAAGCGTTTCGGAAAATCCGATCATTAGAGCCCCTCGACGCACTGGAGGTGCTGTCAGGGCTGCGTTCTGAAACTTGTCAGGCATGCTTGTTCACTCACTCATCATGGGATTTGAAAGCCTTTTTGGTAACCCTGATTAGGTTGCATTTTGATGAGTAGGATTTTTTTGTACATGATTCTTTTTTAGAGGTATTTCGTTCATTTTTCTAATTTAAAAAAAATATGACTTATTTCTTTAAATTTTTATCTAGGTTCATTTATTAGATTTTGTTATTGCCATTTTATTAAATGGTAGTGTTTTTATAGAGTTCATAATATTTCATACAATGTTTTCTAACAATATTTCTATTATTTAATTCGAAGAATCTATAATTCAACTATTCAACATAATAAAACAAAGTACGATTTAATACAAAACAAAAAACGAAAATAACTAAGCTTAATACAGCACCCAATTCGTTAACAATCCCTATTTTATTACCTAAAATCTTAGGTTTTCTAAAAATCAAGGATTTTTCGAGGATCAGTCCGACTGATAAAAGTTCCAACGTCTGAGAATAAATAGACAAAAGATACATCGAGGTGATTGGAATTTCGGAGAAGAGAAAAAACTTTTTATTTCGACTCGTAGGTACGTTAAAAATTGTCGAAAAGGTATTCTCAATTTCGACATGAATAATTTTCTTTTTTGGCATCAAAAAGATCGGTCTATTGTTGGGTAAGTAAAAAGGTTACGACAATGGCATGTCATAGTTGAAATGTAAATGCGCTCGGTTGAATAATGTTTGTTATCTGTGGCAGCCCTACCGCCCCCCGCCGCCCCGCCGCCCCGCCGCCCCCATTCATCAAGCACATCATGAAAAAACAAGTGAGTCACATGACGGCGGCGATGTCACCAACACGACACACTTCAACTACCTTTCCTCAAAATTTTGCTGAAATCGTAATAACGTTTTATGGAAATTTTTAGGTTTGATCAATCGCTGAGTTTTGGTATTATTTGAAAATTATACAATTTATTCATGACGTTTATGTAAACTTGCTTTGTGCTCTGGGAAATAAATTCTTCAGAGATACTGTTTTAAATGAGCATTTAAATTAACACGATTAATTAAACATTTATACACCTGCATCTTGGATTGGAGCTTTTAAGTTTTTGTTAAGCGGTGGAAACCAATCAGTAACAACCACATGTTTTACTTTTACTCAATTTTCAAAATGTCTGAGATTTTTTAATTGTGAAACACCAGCCACCTCTTTTTGAGAGTTAACATTGAAAATATGTTTGTTTTGTTTTTATGAATAACTGGATTTGATCTCATATAATTAAAGTTTAAAGAATGTTTTACAAACTATAGATAAAACCACTCAACATATTAATTTTATTTATTGAATGTTGGTAGATAGTTTATTAATATTCAACAAATAAATCTGTCCAATTCTATAACCAAGTTTACAAACTGAAACTGGCGGGGTAGCCTGCGAAAGCTCAGCGGCAAATGGAGTCTGCTGATTCACGAACACAACAATGTGGCACAGAACAAAGCCTTCAGAAGAATATATCCGAGCCTGTAACGGCGTTATAAATCAATTGTAAGCCGACGACGCTCTCAGCTAATTTTAAACGTTCATAGCGATTCGTCGGAGATATCGCATTCTGTTTCATATTAATTGTGTTTTCGTGATAGCGACGAAGAAATGTGTTTCAGGTTCTTTGTGGGAGTACACTTTGTTTTTCATAATTTATGATTTTGTTTCGTTGCGCGGCAATGGCGGTTGGAAATAATACTGCATGATTTTCTGCAATGCATGAATTAATAATCGAGGGTTAAGATTCATGTTATTAACTTTGCTTTCTCTCTAACCATCCAATAACTATGTAAGTTACATATCTTTAGTTAGTATTGATGATCTATGACTATGAGAACAATATATGTATTATTTTTAGCTCAGCCGTTTGTTTTTAATCATTTAAAATCGATGTTTCCTCAGATTTATCTTTTGATTATAGGCATATTTAAGAGAGGAAGTAATACTTGTGGCTTTGAAAAGTGTACAAAAATATGAAATGCGACTGAAAATCCGAATACATACAAATTATAAATACATACAAATATTCGTAAAATATTTACTAATTAGCTATTCCTCAGCCAGCCTCTTTAGGAATTTGAGTAGAAAAGTATTCCAGTACAGTTAGTCGCCTCTTATATCCTCGTCTTAGGAAGTAATGGGAGAGTGACATTCTAAGCCGACAGATACACAGCTCCGAATAGTAATTCAATATTCTCAAGTAAAACGATACAAGAAAAGTTAAAAGATTTTTATGAATCTCAAAAACTTTCAAACAAATGTTATACAAGTATTTAAAATTACGTTCATTAAGTCCCACATAAATAAGAATGAAATAGAGAAGCGCATATTAACGCGACGTGTAACTGCGGGGCGGGCGGGGGCGGCGAGGCGGCGGGGCGGCAGGGGGCGCGCAACAAGACGCATCACCGCGCGACACATCACCGGCGAGAAATATGAGAACTATCACGTACTCACACTCGCTTAGTATTCACCTGATGCACTTTACAACTTCAAAGAAAATATCCACCTTGCCTTGCCTCTGAGATTTTATTCCGATGCAAGAATTTTATATTATTCATAAATAATGCAGCCTTTTCAGTGACTGCGTAGTTTGAATAGGGTTGGCGTTGTATAAAAAGCATGTTATTCTTAAAATGACGTCGTTTTTACCTTCGAAAATTCAATAATATATTAGAAGTAGTAACAGAGGCTGTATAACTGACAGAGGATGTCATTTTGAGATATTTAAAATAGATTAATTCTTACATTGATCTCGTGATAAATACAACCAGACAATGCATCAAGAACATTTCAAAAACAAATATGTGTAATCTGCTGTTCGTAAAGTAATAAGGATGTAAAAAATTTAAACCTCATATTCATTTTCGTAAAGAGTCGAATGTAATACAGCAATATTGGAAATTTCGCGAGATTTATTTATCGGTTGAGTTGACTACATTAATACTTCCGTTCGTTCCGTATAAAAATACTACTCAAATAAATGACAAATATTGAGACGTATTTCACTGGTGTATCTTAATTAAAGCTTTTGAATATGTCTATCTGATATAGCGGCCCTACATTTCAATAAAAGACGTCATATTTTATGATCCACCAAAAGTGTAAAAATAAATAAAGAAATACTTAAAAGATCATCTTATTGCTCATACCTTTTAATGTTACGAGTAAAACTTGATAAACAAGAAAAATACAAAACTCGTCCATTTATTTAGAAGTTAATATTCTAAAGATTCAGTTTTTTATTCTGTAGAATACTGACATGACTCAGAGATAACAAACCTTTATTTAGTCGGTCAGTGTTGAGTAGTGTGAATAAGGAGAGACACTATACGACTAAAGGTGCTCTGTTTTATATCCGATGGATGTAGGCTAAGACCGTTATATGAAAATCGGGTCCAGTATTAATTTATTTATTAATTTATTTATTATTATTAGGACCTTCAACAAGAAATACATAATTCATTTATAGTTTTTTACATTGGTATTACGGTAGACAGTATGCATTCTTAATTATAGAAGGCCACAGCATTCTCTGGAATAAAATTAATTTGGTTGATATTATTATGATTCTAGTAAATTAGCTTACTAGAAACACCGCAATACCATTCCAAACGGCGACAAGATGACATCATAAATTCGCACCGCGTCACCGTTTCACACGTTGTCGCTCAGTGGCATTCCAGTGGCTGCCAACGTCGCGCCCGCGCCGGATTATTGCATTGTTCCGCGCTCGATACAATTTGTAGCTTCATTGCTTTGAGCACCACTGGTTAAAGCTAAGTACTCGTATATCGTTACACTGCTGCCGGTGCTCATTGCATCTGATTGCATACTTACTGCATTTGTTAAATAAATCGTTCAAAACGATCGAAATGATATCAATGATAATGAAAGCTAGTACAACCTTTGACCCTTGACTGTAATTCAAAAGAAACATGTATGTAATATTTATTGCTTCATACTGTTTTATGTTTTTATTATATGGTGTTGTTACCAACTACAGTTATCTTTCCCTTTGTCACTATATTCTGAATAATTTATGCTTATTGTCGCATTCAGTGTCGTATGCATGTCGTATGATATTTATTGCTTTTTCTAATCCATGAGTATAAAAATGCAAGTATTGCATATTATGCATAAATGGTATGCATAAATTATAGAGATTTAAATTGCTTGCTTATTACTATACAAATGATACCCAATCAAGGCCCGAAAAAACCTACTTGCCTACCCCTTTTTTTCAGCTTCAAAATGCTATAGCACAGATAAGCTTCAGCTTCGGTCCAACCTCTAGCAGTGTAACAGTCGAGGCTGCCAGCAATCGTTCTTATGTGATTTACAGAGTGCGGGGCGCGGGGGGCGGGCGGCGGCGGCGCGGGGCGGGCGGGAGCTTGTTCAGGATATTACCAGCGAGGGAATTCGCGGCTAAAACGAGATACACTATTCATTACCACTGCCTTGTTAGCTCGACGCAGACATATCTCTTTATTTCATTAGCCTTCGGATATATCTAGGAGAATCGAGAAGATCCTGGAAGGAAGTGTAACAATTATTTATATAAAAGTAGGCAAGGCAAGTTGTGTGAAAGGCAAACATAGCGAATATAATAACAGTTTCAAAAAACCTATACTTCGCAGACTTAAGTGGATACTAGGAATAGTATGACTTTCTACACAATTTAAGCATTGCAATGATATAATGTAGCAATGATATGATATCATGATAACGTAGTCTTCTCTTACCTTATCTCAAGCTCAACTCAAACTTAAACAATTACTTTGTATCTCCCCGAAGGGGTTGGCAAAGGTACTAATACTTCTTTTAACAGTACGTGACATTGTCACCTGGTGTTCAGAGTACCCACGTTTTACTTAGAGACTAGGATATTATTTAGAGACTACTCTGTGGCATCGACAAGTGTTTGTGTCGAAAATTTAATTTTCAGAATTTTTAATTATAATTAAGATAGATATCGAAAGAATTCTCACTGAAAAGAACTCCATTTATTAAGGATAACATATGTTATATAAGGAGTATTGAAGTTTAATAATTATTTCGTGATTATATTAAAGTATTGGTTTGCGCTTGTTTCAACGGTTTTTTCAGGCCAGTATTTTTTCTTTATTTCACAATTCACACATTAAAACAATACCTCAGTTTAACTAAATACTGAATAAATGAGTTATATTTCTTCTTATCCACTTATATTTTACTAGATATACTCTTATCATAAAATATAACCTTAAATTAGTCAATAAGTTATCTAGTAAATAAAACTTAGTTTACAATATCAAGTACCATTAGCTTAAAAATAGTTAAAATGCCTACTCGCAGTGAAACTATTAGTAATTTAGAAAAGAAGTTAAATTCAACCCTTTTAGAATTAAAAAAATCTAAAGAAAATACCATAAAATTGTTAGAGGAACGTGAGGATAGTGAGCAAGAAATAAACAATATTATTAAAACCAATTCTTGTTTAAGGAAACAACTTGTTGACTTGGATGCAGAGCTGCAAGATAGCATAGCCCAAAGATTGGCCCTGGAAAGAGATGTTAGTTTGCACCAAAACAGTTATGATTTTCATGAAGTAGCACTGAAAGAAATAGAATTGTTAAAAGCACAACTAGCAGGAGCTGAATTAGAACTACATTCATTAAGAAGTAAGAAAACAGAGGAGAACTCAATTATTCTGCAGCGAATGTATGATAACATTATTGATATGCCAACAATAGACTTGACTACTCCATTAAAGGAGGAAAAATCCCTACCGATTGTGAACATAAAAGGTTCCAGAAAGTTAAAAAAGTACCTTAAACTTAAAAGAACTGTAAGAAATCTTGTAAAAAAACTTAATAAACTTAGGTGTAGTCAACATCATGAGATGAAGTTTAAGTTAAATAGGCTAGAACAACTATGTAGTGATTATGAACTTTCTCTAGACAGTAACAAAGTTAAACTAAGTCATGATAGTAATAGAATTATAGAGTTAGAAAAATCTCTTCAAGATATTACAGTAAACTATCATAATAGTCACTTAGAAATGCAAAGCTACATAGTAGGATTAGAAGAAATCATAGAGTTAAGTAATGAAAATATCAAAACAGTAGAAACACTATCTAGTTTTTGCACTAAGTGTGAAAGTGTAAGTACTGTCATAAATGATGTATCTCCTGAAAATAGAAATAATATGGTTCAGCCCACTTTTGCTTACAATAGAGATGTGTCGACTCAGAGGACTTTAGTCTTCTCCGATTCTCTTGGTGTTAACATTGGCCATCATTTAAACAAAGAATTAGACCAATGTATTTTAAATACTTGTATGCCCGGAGCAAGTTACTCTCAAATAATAAATACCATTTTAAAAGAACAATATGACTCCAATACTACTTTAGTTATTTTAATTGGTTCGAGTAATAAGGTGAATCCAAGTGACTTAAAGAAATCATTTGACAAATTGGTCAATTTAAATGTTAGAAAAATAATTATAAGTGACTTCCTATATTCCAAGCATCTTAGCTATAAGGTTAATACTAGGATTTATAAACTAAATATGTTACTATATAATTTGACCTTGGGATATAGGCAAAAAATTGTTAATTTTAATATAAATAATTATATTAAGAAACCATTATTGACTAAAAGTACCTTGAAAGTACCTGAACATTCTAAAAAACGTCTAGCTATGTTACTAGCTAGTAATATTGTATACAACAATGTTATTAATTTGAATAACATAACAATTTCATCTGACTTGGATGCAGTTATTAGTACATGTACTAATGTATCTGCAAATTTAGCTTTAAACTAGGTAGTAAGACAAAGGAAAAGGCATACATTTCACTAGTTCATCAGAACATACAGAGCCTTTCCTGCAAACTATTAGAATTAGAGTTATTCATTAATAAGTACAATGCCAAAATACTTTGTTTAACAGAACACTGGTTAAAAGCAGAACAAATGAATTTTAGTTTAAAGAATTACACAGTGGGCAGTTGTTTTAACAGAGAGTCCATAATGTGTGGGGGTAGTATGATACTATTATATGTAGACATTAAATTTAAAGAAAGAAAAGACATCTGTAGACTCTCTGTTGAACAACATGTAGAAATCTCATGCATTGAATTGAGCAAGTATATAATTTTGTGTGTATATCGCCCACCCAAAGGTAACTATGACATCTTTGAAGCAGCGATGGAAGATGCTTTGGGGATGGCTTCCCGCAGCTCCAGAGAGGTTGTAGTTTGTGGGGATTTCAATGTTGACCTGTTGGGTGAGGGTCTAGTAAAGGAGAGAATATTGACATTTTTTCAATCATTTAATCTTCTAAATGTATTTAATGAGCCAACCCGAATTACCTCGACCTCTGCAACATGTTTAGATAATATTTATTGCAATTGTGATTACTCTGGTCACTTCCTTTTTGATTGCATTACCTCAGACCACAAGGGTCAATTTATAAATTTAGAATTTACCATCGAAAAGAAAAAGTCAATAGTATGTAGACAGATAACTGAAAAAAAACTTAGCTTATTTGAAAATAATATTAGGTCTAGCATCAGCCCCCCAATGAGAAGCAGTGAATCATTAGAGAATTGTCTTTCATTCATCAATGAGCTAAAAACTGAATTCAACAAAATCTTTAAAACTAAGGTAATACTGTGTAATACAAAATGCTCTTTTGCTGAATGGGCCACCGCTGGAATTAGAATAAGTAGAGATCACCTATATAACATTTATAGAGAAAAGTCCTATAACTTCAACCAAGATTTTATTATTTATGTCAGAAATTATTCAAAAATTTTCAAAAAAGTTTGTGGTGAAGCTAAATCTAGATGCATAAAACATAAAATTATGAATTCTTCTAACAAGAGTAAGACTGTCTGGAAAATAATTAACAGTGAAACTGGAAAACTAAAGTCCCCACATGATCTCAATTTATTATTAGATAATGAACTGATACAGTCAAAATCACAAATTGCTGACATTTTTGAAAATCATTTTATAAATACCCCCACTCAGACAACAGAGAAATTAAATTCATGTCCCCAGAAAGCTCTTGAGTTGTTGGAACAAAATGTTACCAAAACAACAGCACAATTTTCTTTCAAGTATGTTGACAATAATGATATAATTAAAAATTTTAAAACTATTAATCTTAAAAAAACCGAAGACATAACAGGAATGTCAGTTTTCGTCATAAACAGAATAATAAATATAATCGCTCCTCATTTAACGATACTTTTTAATAAATGTATAGATATAGGAGAATTTCCAGACTGTATGAAGTTAAGTAGGCTCATCCCACTACATAAATCAGGAGATAGTCAGGACTTTACCAATTATAGGCCTATTTCTATTTTGCCAGTTCTCAGTAAAGTTTTTGAGAAAATCATGTCCAACCAAATGCTTTCATATTTCAACAATCATAATATATTCCATAACGAGCAATATGGTTTCACCAAAGGTAGGTCTACTGTAGATGCAGGAGTGTCACTAATGAAACATATTTTTAATTCATGGGAAAACTCCCGGGATGCATTAGGTATATTTTGTGACCTCACAAAAGCTTTTGATTGTGTAAAAAAAGAAATAGCGTTGATTAAACTTAAATATTACGGTTTTGACGAGCAAGCACTGAAATTAATGGCATCATATCTTCATAAAAGAACTTTAAAGGTTGATATTAATGGAACCACGTCGGAAGGATCGGAAATAGAGATGGGCGTTCCTCAAGGTTCTATACTTGGCCCATTACTGTTTCTGATTTACATTAATGATTTACCATTTATGGTACAAAAGTATTCTGAGATAGTTATGTTTGCAGATGACACATCTTTAATATTTAATGTAGCGAGATCCTCTACATCTCTTGACGACGTAAATAAAGCTATCTCACTGGTATTGCATTGGTTTACTGTAAATAACCTGGTTCTAAATGCCAAAAAAACTAAATGTATTAAATTTACTTTACCGAATGTTAGGCAAGTTGATAACAATATTGTTATTGATAGTGAACAAGTAGAATTAGTGAAAGAAACAAAATTCCTAGGGATAATAATCGATTCTAAGTTGCAATGGGGACCCCATATACTAACACTTTCTAAAAGGCTGAGCTCAGCAGCGTATGCCGTGCGTAAGATTAGAGAAATAGCAGACGTAGAAACAGCTCGCATTGTGTATTTCAGTTATTTTCATAGTATTATGTCGTACGGTATTTTATTATGGGGTAAAGCGGCTGATGTTCATAAAGTTTTCGTCTTACAAAAGCGAGCTATCCGATCTATTTACATGTTGAGGTCGAGGTATTCGTTGCGCGAAAAATTTAAAGATATTGGCATTTTAACTGTCCCTTGCCAATACATATTTGAGAATTTAATGTATGCCAAAAAGAATATAGGCCAATTTAGTAAAGTTAGTGATAGGCATACTGTTAATACTCGAAATAAGGAGAAACTTAACGTACCGAAGTGGAGACTTAATAAAGTAAGTAACTCCTTTATGGGACTATCCCTGAAAATGTTCAACAAACTTCCTTCTGACATATTGGAATTGCCTGTGGCATCTTTTAAAAAGGCAATAAAAGCCATGCTTTTAAAGAAGTCTTACTACAGTGTTCAAGATTTTTTAAACGACAAGGACCCAACGCGCACATGACCGTGTCCGTAAAGCTATAAATCTTCCCTCGTTATTCCTAAGAATAATTGTCTGGTGAGGATTCTTCTTCTCACGTTATGTGATTGGTTTTTGTGATGGACAATTTATTTTAAATATGTCAAACTAGCGTTTGGTTTTGTCGCATAGAAAATCTTTTATAAAGTAAAAACATGTTAATAAACTGAAATTGTACAAACCATGTTTTGAAAAAATGAAAAAATGTGAATGTAAAGAGTTTCTTTGTTGCTTCTTCTCTTTACGAACACCTTCCGAAGCAACGGACTAATGATAAATTTAAAAAAATTTGACGTTCAAAAAATGTTAATTTTTAACTTAATTTTGAAAAATAAACTTTTTGACTTTTTTTTTTTTTTTTGACTTTTACTTGAACAGTGTACTCGCATGATAGGGGCCAGGCCTATCGCCGTATTGTGCAAATAAACAGTCAAGTCACTAAGTACTACTCAGCCATGAGAGTTTCCCCACGATGTTTTTCCTCACCTTGAACAACAATGAATGATTAAATAAACCTATATACTCATAAATAAAAGATGTTATTAAAGGAAAGAAAAATTCGACACTGGCGGGGTTCGAACCCGCGACCTTCGGGTATACGCCCCCGTCGCTCTGCCAACTGAGCTACAGTGTCAGTTGGCATCCAGCGCGAAATTTCTCTATCCTTTGTTTCTTTTTTACACGTTCAAGTAGTGTTTGCGTTTCCTACCTCCGAATTTTTAACTAATTCGGACGGCCACTTGTCTACCTTTTCAGATAGAATGCAAATGTTGGAAACGCCTAACTATCACATAATTTAATGTTTTTTGACATGAATTCCTCATGTGGGGATTATTACTCATAAATAAAAGATGTTATTAAAGGAAAGAAAAATGTCGACACTGGCGGGGTTCGAACCCCGCCAGTGTCGAAATTTTTCTTTCCTTTAATAACATCTTTTATTTATGAGTAATAATCCCCTCATGAGGAATTCATGTCAAAAAACATTAAAACTATATAGTTTTTAGCATTCCACCCAACACTACAGAGAGAGATGCGATCAGTACCATGGTACAAGAAAGACGTTGTCAAAGTATCTATTCTGTTGGTACTATGACATTTGTAAACGCTGTTGTCAAAATTGCTTGCGCTATTGCATGTACATCAATATGTTATAAATTGATTGAATTAAAATATCGCTCTTTAATCTAGGTTACAGTAAAACGGTCCGCGACAAAAATAGAAATTTCATCATCCACTTTGGATGCAGTCTTAATCGAAGGTGCTATTTCAGTCGTGTAGGAGGCTCTACCGTCTGCCGTGGTAATTGGAGGAGACAAATCGATGATGTCATTAACAGCCCACATTTTCTACCACCGATATAGATCGACGATAATATTGACTCTTTAATTATTCTTTAATGTTTTTTTTGACATGAATTCCTCATGTGGGGATTATAACTCATATATTTTCTTTCCTTTAATAACATCTTTTATTTATGAGTCTTTAATTATTCACCTCACAGTGACTATTAGATTGATATTTATTATCATTTAAATTTTTTGACCTACTGCATTACTTGTAATATAAATTGTCTTTTGACGCAAAAGAAATATTAATGAAATCTATAATGTCATTATAAAATGTGGGAAGGTTAGTTTATCACGGAAACTAAACTCAAAAGAACCCTTCAGTAGGGACTGAAAACTTAATCGACTTGGTATAACATGGACATTACATCTATGTACGGGTAAAAATCGGAGTTGTGTAATATATTTTAAAGTGCGACCTTACAAACTTATGATATACTAACTAGCCTCGTATCATTTGGCTTCACTGTCAAGACTAAAATTTTGGTATTAACACCACATAATGAAATGTTAAGTAATGATAAAAAGGAAAAGTACCCCAGCCATTTCTTCAGTTAGGTACAGTTTTCAGGTCTCGATTTTTTCTAGTATAAAATGAAGGTAATGTTAGTAGAGGACGACTTCGGAGGACACATTTGGATCAAATAGAAAATGTGCTCAAAAAGGCAGGTGTCCGAAGTACTCCGAAGTACGAAGAATAAAAGAGCATGTATGAAAAGATTGATGGATGTAAACGAAGCTAGAGAGTAATAAATAAAGGAAAGAAAAATTTCGACACGGGCAGGAAGCTAGAGAGGTTTGTCAGGATCGTACGAAGTGGCGATCGATAGTCTCTGCCTACCCCAATGGGAACTAACGCCGTGAGAATATGTATGTATGTAAAATCTGAGATACTTATGTCTATTACAATAAAGCTAACTTACTCTTATATTCGTCAACAATGACGATACCCCATTTCTGCTTTTAGCTGCTAGAAGTTCAGTATAGTTCGATACATCACATCCTGTTTCCATATATATTTTCAGAATATAGATTAAAGGGGCCAGATACATACATTCTAATCATACATACATATACTCACAGTTATAAACCCCAAAACGGGGTAGCTTGAAATATAAAGCTAGAAACTCCTCAGCCACATTTGGAAGTTGATAGAGGACAAGATGGTATAAATATAGTATCTTTGGTGATGAATCTTCAACCGTATCGCCCAAAAACTTCTTAAATAGGAAAGCCCCATATTCTTAGTCGCCTCTTACGACCCCCGTGGATAGGAAGGGATAGTGACATTCTAAGCCTAAGAGTTTCTAATCATGTTTACATTTTATATGCATTACATTAGGTACAGATGTCAGTATCTCAAACTTTGATATTAAAGCGACGTGAAACTTGACGGCGGCGGCGGCGGCGGCGTGACGTAAACAAATATCAACGTGACGTTATATGACATGACATAAAAACGCGGCAACCCTACCGCCGCATGAGCTTAGGAATATTGTGTGTTCAAACTCTAATCCTTTTTACTGAGAAACGAATATTATATGAGCAAGTTTCAGAAACATAATTTGCTTTATGTTACATATTTTTTGACGTTGATTTGAACAAGCTGTAGAACCCGTATTTTAACTTGACACGGACATATCTTAGTATCTTAGTAATTTATGATTTGCATTCTTGGCTCTGACTTTTATTTCATACTGCTATAATCATGAGATGGTGGAACACTGGTAATTAACGCTGTCGGTTTAAATTGTACATTCCCGAATTCAAAATGTCATGTAAAAAGTAAATAATTTAAATCAATAATGATGTAGAAACTTTAACGAAAATGTAATCTTTACTTTAAATTTCGCCCTATTCACACCTAGCAAACAATACTCAAAATCTACAAAAGCCATCAAATGTGAAGTCCACTTCCAACAGCAGTGGTAGCTGACCAACTTTGTGACGTCACTTGATGCCTGCTCCCGCCATTAATCATTCCCATTGTGGGGCGCCAGCATTGACCTTTCTTTCATTTTTCATCATAACTCATTTGTTTGTTTAATACTGAGTGTATCTATTTATCAAACTCTACGATTGGCTCCCGTTAATTCAGAGGAATTGAAGTGTCAATTTGGTTAGCTTTATAACAAAACCAAAGATTTAACATTGTTGTAAAAAGATTACATTTTTAATTAAGATTTTATCTACGAGTGTATGACATTTTCTTCAAAGCTTTTATGAGAGTGTATGCCTCATGTAAATACTTTGTTTACATCTTTTCTACAAAGTCGAAACGCCTTTTTATCTAATTTCTAAGATAACGGTAGTAAAAATGTTATACCGTCGAAGTATTAAAAATATTTTTTTAGTATGTTTAATTTTTACTTTCTATAAAAAAATGTTTATCACACGTTACCCGTAATTAAAATATGACTTTATTTAAATAACACAAAATATATTCTTCTTATTTAATCTCTTAATTTTTTTTAGTTCTTAACTATTATCTGTCTACAAAACAATCAAAGTTGTCCTGAATTAGATACAACTGAATTTGTACTGAATAAAGAGCTAATTATTTGTGCAATATCCTCTTTGAAACTCTAGTTCCTTAAGTAAACAAACAAGCGAGGAGATATTCTTTGAGCTCAGTCGACAAATGATTTTAATTTCCTGGTCTAATTTTGTTTTAGAATCAAAGTTGTTTTTCACAATTCGAGAGCTCGAAGTCAAAGAGTGAAGTAAAAGTATATTTACCGGGCGGCGGATCTCCAACTTACCTGCAAGCAAACAACAAATAAAGTTTCAAGAGATGACATAAACAATGCGGGTATTTTAACATTCGCAACAACAGTTAAGTGTGTTAGGTTGGTGGCGGCGGCGGCGGCGGCGGACCTCAACTCTCAACACTATTCATCATTCGCCAAACAAACATTTCAAAACATGTTGTGGTTCACGTTTCATGATTTCTCAACTGTTTCAAGTGGACAGATATTTTATTTATTTAGGTCGCGATATCTTGTTTCTCAGTTACATTACCTTGGATGTATGATTTAAAGATACAAATTTGGTAGTAAATGCAGATTTATTGCTTTTCATATTATATGAAACTGATTTTTTAAGTATCGCATATATATCCCATATATTTGACCTTACTTCACTTGAAACAATACAAAAGTGATGCTGATTACGAAACCATTTCGAGATATTATGTTATCAAACTATGTTTTCTTGAAATTAAATCAAACTAAGCTAAGATGACCGTTATTTCATCAAAAAACTGTAACAGTATTTGACCTTCAGTGTTATTTCAAAGACATTAGTTTTTGCAGTTTATTAATAAAATATCGAAAATCGTAGGTTTGTTTAGTATAATATCGTAATAATTTCACTTGAGATCACAAATTCGTGAAATATTTTGCCACCAGCAATATTTTTATTAAACATTTCGCTTCATTTCATTGTCGCTAAGTGATATTTTCGATCGATGAAGTCACTAAGAACAAAAGTTGAACAATCTTTAAAAAATCATAATCTTTAAAAATTCAAATTAGTCTTTTATTCTCGTGTTTGCTATCGAATAAAAATATTTAATAAATACCAAAAAAAACTTTGCACACCGAATTACAAGCAAATAATGCTATGATGCAATCAATCTTCTGATTAATGCATACATGCGTCTTTCGAGAAGTTTGATGAAGAATGGATTGATCTTGATCAGGTTATTTTCGACGCACTTGCTTTGAGTGGATTGGCGACACCGATACGTTACGACTATACCGTTAATCAAACAAAACCATTTGAATACATTTCGCATAATGAAGGTACAGTTCACATGCATAAAAATATCAAAAATATGAAAGTTTACTACAAAGAAGCAGCATAGTAAATAAATTAATTAATCAAAAGGCGTTTACCACAATCCAGCGCGGCGAGGCGAGAACAAACAAATTTCGCAGCACCAAATTAATGTGAGCCCTCATCGCCTAAATACGACTAAGTCGGGGCTGCCAACAATGGCGGCGAACAAAGGTCCTTTTATTGCTGGCGAGCCCACTGGCGCTAAGTTGCGCTATTCATTATGTATCGTAATTCCTAGCTTACTACGCTTCGGGGACTTATTCTCGACACGCGAAAACTGGACGAGCGATGCCTGCTCACTATCGATTGTTTATTTATAACGGCTCACGAGTGAAATCCCGAGCCGAGTCTATAGCTTAAGGCTGCGAACCCACCAGAGCTGTGCGAGTAAAATGTGTCGTACGAGGATGTGTAGCTGTGCTGTGGAAATGTGTAGGGGTTTCCACCAGAGCTGTGCGAAGTAAATGTCTAATACGAGGATGTGTAGCGGAGCTGTCAAAATGCGCATCAATGTGCGGTGCGAGGATGCGTTGCGAAGCTGTGAAATGTGTAACGGGGGGAATTATCCATATCTATTTTCTGCACGTCTACTTTCAACACCAGCCGTCTGTTGACTGGCTGGCAGGGAAGCTTCGCAAACCTCGCAACATATTCCTCGCAGCACATTTCTCGCAACACATTCCTCGCAACACATTCGTCGCAACACATCCTTCGCACACATTTCTCGCTTGTTTTTTATTAGACTGACCTCGCTTCGCTAAACCCTATTCCACCAGAGCTGAGCTGAGCGAGGCTAGGAAAATGAAGTGATTCTATTGGTGGATTTTTTCCTCGCACAACGCTTAGCTACCTCGCACAGCTCTGGTGGGTTCGCAGCCTTAGAGTTATACGTTTTGGACTTTGGAGGGCAATAAGGTTTGGAACAGCTTACGGAAATTAAAAGCGTATTTAATTGTAAAAAGACATAAAAGAAAGTCATACACTACATACTTAACATAACATAACATAACATAAACATAAACGTTCACGCCGTTTTATCCCCGAAGGGGTTGGCAGAGATACCAATACTCCTGAACTCACATGGCAAGCGCCATCTAGTTTCCAGAGAAGGTACCCACGTTTTGCTTAGACAGTGTACTCACGTGATAGGAGGCAGGCCTATCGCCGTTTTGTACGAATACACTGTCACATGACTAAGTACAACTCAGCCATGTGGGTTTCCTCACGATGTTTTCCCTCACCGTTAGCAACCATGATAAATTAACCACACATATGACTTTAGAAAAGACAAATTGGTGTAGGCCCGTCCCAGGATTGGAACTCACGCCCTTCTGTTTTTCGGGCGGGTGTTCTTACCCACTGGACTATCATGTCGCTACTTAACATATATCACCATTACAGCTTTTCAGTTCAGAGCTCGTAGTTTAAATAAAATATTTGTATAGATAACATCCCATATAGTTATCCATAGATTGGTGCTGCGCTATGTGCCCTTTGGTCACCCTCGGTGAAGGTCACAGGAATACAAAACACGACTCAGTCACATTATGCCGTCTAGTGAATAGACAATATATCATCAAAATACCACCACCTACCCCTCTTACCATTATATCACTATTTGAGTAATACATACATACATATGCTCACGGCCATAAATCCCAAAAAGGGGTTGCCAGAGCTTTAGAGCTAGAAACTTCTCAGCCACATTTGGAAGTTAATAGAGGAGAAGATGGTAGAAATAAAGTATCGTTAGTGACGGGTCTCCAACCACATCATCCAAAAATCACTATTAAGCCCCACACCCTTAGTCGTCTCCTACGACGACACCCGTCCGTAGGTAGAACGGGGTAGTGACATTCTAAGCCGGCACTACACGGTACAAGTAATACAGTGTATATTTGGTTGAACTGACAATATAGTCGGGACCAGTTCTACCGTTACAAAATGTGCCATTACCTAGCTAAAATTAACGACCCCTTTCTTATTGCGGAGTTGACATGAATAACATTTATACAGCTTATTTTAGCGGAGTATTCTGGTGAAACATAAACCATTCCGAAATAGCCTCCAATTTTATACTCCGTATCACCAAACTAAACGAAATGCCTATTTTTATTGCGAATTTTTTCGTCGAGCAATAAATCAGATAGGGATCGTAAAACGAAGCTTAAAACATGTCGGCCTTAACTTAACAAGAACTGGCACAGAAAATATCTTTTTACTAAAATTGCACTGAAATATTCGAACAATATTATGAGTGTATATGTACTTTCGGGTTATTGAAAACAAAAAGGCGTTTCGTGAATAATTTAGAAGGACTCTTTATTTAAAATGAAATAAAGTAAATTTCATATTTCTCTTATTTAAAATCAAACAGATATTTTCAGGTGATATAATTGTTATCCGAATGATATAATATACGATTTGATTAAAAAGGGTATAGTATAGTGTAATTAAACTTGATTATGGTTAACATACAACAATTTCTTCATAATGTAAACTTCTTAGTACACTACATACAAACTAACTGATAATGACTTATGCAAAAATATTAACTTTAATAAAAAACTATATAATTAAACTTTCTGGTCCATTAAACCTCATGTCATTCTTTCCTTCATGGATTAGTAAAAATCTATATATCTATATTAAATTAGGTACTCGTGTTTGCCATCGTGAAGATGCTAGCATTTATTACATCTATATAACTTAAATGTATAATTTAAATTTGGAATTGCTCAGTTAAAGCCCTTGTAATAGTTTGAATAATCGCGATATAAAGGGGCACTTTTTGTAATGGAACAGTCAACGGAAATATAAAGCGCACGTCGTGATCAATGTTCCAAATTCAAATTATGTATTCTAATTGGTCGACAAATGGCAAGTGACACGCGACTGTAGTTGCCTATTCTGTGACTATTCCTTGGGTTGGTTGATTCTGGAGACGAGTGATTTCTATAACTTTTATATTTGCTTACGACTTTGATTTCAATACCGTGTAACCACAATGCTTTGAAATCCACAATTTCTCAGCTACTTCCAGAAATGAAGAGAAGAGGAAGTAGAGTCAAATAAATAATTGTTTGTGTTTTAGAATTCCTCGGGATAGGTATTCAAGAATCGCATCAAGTAGTGATCTATAGTCGACATATAGTTTAGTGTTGTAGATACTTTGTTTTTAAAATATATGCACTAATTTATATTATGACTATGACATTCTGTTTTGTTTTATTCCCCTCGATATTATACAGAAGGGTTTAAGTCTAACGCAGCGAAAATTCGGGACTTTTACAGAATAGGTCCACACACGGTAGGCAGGTGCGATCCGCGCGACAGGTCGGTAGCGGCCCCGCGTGGTACCGCGACGGCGACACGGTACCTCCTATGTACCGTCATACTTATACATTACTTTTATTACTAACAGGTGTTCTGCTTTAGTAGGGGTAATATCGGTAAAGTTGGACGTCTTTGTAAGTGAGATGTAATGTAAGGCATTGTAATCAAATGAAGACATTGTGTAGCTTTTACATTAGTATAAATCAACATATTACATAGAATAAAAAGTAATTATGCTAAGGAATACTAACTAGCCGATATTTCATAAAATATATAAATCACATTAGCCCAGTGGTTAGAACACTCGGTTATCATGCAAACGACTAGTGTTCAAATCCTGGGTCGGGCCTACACCAATTTGTCTTTTCTAAAGACATATGTGTGGTTAATTTATCATGGTTGTTAACGGTGAGGGAAAACATCGTGAGGAAACCCACATGGATGAGTTGTACTTAGTCATGTGACAGTGTATTCGTACAAAACGGCGATAGGACTGCCCCCTATCACGTGAGTACACTATCTATGCAAAACGTGGGTACTCTGAACACCAGGTGACATAGTCACGTGATGTTCAGAAGTATTAGTACCTCTGCCAACCCCTTCGGGGATATTCGGCGTGAACGTTTATGTTTATAGGTTATGTATATAAATCACAAAATTAACATGCAAGACACAGACATCCATATTCATCACACCATTATCGTCAGCGGGGAACAAACCCGTTACCCTCAGACAAGACTAGTTGCTAGTGACCCACCGCCTTAATCAAAGACGTCGTCGTCCATCTTTATATCACGTTGTGTTGCGTATTATTTTATAAAAATATATTTTACTTTTTTCAAGATTCTATCCAATGGAATCCAAATAGTTAAAACTCAAAGGTGTTACAAGTGTGTCCACCTCTCCACGCTGAATACAAACAGCTCACGAAGCCGAGTGACAAAAACACGCCACGTCACGTCACGTGTCGTCGCGACTACAGAGCGGCCTCATTAAAACTACGCACTCACAACTCGTTTGCAACACTTGTAAAAACGCCATTATCTCCAAACTGCAGTTTGATTATGTTTATATTCTTGCAACAAACGACAAAGGTAAGCATCATAAAGTCTTATGGATTAAAAATTCAGCAATTTCAGTAATAAATAAGAAAAATGCGCAGAAAATTCTTCAAGGAGTTGAATTTACAACAAAACAAACTAGATAGTCAATGATTAATATTTAAAGATAACCTTTTATATTTATAATTTTAAACAAACCATTTGATAAAAGTAAGTTAAAGTAAAACGTATTTACTCGTACAATGGAGCTAGATTTATATTAAATATAGTAAAGCTCGCAATGGTGTCTGAATATTACATTCACGATATTGATTTTATTTAACATACTGCGAGTAATTGTAGAGCGTTTCAGATTTTATATTTCAGTCGGATTCAACAAAAAGAAACTATAAATGAATAATAAAGTTTTTCCAAGTTCGTTTTCTGATAACATTATTTTGAGTGATTTAATAACTGTGAAAGACTTGTGTGTAAAGTGTTATGTTATTAAAAGATAACAAAAATATTATAAAATATAACATAGCGAAAATTTTTATGCGAAATAAATAGCTTTAAAATATATCATGATACCTTTCTGGGGCGTTTAATGTGATTGTGAACGCCAAACGATATAAAATTAGTCGTAAAACCAACGGACAGTTTATAGTACGGTGTGAAATATTACCATTAAATTTACGTTCCAATATTTTAGACATAACGTTGTTCACTTTTAAAACATAAAAGTCATGAAAAATACTCAAGATAATTTTGAACTCGAAATAAAAAAATAAAATAAATAAAAAATAAAAACCGTTTATTTACGAGAAACAAGAGTTAAATAAGGTGGTAGGTTTTTTAAATAGTTCATCTTGTTCTACCTTGCGGCGTGTAAATACTTATTTTATTACATTGGTTTAAAATTGGTTACATTTAATAAAATAGTAAAGCTTTAATTTTTCATCAAATATTACATTTTTCTAAAAAGTCTTTCACAGAGTATATACAATTGTCAATCAAATAATTAAATAATACAGTTTTAAATTTATTAAATGTCAATTTTTTCGTGTCGTCACTAATAGTATTATATAATGTAATGGACATTTCGTAACAATTTCGCTGGCAAATAGCCAGACATTTTGCAGCAGAATGCTCGTATTGCATATTGTGATTACCCCGTTGGGGTCTAATTTTTGGCGGTTTTAAGGTAAACAATTTTGGATTTTTGTAAACGAAAATTAAAGTCTCATAAATGTATAGCGAGGGAAACGGTAATATTTTTAACTTTTTAAATAGCGGTACGCAACTATCCAAAAAGTCAGCACCGCATAGTATACGAACACACTTTTTTTGAATTTTGAAAACTCTATCTGAGTCAACAGAGTTACCCCAAAGTATGATTCCGTATCGTAAAACTGAGGACACATATCCGTGATAGCAGGTAAGGGCGGCACCCTCTGATATGACAAACCTTATACGGTAGATGACAAATAAGTACTTCTCCAGTTTTGTGCAGATGATGTCTCCGTGAGTTTTCCAATCACAAAAAGAATCCAAAGTGAATCCTAAGAATTTTGTCGATTCGACTTCCTCTACAGTTTGACCGTCATAATTTATTTTTAAATTAAGCGGTTGTCTCCGATATGTCCTAAATTGTATAAATTCAGTTTTATTAAAATTTAATTGCAAATTATTATTTTTAAGCCAAAGAATTATATTATTTAAAGTAAGATTAATGTCATATTCATATGTATCCAAATTTTTGCATTTTATAAGTATAGTAGTATCGTCAGCGTAAAGAATGCATTTATTCGCTGTCGTCTGTGACAAGTCATTTATATATAGTAAAAATAAAAGAGGGCCAAGGATACTACCTTGCGGTACGCCACATTTAAGAGATTTACTATCTGATTGAAAGACATTAAGATGTTTATTCTGGATACTACAAATTTCCACACATTGTTTTCTATTTGTCAGATAGCTTTCTAGCCAATTATACGCTTGTCCTCTTATACCGTATCTTTCGAATTTTTCTAATGCTGTGGGATGATGAACAAAATCAAATGCTTTTGTCATATCTAACAGCATACCAATTACTGGTAACTTCGAGTTAAGATAATCTGTTACATCCTTTAATAAGTTAAAACAGGCTAAGGTGGTAGAGGAACCCTTTCTAAAGCCATATTGGTTTGGGATCAATATCGAATGAGCTGTCAAAAAACTGCATAATTTATCATGCATCACTTTTTCAAATATTTTTGAGATCACTGGTATAAGTGCGATTGGCCTGTAGTTTTTTAAAATATTACGTTCACCTGACTTGTGCAAAGGTTTAATTATGGATAATTTAAGACGATCAGGAAAAGTTCCTTCTGTTAGAGACTGATTTATTATATGGGTTATTGGAATTGTCAATTGTGTAGAGCATTTTTTTAATAAAAATGTTGGTATATGATCGTACCCGGTGGCAGATGTATTATTAAGATGTTTTATTATTTTATTAATGTCATTTGGGTCTGTAGGAGTCAAAAAAATTGAGTTAGGGTTACGAGGTATATTTACATTATTTATATTAAAATCGTTTATTACACATGTCAAATTAACAAAAAAATCATTAAAAATATTCGCTATATCAATTGGATTATTAATTATTTTATTATCGTCAAGTTTAATTTCGCATATGTCAGGTTTTTGTGTTTCTTGTTCAAAATTTTTTTTAATTAATGTCCACGATGCTTTGTTTAGATTTTTAGATTGCTTTAAATACCGCATATTATTTAATCTTTGTGCAGACCCCATCACTTTTTTTAGTGTAGATGAGTACAATTTCAATTTATTGTGGTTTAGTTTTTTATTTGTTGTTGTTGTTGTTGTTGTTGTCGTCCTATGGCACCCCACTGGTGCACAGGGCCTGCACAAGCTCCCGCCACGCCTTCCTGTCTGCTGCGACTTCCCTGGCCGCACTCCAACTCAGTCCCGCCGCTCGCAGCTCGCTCTCCACGCTCCGGCGCCAAGTGTGTACGGGACGGCCGCGGGCTCGCTTGCCGTCCGGTGGTTTCCACTCGAATGCGATGCTGGCGTATTTTATTTGTGGGATCATGCAAATATTTCAAATATAGTTGTCGCTTACGAACACAGCATCGACGTATACCCCTTGATAACCATTTATTTTTAACAAGTTTTTGTACGATTCTTACAGTTTTGAAAGGAAAACAAAGCTGAAAAAATAGGACGATGAGATCATGAAACTCATCAAAAGCTTTATTAGTATTAGTTGTTTCTAATACACAGTTGAAAGTTAAAGCTGATATGCATTCGGTAAACTTTAAAACATTTTCTTGTGAGAAATCCCTCATTTTTTTGAACACCCAGTGTGGTTTATGTGAAATACCTTTTACCGTTCGAATGTCACAAAAAAGAATTTGGCATGATTCGTGATCAGATAGAGCAAGAAGATGAATTTCGCCCTTTGTTTCCGCTATATTGCTGGCTATAAGATCTATACAAGATTTTTTCCTTGTCGGTTTGTTTATGTGGTTTACAATATTATAGTTATTAAGTATTGCAATTAGTTCTTTCGAAAATTTGTTATCCTTTAAAATGTCAATATTCCAGTCTCCACATACAATTATATTTTTAATGGTTTTACCTTTATTAAGTCTCGTCAATACTTTTTTTAGTTTATTAAAAAATATGGATGTATCTGAATTGGGGGTTCGATAGATACAGACCACTACAAGATTTATGAGGGGTATTTCAACTGCACAACATTCGAATTCTTTTTCGGATGCTTCTTTAGATATCCAATTTATTGTGTTATAATTCCAGTGGTTTTTTAGAAGAATACAAGTCCCACCTCTCTTTTCGTTTTTCCTGCAAAACGCGGAAACTACTACATAATTATTTAAATGTAAATTTGTCACGCAACCTTGTTTTATAAACGTTTCACTAAAACATAAAACATCAATTGTTTCATTCTGTTGTGATTCTAGATCTAGAATTGCAGGGATAATCAAATCTTTTTTACTTAAAATGCCTGCTATATTTTGATGAAAAATGCCAATTTTATTAATATTAGTTACGAAAAAGATCAGTGTTTGTATCTAAAAAGTTGTCTTGACTTAAATCGTCAGTTTGAGTAGCTATAGTAACCATCTTAGGTTTTGTCAACAATTTATTTAAATTCATACAATTTTGTTTTCGAGCTAAGTATTCAATATGTATTATTTCCTTCGATATATTCTGTGCAATATGTCTAGCTAAATAACCAGGTCGTCCTAAGTAAGAATATCTTAAATCTAGATATATAACATTTTTAAACTGGCTACTCATAAATCTAAGGGTATAATTAATTTTAGAAACATTAAGATGATTATTGTAAAGAGATTCACAGAGAACTACATTAGTGTGATTCAATTTACTTAAATAATAATAAAGTAATGAACTGAATTCCATGGGGTTTGTGTCATTTGCGCCAAAATTAAGAACAACAAAATCATTATTCGTTAAAGTTTCCGTCTCGATTTTTCCCATGATTTCTTTTATCGGAGCATCTGGTTTAATAACACCGTAGCAGTTGTGATTTGGTAAAATTTTTCTCAAGAAATGACATACCCCTTTACCCTGTTGATCGCTGTAGTAAAGTACGCGCTTTTCCTGGGAAGCTGAAATTATATGGCCATTTGCAGCGGTATTTTCAGTTTTGTCAGTATTCTTAATAATTTTCGGTTTTGGTTGTTCTTTATGAGTCTTATTATTCAACGAATTATGCAAAAATAGCCCCTCAGTTGCCTCTTTGTTATTTTTATTAATATAATCCGGTTGATTGTTCCTTTCGGGTAAATATACAGAGCTATTCAGGTTTAAGGGTGAGAACCTTGGTATTTTCATTCTCAGATCATTAATATTTTTTTTACTAATGGTTCTGGGACTTTCTGCAGTATAAATTTGTTTTAAAGCATCATTTTGTTTAGTTAAATCTTTAATGACCGATTTCAACGATGAATTCTCTAGACTTAAATTATCTATTTCTGCGTTTGCTGCATTAAGTGTTTCATTCATTTCTTCCAATTGGTTCCTTAAGTCTAAAATGTCATCATTTTCCGGCGATATGTTTTGGAGGCTTTGGAAGGTTTCATCTAATTTAGAAGATGACCATACGGTATTATCCGTCGATAAATTATGGAAAGAGCTTGATTTTTGAAGATTGTTTTTTCTTACAGTTATATTTTCCATGGTATTAAGATAAATAAAATAAAATAATAAATGTAGGTATCAATGTGACTTTGGCTCAAAAAAAGTTGTATCCAGTTGTGTTTTCTGCTCCTTGAGTGATAGAAAGTTACTCATTCACTTAGTTGTCAACAATTGAAATTCTGTCAGTTGGTTGACGTTGACGTTAGTTACAGTCCAAATTGTCTGAACTAAAATACTCTATAGTTGAGTGACAGCTGACAGTCAGAAATATGTTTGTAAATAAATGGCTGTAGTTTTGAAAAATATGGTTTGAAGCATTCTGACAGTAAAACTTGAGAGGTTGAGATATGACGCTCTATCCGATATAACATTGCTATTCGAAAAAAAATTATTGTGGTGATAAAATGGATAAAGTGAAAACTATAAAAACTGATAAGCTTTCAAACTAAAAAATATAACATTTTACTAAAATTTAAACACGAGTAGAATCATAACAAACATACATACATATACTCACGGCTATAAATCCCTAGAAGGCGTAGCCAGAGCTAAGGAATTAGAAATTCCTCAGCCACTTTTGGAAATTGAGTGGAGAAAAGATGGTAAAGTAAAGGTTGTTGGTGATGGGTCTCCAGCCGCATCGCCCTAAAATCCCTTAAAAGCCCCAAAACCGTTAGTCGCCTCTTACGTACACCCATCGGTAGAAACGGGGTAGTGCTATTCTAAGCCGACACTACACGGCAATAAAATTTAAACACGAGTAGAATCATAACAAAGTACTATGCATACAAGATCATCCAGCATACAGTAACAATAACAATCGTTCAAGTAATGCAATAACCCAACAAAATACGACTTTGTTGAATATCTCAATCCAGTTCCGATACACGACGTTTCCAATAAGAGAGGACGACGTTTTGTAATATTGTACATTTATCTTTCGGCCATAAACCGGCGTCGTAAATACGAAACATATGGTCGGAGCTGGGGCGGAGCTAGGTTCATTGAGGCGGTCGCTTGGAGATATCATACATGTATGCTGTCTTTTATATGGTTTCAAATTACAATTTAAATATGATTTAAAAGGAAGGAAGTTGGAAGGAAGAAGAAAAATAATTTATTTGGTAATAGAACAATAATTGGTAGAAAAGGTAGGAACCCTCACAAAATGAAGTTAAGCCTGAACGTAGTCATGGCCTTTTGATTTACTTCATACAATAAGGAACTCGAAGATGAAACTCCATGTTTTACGTCATCTTTTGTATTCTGGCGCTTAGATCTGAGTAATCATTGGTTATCAACGAAACTATGTAAAAAGAAGGAAAAGCTAACTACAGCTACTTACAGATACTCGTATACTCACAACTGGCTGACGAATACTACCCAGTAGTAAGAAAAAGGAATAAAAGTAGTATAAATAAAAACGGCGATAGGCCTGCCCCCTATCATGTGAGTACTCGACTAAGCCAAACGTGGGTACCTACTTTGGACACTAGGTGGCGCTGTCACGTAATGGTATTGATACTTCTGCATGTTTGTCTGTGAATGTTTATTTTTAAGTAGTACAAATTAATTAAACAGCTATTTGCTGAGTTGAACGTCGTCATTATTAAAGGTTAATTATACAATATTAGCATCGAAAAACAGTGGCAATAGGCGGCTGAAAATATACGCAAAAATGTACTGTCATCTTCCAATAACTCAATTTAACTTAGGGTTCAGTATTTATTTCTGAACAATATCTACACATACAACGAAACCCACCACCAACAAGCTTTTAGTTACCGTATTTTCTGCAAAAAGTACCTAAGAAGTTACGAATCTTAAACTCCTTGCTACTTTCATGCTGAAAGAAAACAAATTTCTTGCACGTGTAATACAAAGGAGTATTTCAAATCCGTTTCAAACAAAGCAATAGTAAAGTCGGCTAGTAAGACACACGCAACTCCTCGCATGATGAGAAGCAGTTAAAATGATATTTGGTATAAATCGGCAATTTGGGCAAATCTGGGTAACTGCGAACGCGAGTGACGGCCGGCCTGCCGCCGCCGCCGTCGCCGCCGCCGTACCGGTGGTACCGGTACCAGGCGCTCACTTAATTAATAGTCGCGACTAAATCATTCGGAGCTACCGACTTCGTTATTTATTAGGCTTAATTGGCTCTGCGGTGTATTTATATCGTGAAATCATTATTGTCCCACGCTGAAATCCGTAGTGCCTTAGAATAGAACTATTGGGTTTTTTGTGTGGGTGTCATTTATTGGAGCTGAATTTGAAGGGTTTTTTTTGTATCTTTTATCTTACAAAAATCGCTGTGAAATTGATGATATAGAAACTTTAGCTACTCCTTCTGACATTACTAATATGATAAAGATAGATAGGTAGGATTTTTTAAGTAATATACGATAAAATAACGAAATAAAACCACGAAGAACACATTGAGATCAAATAAAAAAATTACTTAAAAAGGCAGATGGCCGAAGTGGGGAGCCTCAAAGAGCATGTATGAAAAGGTAGATGGATATAAACGAAGTTAGAGATGTTTGCCAGCATCTCTGCCTACCCCAACGGGAACTATAAGCGTGAGTATTTATAAGTGTTTGCATGTATATTAGAAAATTCATTTGGTCGGAAATTGAGGCGGCATATGCAGTCAGTCATACATACATACATATTATCACGCCGTTAGTTCCCATTGGGGTAGGCAGAGACTATCAATCGCCACTTTGTACGATCCTGGCAAACCTCTCTAGCTTCATTCACATCTATCAATCTTTTCTAACACGCTCTTTTATTCTTCAAACTGCGGACACCTGCCTTTTTGAGTCAGTCGTAATTTCAATTCGTGAATTGAGTCTACTCACACGTGTCTTATTCAAATATAAACAATAGTTAAGAGTAACAGTATTCAAATTATCTTATTAACACTAACAATAAACTGTATCTCAACAGCTACATATGTGCGAGGTGCTCACATCATAGGATATGTCCGAAATCACGGATATCGAGTGACGCAATAGTAGTTCAGGTTCGATTGTTGTAATAATATATAGGTGTTGTATATCGGTCACTGTACAATGTTGGTGTGACTTAGTCATCGGCTTGTTTGTGGTGAAACCTGATGAAGTGAGCGATGCAGTTAGGCAGTTATACGATTGTCTATTAAATATTATCTCTTTTCAAGTTATGTCTTTAATATCTTATAAATTGTTAACTCTCAATTAGTTCAAATAGTAATAGATTATAACAAGTTACCTGGATTTGCTGTGTAGTGTCGTCTTAGAATAGCACTACTCCATTTCTTCTGGTGGGTGTACGTAAGAGGCGACTAACGGTATTGGGGCTTTTAAGGGCTTTTTGGGCGATGCGGTTGGAGACCCATCACCAACAACCTTTAACTCACAATCTTTTCCCCACTCAACTATCTGTATCAATATTTCTAATTCCTTAGCTCTGGCTACCCCATCTAGGGATTTATGGCCGTGAGTATATGTATATGTATGAATGTATGTATTATTATAAGCTTAAAAGGCACAATCTTGTTCATTACATATAATGATTGGTATCAATACAGTTATCATATGCTGGGTTATAATGTAACATTGTGGTGCTAAACCAACGTTGTAAACAACATTTCGAGTTAATTAAAAAAAAGTTTACTGTGGCCACCTTTTTCGAAGTAAGTTGTCTTATTTATGTAAAAATAAAGCGATATTTTTGTACTTAAATAATATTTATCTACACATAAACAATAATGTACACATAAACTAATGATAGTAGAAAAATAATGGATGTGATTAATGGTCTAATCTTTGATCGGCGCTGTCTGTGTTTAGTAAGTAAAGTTAGAACATTACTGTAGGTACTGAACAAACACTAAACTGTGCCCGTTTTCATATTGAAATGTACATTTCATATCATTAATCAAACATGGTCCATTGAAAAGAACTTATGTTAGTAGGTACACTAGAATTATTTTATATTTCCATGAATATTAACGAATGAAAATTGATGGCGTGAGTATATGTATGTATGAATATTAATATGACAAAACACAATCACCTAAACGCCTAATTCTTTTGCCTTAGTTTTTTTCGAGCAGTTACGTAATTTTATAACGTAGTATACAAAGTTTTATAATCAATATTAAGTAGATTGATAATTATTTTTTGTTACGTTTTATGTATACATACATACATATACTCACGGCTATAAATCCCTAGAAAGGTAAGCCAGAGCTAAGGAATTCGAAATTCCTCAGCCACTTTTGGAAAAGATGGTAAAATAAAGGTTGTTGGTGTTGGGTCTCCAACCGCATCGCCCAAAAATCCCTTAAAAGCCCCAATGCCGTTAGTCGCCTCTTACGTACACCCACCGGAAGAAATGGGGTCGTGCTATTCTAAGCCGACACTACACAGCAATATGTTTTATTTATGTTCGTGGCAAAATAAATAGAAAATTTAAAAGTCAAATTTGAGGTCGATAAGAAGGTTCAACGCAACCCAAGAATAATCTACACAAATATTATAAAGCGGAAAGATTTATATTTGTGTATGTTACGAATAAATTTACACTTCCACTAATGGAAAGCTACATTTTTCAGGAGTAACGTAGGCTATATTAATATTAAATAATAGCAGAAAAGCCAAGTTGAGTTCTCAGAAAACTCAAAAAGTTACTAATCGCGCACAATTTGTGACCACGTACAGATCAATTCAGTATGGCTAAGACTGGACTAGAGTAAGGGTACTCTGGGCTACATTATTAGGTCCTATTTTAACAGCGACACTATGTTAATTAACAAAGAATAAAAGTGGCTGCTTAACCCACGATTATGTGTATCGACTATAAGTTTTTGTACAAAAAGTACAGATTATTTTTAAGTAAATTTGTTTTACGTATTCTTAGCAAATATTAAACTTGGAACTTTGAATATTCGCGCAAACTCAATTATATAAAGTAACGATAAATATAGCTAGAGTTTTGATCTACATCTCGATTCCTCAGGTACATTTTATAGTTGAAGGTGCATAAGTTAATGAGAGAAGAAAAACTAATTCTTATGATCCACATCACATGAACAAAGGCTTAGGCTCGTCGCTGTGTGTACTACACAGTTATACTGGGTGGTACTAGTACTATACAAATGATTGATTTCATCGGAACATTTATTATGAACCACTTTTATTAGGACTTTCAAATGATTCAGTTACCTCATTTAAAAATATAGTCCAGTGAGTCCAACCCGGCGGGACGATCGGCTCGCCGCCGGCGGCGGCTCGTTAAAATAATGACAACTGCCGTTAACCGTTAACTGAACGTTTACACTGCTTCCTTCGTTAACAAGTGTCAAAGTCACCCGCGCGCCATTTCTGACCTTACCGCACTTTCATTACGAACCATATTCCTGTGACCGCTGTCCGGCTTGTATCATTAACATAAAGTAAATGTTGGTTTTTAAAACTATATTTGTTTGTGTCAGTAAATTTACTGTTTGTCAACCGATTCTGTTGCGGTTATTGGCGTTGGCTGTGAAAAATATGTGTAAAATTATTTACGAGTCTTCAAAATTCACAAATGTTTTTTTTTATATTTCTAGCTAAGTTGTGTCAATTAAGAATGGATTATTTCCGTGGATGTCGTAGTATGTGTCTAATGATATTGGAGCTTTCAGCTTAGAGACTCACTGATCCATTTCTTCCCATGGTTGTACTAGGAGGTGACTTAAGGGTATTAGAGATTTTTAAGTGATTTTTGGACCATGTGGCTAGAAAACTACCTTTAATTTATAATATACAAGTTTCCGACGAATCTGTTGGTTGAATGGTTTGGTTAACTCTTTCTCGAATTAATAGCTGTGAGTGTATTTATACGTGAATATACGCCATACCATCTGTTAGTTACTCTACATTTAGCTCTGGCTACCCCATCTAGGGATTCATAGCCGTGAGTATATGTTATGTTATGTATGTTATGTTATGTTACTCAATCTGATACTTAAAAATTTGTATTTCATAGGAATACCCAATTTCTTGCCTAAAAATACTAACGCCTAAAATTCCCGCAATGTATAGCCAGATTTGGGAAGTTTGTTTACTAGGGATAGAAAGTGTGATGAAGATATCGAGAGAAGAGTGAAAAAAGGTAATGCGGTAAATAGAGCACTGGATAGTCTAATGTCTAGTCAGTCAGTGTCTGTAAAGGCCCAATGGCTGTGCATGATGCTGTCCTCGTTCCTACGCTTATGTATGGCAGTGAATTTTGGGCGTGGCAGAAGAAGCATGAAAGTAGAGTGAATGCAGTAGAAATGAGATCCCTCAGAAAAGTTTGTAATGCAAGCTTATGTGATCGTGTGAGGAATGATGTGAATTGTGTGGTGTAAAAGATGATATTGTAAGAAATATAGAAAAAGAAATGTTGAGATGGTTTGGGCACATAGAGAGGATGGATGACAGTAAATTGGTGAAAGAGATATCTATAGCCAATGTGGAAGGTAATGTTAGTAGAAGACGACCTCGTAGGACATATTTGGATCAAATAGAAAATGTGCTCAAAAAGGCAGGTGTCAAGAATAAAAGAGCATGTATGAAAAGATTGATGGATGTAAACGAAGCCAGAGAGGTTTGCCAGGACCGTACAAAGTGGCGATCGATAGTCTTTGCCTACCCCAATGGGAACTAACGGCGTGAAATATGAAATGTATGTATATATGTAATCCGTCTGGCCGTCCCGACTGTGAGAACAAACATGGCCGCAAACAACCCTATCCACAGAGTCTGCCAACTTTACAATTCATTGTGTGCAATAGGTCATGAATGCGCGCCTGACGTCTATAATGACACACTGTTTAGTTTTAAGAAAAAATGTAGGCAATTGGTGCCTGAAATTAATTAATCAATTATTATTATTATTTCATTATTTAAATTCTTATTAAATACAAATTTTCAAATGTTTTGGTATTGTCACTTTATTTTTTATAATTTTACTAATTTTTTTGTTTGTAATTTATTATTAATGTTGGGAATTTTAATTGTCTATTCTAGTTTTATTTTATTATAGTTTTAAATAAATTTTTTAGTTATATCTTTAAGTTATAATATTGTCAATGCTGTGTGCACTGTTGTTGGCATTATAACTGACCAATACTTTAAAAATGAATGTTAATGCAATCTATGTTATAATGCTGTTGGTGTGCCTTGAATAAATAAATAAATAAGTATATAGCCAGAGTGTCAACACTTCACGCCGAGAACGATAATAGGCTTACTTATATTTTCTAAACCATATTAAAATGTATATCTTTCTTTCTTGCACGATCGAATATTCGTATTTTATCATTTCTGATAATATTAGAAGAGAGATAACATGGTAATATTGCACCGAATAGAAAACGCCAATATTTATATTGTTCTGTATACATCAAAATGCCAAAATCCGATTTATATTTTTAATATGGCTGGAATAGATACTCGTAAGAATGTATCATTCTCGGCGTGAAGAGAAGATCTTCAGTAATTACCAATTTTAAAAATTCTTTGTCACTTTTGAAAACTAGCTTCTGAAAAAGTCAGGTAATACACATTCTTAAGCTATGAGTACATACATACATAGATTCACGGCTATAAATCCCTACAAGGGGTAGCCAGAACATCGGAACAAAAACTTCCTCAGCCACTTTTGGAAGTTGCCAGATTTTACCATATAGGTTGTTGGTGGGGGGTCTCCAACCGCAACGCCCAACTTAATATCCCCATACGGTAGACAAACGGTAGTTCTATTCTATGCCAATACTATGACTATCCAGCTAAATCAACGAATAATCACCTTAAAAGCCTCAACACCTTCACTTGCTTCTTACGACACCTACACTTAAAGTAATGAGAATTGTTTAATTATTTATAGTGTATACTATGTTTGGTTTTATAAATTGATTAGTAATTTTTATTTGCTTTAAAAATACAAAAAGTTTCAGTCCCCAATGATTTCAATCATGCTTTTTACATTTTATACAAATGAGCAAGCAGCACTCGATACGTAGTCAAAACATATATAAATGTCTTGCTCGCGTATTGGCCAAAATTAATCTGAGCCTCGTTATTCACAAGGGCACAATAAATAGAATGTTGAAAATGATTCCAATGACAGTCAAAGTAATATTTCACATAGTCGGTATTAGAATCGGCAATGAATCAGTCAGTACCGGTAACCGGATACCGGATACCGGATACCGGTAACCCAGTAACGGTATTCATATTAAATGTGGTTCCATGTGACGTTTAAATTAACATTTGTTGCGGTGACATTTTGTAACCACTTTTACTCACCAGTTTTGAGTGATAACCTTTAATAAGCTTTACGCACTTTAGCGTAGTACTAGTAGTATTGTTACAAGTATTTGTAAAATATAACCGTGATAGCTCAGTGGGTAGAACATCGCTTATCGTGCACACGATGAGGATCCAAATCCCGGGTTGGGCCTACACCAATTTGTCTTTTCTAAAGTCATATATGTGTAATAAATAAAGAATAAATAAAGGAAAGAAAAATTTCGACACAGGTGGGAATCGAACCCGTGACCTCGGGTATACACCCCGACGCTCTGCCAATTGAGCCACCGTGTCAATGGCTGCCAGCGCGAAATTCTTCTATCCTTTATTTCTTTTACACGTTTAAGTAGTGTTTGCGTTTCCTACCTCCGAATTTTTACTAATTTGGAAGGCCACTTGTCTACCTTTTCTGCGACAGTTTATTCGTCCAAAAACGGCGAAATGCCTGCCCCCTATCACGTGAGTATACTGTCAGTACACTAATAAAGTGGTCTAATGGACGATGACATATAATAAAATAATTGTAGGTAAAGGGTCCTCCAAGACACAAAATAATATTGTTTGTTTTAAAGTCCACCAAGGATTATTTTATTAAAAGATTTTTAGAGTACTTACTTTTAAATAACCATCCATATACTCCAAATTTCATTAAAATAAATAAGTACATACAGACTTATTATACACAGATCAAGTTAGCCTCATGATGGAAAAAAAAATTGGTAAAAGGGATCTATAGAGCTAGTGTGGATGGTAATGTTAGTAGAGGACGACCACGGAAAACACACTTGGACCAAATTGAGAGTGCTCAAAAAGGCTGGCGTCCGAAGTATGAAGAATAAAAGAGCATGTATGAAAAGATTGATGGATGTAAACGAAGCTAGAGAGGTTTGTCAGGATCGTACGAAGTGGCGATCGATAGTCTCTGCCTACCCCAATGGGAACTAATGGCGTGATTATATGTATGTATGTAAGTTAGCCTCAAACTAAGTAGAACTTGTATTATGGGATACTTACTTAATGATATATTTAATATTATAGAATACCCATATAAATAACATCCAAGACTGAGAAACAATCATTTGTGCTCATCATGTAAAAGTTGTTCTCAGCGGGGATCGAACCCGCAACCTCCGGAAGCTAGTCACCCATCCACTCGGTCACGGACGTCGTCAAACGTTTGTATGTGCGTCAATTGCAAATGTACTGTACGTTAGCAATTGACATGTTACTATGATTAAATCTGTAAATGTAATTTAATTTATGTTACTTTTCCACCTATAAATAACATATTAAATCTACACGATACTATTTTCACTTATAACTGCGAATTATGTTTGTTTCACTATATTTATCACCTTCAGAATAATACCGCGCATGTCTGTAATTATATGAATCTAAGTTGGAAGCGATTATGGCGTAGGTGATATTTGAATTATTAGTGAGGTCACAAACAAATCAATATAGAACCTATTTGTTTGAAAATGATTCTTACTGCCTTGATATTTGATAGGAGTCGACACTTGGATGGAGTTTGACCAATTTAACTTATTCACGGTAGGCTTTAGCCCCTCGGTGGAAATAGATAGTTTTTTTTATTAGGTTGTAAAAATGCCATATCGGTGTGAAATATACCAGCTCCAATATAGAACAACAGAAATCGATAGAATAAGCTGTCTACACCGCACTGTTATTCTACAGTAAGTTATTTGAAGTATGATAGATCAAAATCCGTGATAGCTGATTGGGACATTGACACTTCTTATGCAGAAGACGCGAATTGAAATCCTGAATTCAAAGGTGACGAAAAAGTAACATGACAAGCAGAAGTATTCGAACTTCTGCTGCTTCTTCGCGAATCTACTATTTCAAGGTTGACTTTGGAAGCTTGATTGAGTTGAGTTGAATCATTTAGGTCCTTAATAAGTGCTTAATGTTTAAATCAAGTCACCATTGAGCTCAAACATCGTCAAAAAACGCACATGACTAAGTTATATTAATTCGTTTGACAGTGCACCCGTCCAAAGACGTAAAAGGCTTGTCACCCATAGTGACGGCCCAAATTGACAAAAAAATATAAACATAAACGTTCACGCCGAATATCCCCAAGGGGGTTGGCAAAGGTACTCATACTTCTGAACATCACGTGACTTTGTCACCTGCTGTTCAGAGTACCCACGTTTTGCATGGACAGTCTCGTGATAGGGGGCAGGCCTATCGCCGTTTTGTACGAATATACTGTCACATGACTAAGTACAACTCAGCCATGTGGGTTTCCTCACGATGTTTTCCCTCACCGTTAACAACCATGATAAATTAACCACACTTATGTCTTTAGAAAAGAGAAATTGGTGTAGGCCCGACCCGGAATTTGAACACTAGTCGCTTGCACGTTAACCGGTGTTCTACCCATTGAGCTACCACGTCGTATATATCTATCTATATCACATGACATAATGAAATCTGCTTCGTTATCCTCTCGAGCTTGTTTTACATTCATAAATCTTTTTATACGTGCCTTTAATTCTGTAACTTTTGACGCCTGTTCTTGACAAACTTGAATGTTTTCATGTCTTTGTTTTTCATACCATTGTAATTAAAGAAATATAAGAAAAATAATTAATTTATGATTCCTTAGTTCTGGCTACCCCTTCTAGGGAAATATAGCTGTGAGTATATGTATGTATGTAAGAAAAATAATCTTAATGCCTTTTGAATCATACGTATACTCGCGGCTATAAATCCCTAAACGGGGTAGCCAGAGCTTTGGAATGAGAAATTCCTCAGCCACTTTTGGAAGTTAGTAATAATAAATGTTTTTGGTGACGGGTGGAGACCCGTGGTTGGAGAACCACATCGCCCAAAAATCACTTGAAAAGCCTCTATACCCTTAGTCGCCTCTTACGATCACCCACGGGTAGAAATGGGGTAGTGTTATTCTACACAGCAAATTCTAAGCCAACACTAAACACTACACAGCAACAGCACAGCGACTTTTTGAATAATTTATGCACTAAAACTTTACTTATTATTTCATTGTGCACATCGACTAACTTTCCAGTATTTTCTTAATATATGATACCAGTTTCCACCCAAGCTACTGGAAAGTTATACTTGTGATACATCATGATAGTGTTGTAATTTTGCTCAGTCGCTTTAGTACATTTTGAGAATGAGACTTATATCAACATCATTACAAATTCCCTAACAACCTGCATGGTTAATAACTAACTGAATTACCGACCAAGGCTCTTGCTGGGCTATTGTTAATAGAAATAATATATGATTTGCCGAACAAAGACACCTTTGTTTAATACATAGGACTACTTTAACTTAAAATGTATATAATATATATTGAGTATTTGGTATAAAATATAACCTTTTCCATATTCATATTAAATTATTTTCCTGGCTTAGCTTTCACGTTGAACTAGAAAATGTATACTAATGGCATAGTATAGCATAACTTACGTGTGAGGTATTCAGGACCGTTAGAAGAAAAGCTCGCTACACATTAAGTATTCACCAACTTCTACCAAATAAACTTTTTAATTGGCAGAAGAAATTCTGTTTCCGAAGCTCTGTCTACCCTTTTTAGGATTCAAAGCCGTCAGAATAGGTATGTGTATAAAGGTTGATTAGAAAAGCGAATCCCCACCCCGTTTCGGCAGAAGAAAGGTGAAATTATGTTGAATGATATGAGTTTTAACGCGGTATTTTTAAATGGTGCAGGGATAAGATCTTTAATTAATAATACTGTATTGTCTTTACATTTTACATAAAATTTAACATTCAGGTAATTTTTTCTTACTTTTTCAAAAATACTAGTCATTTTATTTTACATTACTTTATAATAAATCTTATTCATTTGTAGCGATCCGAACGTAATAATAATCATATAATTATTCCAAAGGAAAACCGAAAATATAAAAGAAACCCTCGATCGGTAATTAAGAGTCGTCTCAATAAAATTTGGTTGCTAATGTTATTGAATACTTGAAAGGGAATTTCGAGAGGGTGAGGGGCTCGGCCTCTTCGGTGCCTTTTGAGGAAATAAATTATCTACTTTCAGTATTAGAGTCCCTTTAACGAGTTTGGGAACCTCTGGTTTGACAAGAGGGATTCTGGACGTGTTTATACATGAATAAATTGAGTTATTTACTTTCCAACAGAAATACACCTGATCAATTTACGTCGAAACGTATTTTGGTTAAAATGCTCATTTTCTTTTTTATTTGCAGAGAAATTTTATTTTCATTTATTTGTGAACGTTTTCTGTATAATGCAATAACTATTACTTTAAACGGACATTTGTAAATATATCATACTAAATCGGAGACGGGACATCAGATTTAAAATAAGGTACCATTCTTTCAGTCAAGGACAGAGTGGTATTGATTTTTTGGTGGGCATCTTGTCACTTTTGAATGCAACAATAAAACATGATATCATCATCATCATCATCATCATCAGCCCACACTCGTCCACTGCTGGACATAGGCATCTCCCATGGCGTGCCACCTCTTCCTATCCTCGGCCAGCCTCATCCAACCACTCCCGGCCACCTGCTTTAGGTCGTCGGTCCAGCGGGCTGGAGGGCGCCCCACACTGCGTCTGCCAGTGCGTGGTCTCCACTCAAGAACACACGGTTCTTCGGCAGATGTGACCAGCCCACTGCCACTTCAAATTGCTGATCCGATGAGCTACGTCGGCCACTTTAGTTCTCTGTCGGATCACGTCATTTCTGATGCGATCCAACAGAGTGATGCCGAGCATAGCTCGCTCCATCGCTCTTTGAGTGACTTTGAATTGGTGGACTAGTCCAGCCGTGAGTTTCCACGTTTCCGCACCATACGTTAACACTGGCAGGACGCACTGGTTGAAAACCTTAGTCTTCAGACATTGTGGGATGGCCGAGGAGAAGATATGCCGAAGTTTTCCAAAAGCAGCCCAGCCCAGCTGGATGCGTCTTGCAGCCTCTTTGTCGAAGTTGTTTCTACCGAGTCGTAGCGTCTGACCTAGGTAGACGTACTCCGGCACAACTTCGAGCTCTGCTCCCTCGACAAGAACTGGTCTTGGCTGAACAAGACGATTGAACATGATTTTCGTCTTGTCCAAGTTCATGCCAAGCCCCACTCGCCGAGAGGCTGAGTTTAGGCTACTAATCATCCCGCCGAGATCCTCCAGCGTTTCTGCCATAACGACTATGTCCGCAAATCTGAGGTGTGAGATGGACTCGCCGTTGACACATATACCTTTTCCGTTCCAGTTCATCATCTTGAAGACGTCCTCCAACGCATTCGTGAACAGTTTCGGGGATACGACATCCCCCTGTCTCACCCCTCGCTGCAGTTGGATGGGTTCCGTCTTTTGATCCTGTACTTGGACGGTCATGGTCGCAGCATTGTACAAGTGTCTCAACACCTCAATGTAGCGCCAGTCGATTCGGCAACGCTGTAAGGATTGTAGAACAGCCCAGGTTTCGATGGAGTCGAAGGCTTTTTCATAGTCCACGAATGCTAGACACAGCGGCTGATTATACTCTTCGGTTTTCGGTATAATCTGCCGTACTGTGTGGATGTGGTCTACGGTGCTAAAGCCTTTTCGAAACCCGGCCTGCTCCACGGGCTGGAACTCGTCGAACCTTTGGGCAAGACGATTCGAGATGACCCGTGAGAACAGCTTATATACGTGGCTCAAGAGCGCGATTGGTCTGTAGTTCTTGAGAAGGGTTTTATCTCCTTTTTTGAAGAACAAGACCACGACGCTCTCGCTCCACGCCTCCGGAATAGTTCCACTGTAGATGACGTTGTTAAACAGATCTCCCAGGGCTCTCAGTACAGGTGTACCTCCTGCCCTTAGAAGCTCTGTCGTTACCCCGTCATCACCCGGAGCTTTGCTGTTTTTAAGCTGTCTCAGGGCCGATCTTATCTCGTCCAGGTCGACGTCTGGGATATCTTCGGTGAAGTGGCGAGTTAATGGAGCTCTGGGGTCGGTGTCGTGTTCCTCAGGTGGTGCGGCATGACTGGCATATAGCCTTCCGTAGAAGTTCTCAACTTCACGGAGAAGCTCCGGCTTCGAGACAACGATCCTGCCGTCCTCCCTCTTAAGCTTCGTCAGCTGACTTCGTCCAAGCTGCTGACTGAACACTTTGGACCCCCGGTTTCGCTCTATGGCCTCTTCGATGAGGCGCGTATTAAAGCTCCGGAGGTCTCGTCGAATCAGCTTTTTAATGTGCTTGGACAGAACCCGATGCTGCGACGAATGCTCTTGAGTATACGGCAGTTCGCGTCTTTGTTTCATAAGCTCTAGAGTCTCCTGGGAAAGCTTCGAAAACATGATATATATCTTTTAAACTACATAGATTTTATTGACCTTTTTGTAAAAGTTTAGTGGATAGACTAGCCGCTCATCATACAAGACGCGTGAATTCCAGTCCTGGGTCGGGTCTTCCTACACCAATGTGTCTTTTCTAAATTCACGTTTATTTATCATGGTTACTAACGGTGAGGGAAAACATCGTGAGGAAACCCACATGGCTGAGTTGCACTTAGTCATGTGACTGTGTATTCGTACAAAACGGCGATAGGCCTGCCCTCTATCACTTGAGTATTATGTCCATGCAAAACGTGGGTACTCCGAACACCAGGTGACAATAATGTCACGTGAATTATGAGCATCTTATCCGCTCCTTAGGCGTGATATATACGGCGTGAACATTTGAATCTTTGAGTCTTGAGTCTTTTTTATATAAATGAGTCCAATAAATTTTATAAAAAATTGCAAAGAGACAAATGCAAATAAAACAATCAAAATTACATTTTATACATGACAAATGAGCCGCCTTTGGAATGAAACTTTAGCTTGTTAAGTGATTATAATAACTGGTTAACATTTTGTTGAAATATTCGTTTTATTGTTTCAATACTATGTGTAACTGAGAAACATCTGGTATTCAGAGTACCCCAATTAACTGGGACAGAATATACTCGCCATTAGGCCAATCGTACATACATATACTCACGGCTATAAATCCCTAGAAGGGGTAGCCAGAGCTAAAGAATTAGAAATTCCTCAGCCACTTTTGGAAAGTTGGGTGGGGAAAAGATGGCGAGATTAAGGGAGTTGGTGATGGGTCTTCAACCGCATCGCATTACGCATGCGGTCGGCAGTTGCTATCAATCGCCTATAGGTTCGATAGTGACATGTTTGTTCCAGATTTTTTTGTTTTTTTATTGCAAGTTTTGAAGCCACCACGTTGTTTATGTTTTTTTTGTATTTTATCTGTAATGAACAAAGACGATTTCCGTTTTTTGCTTCAATTTTTTCAATCCTTTAAAGTAAAAAATTACTGTTTGTAAAATTATTTAACATAACATATGCTCACGGCTATAAATCCCTAGAAGGGGTAGCCAGAGCTAAGGAATTAGAAATTCCTCAGCCACTTTTGGAAATGTGAGTGGGGAAAAGATGGTAAAAGTAAAGGTTGTTGGTGATGGGTCTCCAACCGCATCGCCCAAAACTTCCTTAAAAGCCCCAATACCGTTAGTCGCCTCTTACGTAAACCCATCGGTAGAAACGGGGTAGTGCTATTCTAAGCCGACACTACACGGCTTAAAATGATTTAAATAACCTTAAAAATATTTAGTTAATAACTTAATTCACAACATTTTTATAAAGAATTTAATATAATATGAGTAGCAATGAGTACCATTGTAGGTGAGGAAGATCGTATCACAAAAGATTAATTCATCGAATTAGTGTATATATCGTAAGATGTAATCATTGTAATGGATTTTCAGGCAGAAAGTAAAAAAAAAAGCGCAAAATTTATAACATGATATTTTGCTTTTAAATTTTCGTTCTTTTACAAGCAAATTACTTGTGATGGAATCTTTTCAGCACAGAGAGGTATTGTTATCCGTTTGAGGACAAAGGTTTCGCGGGTTTCTCCACAAAGACCTTTACAACCGCAAATTGTGTCAGAATTACTCGATTATCTAGTCCGCGATCCAGAACGCGGCCTTTGTAAACTGCCATTTAAATAAGAAGAGGAAAGACCAGCACCTCCTTCCACTCTCCTTTATTTTGTTATACCGCATCGTTTATAACAATTTTCAATAAAATATACAAAACGTTGATAAAAACCGTACAGGAAAACAAAAAACGGTTTTAAAATAAGTTTATTATGTTATGGACTAAAACTAATAAAATGATTGATGGGTGCCGTGGATCGATATCACCACCAAGTATTACTGACTTTACTTTGTTTTTCTACTGAATTTACAAAAAAGGTTTAGCAAACTTGTATTTAGAATTCAGTTTTTAGAATTTATAATACAAACAACTATTCTCAGGTAAAGGTTACTTAATGTATCTTTTGTTACCATTGCGTTCAGGTCAAGTTGTTTAACACATGATAATAATAGTTCTGGTTGATGACACGATGATAGGCGTGCAAATTATAAATAAATTAACAAAATATAGCTTGTGGGTAGAACTTGCTGTTAGTATAGACGGGGTCGGTAAAAAACGGCAATAGGCGTGCCCCCTATCACGTGATTACGCTATCCAACCAAAACGTGGGTACTCTAAACACCACCTGGTAATAATTTCTCGGGATGATAAGAAGTATAAGTACCGATGTCACCCCTTCGGGGATATTTGGCATGAACGTCTAAATCTTTGAGTGAGTCTAATCAAAATACTGGAATTAAGTATGACGTAATCATGATAAGACAAATTAATATGTAAAACACCAACCAGATTTTGAAGGCAATATTTCTTTTCGCGGTTGTATTTGCTATTACATCCATTTTGTACACACTTAATGGACTAAAATATAAATATACGAATCCGATGAAAAACAAGACAAATACGCCACAATCGTGTATTGGAACGGCGTGGCACGGCGCCGGAACGAATCGTAAAGCGGCTAAATCTAATACTCATAAAAACATACGACAAATATGCGGCTGGAATATACATTCAGTCATTCTAATAAAAGGAATCGAGTTTTTAAAATATTTTTCAAATAAGAAATAGAAGATAGGAAAACAGTGTATACGAAGCTGATTACACACACCACTCACATTATCATTCAAGTATCATCAATTATCATTACTATTAAATTTTATTCTTTTCTATTTAGCATTTTTACATATATTTATTTTTTCTTTTGCTGTTGTTATTCATTTGTCTTTAGATAACATAACATAAACGTTCACGCCGAATATCCCCGAAGGGGTTGGCAGAGGTACTGATACTTCTGAACATCACGTGACTTTGTCACCTGGTGTTCAGAGTACCCACGTTTTGCATGGACAGTGTACTCACGTGATAGGGGGCAGGCCTATCGCCGTTTTGTACGAATACACTGTCACATGACTAAGTACAACTCAGCCATGTGGGTTTCCTCACGATGTTTTCCCTCACCGTTAACAACCATGATAAATTAACCACACATATGTCTTTAGAAAAGACAAATTGGTGTAGGCCCGACCCAGGATTTGAACACTAGTCGTTTGCACGATAACCGAGTGTTCTACCCACTGGGCTATCACGGTTGCCTATCTACGGTATCTTTAGATAGTTTAGTTTATTTTTTTCTTTTAAATTAACTGTGTGTGTATCTTGTTTTAACTTGTGATCATCTATTATTGGTCTAATTTACTGTACTGTTTCAACTTACTATATAATATGTGTTGCTGTCGATGATCCTTATATAATGAATAAATAAATAAATAAATTATTTCGTCTGAGAATAGATCTAAATAGTTTTCAACTGTGGTCGCGATGCGATGGTAAGTTTGTCATCATCAAACGAATATGTCACAATTGTTTTCCTGTTTACTCGAATAACTGTTTCTAATGTCTCTATTGATGCTACGCTGACTCGTACTCATCTTATTAGTATGCATACATACATACATATACTCACAGCTATAAATCCCTTAACGGGGTAGCCAGAGCTTTGGAATGAAAAAATCCTCAGCCACTTTTGGAAGTTGATTGGGAAAAGATGGTTATAATAAATGTTTTTGGTGACGGTGGTATACCCTCAGTCGCCTCTTACGATCACCCACGGGTAGAAATGGGGTATTGTTATTCTTAGCCGACACTACACGGCAATAGTATGCATTTAAAAATAAAACTAAGTACCAAAAAACTAGTGACCAATTTTTGCTTGGACTATGCATTCCCGTGATAGGTGTTATTGCCATTTTGTACGAATATAAAGTACAACTCAACCGTGCAAGTTATCTCATGATGTATTATCTTGATTTATATATTTGGTTTGCCAACAGAACATACATTAAATATAACTTTAAAACAAACATTCACATAATAACAAAAAACATCTGAGGTATGCACCAATTACAGGCAGAACACATCATTCATAAGGCATGACATATAAGTTGTGGTTTTTTTTTTCTTAAACCACAACTATAACACACAAGTTGTGGTTTTTTTCTAAATCTTAAACTAAGTCCTAAACTTAAATCTAACACATATAAATATTTACAAACATAAATTACAAAAATGATATTTTTTTTAAATAATAATAATAAATTTAGTTATTGATTGGTATAATTACTAATAAAACAATTAAAATTTAACAAACATATTATATTTCATAATTTTCTTTTTGGAAACTGGAAAAGAGTCGTGGAAAATGTCTAGGTCACAATGTTTTGAGTTCAACTCATTATAAGCTCTACATATTCTTGTCAAAGAGGAATTCATACCTATTTTGGTCCTGCAACGCTTAGTTTTAAAAATATTTCCTATGCGTGTTCTGGGATAGTTGATTTTAACAACCTTGATGAAGTAACTACATATATAAGTTTAGAAAAGAAACATGGACCACACGCATCCTGCATGAGAAGCATTAGTGTTCCCACTCAGCTTCAAGGTTGTTCAATAAACACATACATATACTCACGGCCATAAATCACAAAAAGGGATAGCCAGAGCTTTAAAGCTAGAAACTCCTCAGCCACATTTGGAAGTTGATAGGGGACAAAATGGTAGAAATAAAGTATCGTTGGTGATGGGTCTCCAATGGCATTTCCTAAAGAATCAATTTAAAAAGCCAAACGCCCTTAGTCGCCCCTTACGACTCCCGTGGGTAAAATGGGGTAGTGACGTTCGAAGCCGGCTTTACACGGTTGTTTAATAATAAAACTAAATGTGTACCTGATTGATAAAACATGTAGGCTCATACTTATACATATTTATAAAACCACAACGTCATTTGGACTAATTAAATATACGCAACCTGCATTTTAAATGTAAACTATTAATAATTGAAACGTAACGATAATAAATCAACAAATCAGTCACCCGCCGCCGCCGCCGCCGCCAGCTGACAACATTCATTCAATTAATATTTCAGTGAGTGCGCTCCGAAACTCCGGCCCATAATTAATTTGTGATCATTAAAATAAATATCGTCTGGCTGTAACCGTTTCGATCATAAATAATTTAAACACGTTATAAAAAATAATGTATACATAATTGTATTGTATTCCTTTCCTATTTTGTATTCATTTCGACATTAATAAATGACTTGTATTCTTGTAGTGAAAATGGTTGGTCCATAAATTGGAATAGTTTGTTTTCCAGAAAACACCAACTTTACATTGCAATCGTTGCTAGTGTTTCAAAAGTAAATACAAACTAGTGAGTAACCCTGGCGCGACTCGCGTCGCGTCGCGTCCAATAAAATGAGTTTACTTTGAAATTTTCCGACCAATCACAGCGCAGCTCTTTTGAATTTCTAGTGATTTTTTCTGATTGGCCGGTTTGAAATAATTCCGACCAATCACAGCGCATCTCTGATCGACTAAAGTTTGCGCGCGCTTATGACACTCAAGCAAAGTCTATGGGCCAAAATCAAAACTTTGAAATTCTGTAACAATTAACTTAATCCAGTTACATCAAATTTCTAGCTTAACTCTTCGCGTCACAGGCTTCCGGGCAAGAAAGAGGCTTACAGAAATAATATATAAAGAAGATACCAGAACCAACGGTAATGAACTTCAATTATATCACCTACGAATAACTTAAAGTCAAAAGTTAGGGGATGATGTGCAATTGTGCATTTAAAACCGATATGGGTAAGCAAAAACCTTACAATGAAGCAAACAAAAATTTTCGACACAGCGGGACTCGAACCTACGACTTACAGAGTTGTAACAATTCGGCAATGCGCTAACACCACTAATAAAGGTGAAAAGAAACAAGCAAATACAAAGTTTCGCGAGTGGTCACCCGATACCATAGCTATATACGGGGGTGTATACCCGAGGTCGTAGGTTCGAGTCCTGCTAGTGCCGAAAATTTTTGTTTGCTTGATTGATTAGTAATTATTCCCACATGAGGTTTTCATGTAAAAAACAAATAATGCAAATATAAAAACCTTGCAGTCACATTTATACGTGTCCCTATTTTTTACTTCTAAATTTCTTTTTTTTATTTCATTTCTAGAATTGAAATTCTGTTTTATGATGATGCTTGAAAGTAAATAAATTAATTTGACCAATGTACACTTTTCAGTCAGCCCGTGACCACCGCACCAGTAGGTGTGCCGACACGTCGGGCAAACATATCACGTAAGTGGTTTTAAAAAAATGATCGTTGGTTAATCCCGATTATAATTATATATAATTGCCCAATATATTCCACATTATTATGATCGATAAGTTTTTTTATGGGATTTATCAAATGTTAGAGAAAAGCATTTATTAGACAAATTGATAAAAAACGGCAAAATATATCACTAAGCAAAACCTAAGCAGCCTTTTAAAAATAGTGCTCCTGGTAGTAGTAATGGCCAATGAAGCGACGTGTCGAGCACATTCGTAGTGTAGCGTAGTTCAGAGGTGAGACGCAATTACAGGGTGCGCGCACACGGCTGCGACGAGCTCGCCCAATTTGCGTATCGGACACAATGCCCCGAGCTCGCCCCGGACCTGCTTCTGTAAACTTGCATGTCACTCCGATATGTTGCGCGGCACTTGTGTTTTACAATCAAGGTAAGAGTCTCTTTGTTAGAAAGAAAGTATTTATCTAATAAATACTAAGTCATGACACAGCAATTACAGTTGAATATAAAATATATGACACTGCAAAAAGTTATCTCTAAAATGTGACATATCTATACTAATATTAATAAATTTCTTTGCTTAATTCCGCTAAATAATACCTGCAGTCTTCATGCAACATGCACTGTGCACCGCCCGCCCACCGAGTGGTCAGCTGCCGAACTGTCTACTAACTGCTCGTCAATGACTCGTGTTGAGTCGAAACGCGTCGCATGTTTGTGGTTGCCTGTGGTTTTCGCTTGCGGGTGTGTGTGTGGTGCATTGTCTGCTTTTCGATTTCTTGTAAGTGGAAGGGCGGGCGGTGCACAGTGCATGTTGCATGAAGACTGCAGGTATTATTTAGCGGAATTAAGCGAAGAAATTTATTAATATTAGTATTGCTATGGATTTCCGCAAAGTAACGCCTGATTCAATCCAATATGTGACATATCTTTTAAAATGAAGTTGTTTTTAGTCAAATATTATCGCAAAACAAGAACAAAACTTGCAGAAAGCCTACTTATCGTTAATTCTATTTCATCCCTTCTTTAATCCTTTGAATCTTCGAAACATGCAGTGAACTCAACAGTTCTGTAATCTGCAAAGTTCAGTTTGCAGATTAATTGGCGTCAATTACGTGCGTGTCGGAGCGAGCGCCATCGCGCGGCGTCCGGCGGGACTGCGGCGGCGTCAGTGTGCGCCAGCCCTAATCAACAACCAGCGGGTTCTCGCCACTACTGAATGCAATTACTTAATGGCGGAATTCTTTGTGCTCCTTTGTATTTTATTTATACGCTGAACGTGGCTAATGGAACTTTCGGATTGTCAGTGAGAATATTTTAAGGATAATTCACGTTATTTTCATTTGTAACAATTTGCACAATTTTGAAAGCTTAGTATGATTATTCAAATTTAGAACGCATCTTTTCTCTAACGAAGATGGCATTTTCAACAAATCTAAGCTGTACGTTGACCGGCATTGCAAAGAACTTTCTTTTTATTTATTATTGAAGTGAACTATAAATATACTATATATATTGCTGTGTAGTGTCGGTTTAGAATAGCACTACCCCATTTCTTCTGGTGGGTGTACGTAAGAGGTGACTAACGGTATTTGGGCTTTTAAGGGATTTTTGGGCGATGCGGTTGGAGACCCATCACCAACAGCCTTTATTTTTCCATCTTTTCCTCACTCAACTTTCCAAAAGTGACTGAGGAATGAATGTCTAATTCCTTAGCTTTGGCTACCCCTTCTAGAGATTTATAGCCGTGAGTATATGTATGTATGTATGTGAACTATAAATAAAATTCTTCTACTGCCTAAGAACCTCTTACTCAAAACAACGATACCCGTTTACTAAACAACTTTTTTCATAAATAAAGTAACAATATTTTTATGATCGAATGGAACCCCACGCCATATTTCATAAGAGCCGAAATGCCGAATATCGAACAATGATATTCTCGAACACAAAATGTTTCCGAAAAAAACAAAAGACGGCGGGAAATATTCCGTGAAAATATGCGGTAGGATAACACTGCGATTAACATAACGCTCCAAAGTTACTAACTTAGTAGTCTCGTCTTTTTCACTAAGTATTGGAGTGAGAGTGAAGTAAGATATTAGTAAAGCAATAAAGTCGTCGATAATGTGCGGGTATGTTCGGTGTTGGTGACGGTTGGTCACGGGAATATTGAGGGATGTACGACCAAGATAGCGACCCGTTTTACATACCTATTCTGAATTATTGTTTCATCCTTATGGCAATTTAGCAATATCTTATAGAATACTTACATTTGACTACATTATAAGTATTAAAAAATAATTTTGATAATGCTGCCTTGAGTATTGTGAGTTCAGGAGTATTGGTACCTCTGCCAACCCCTTCGGGGATAAACGGCGTGAACGTTTATGTCTTATGTCTTATTATGCCTTGAGTATTTGTTTTATATCAACATTGAAATTAATTGAATAATTATTGTAAGAGAAGGTCGAAACCTTTGAGTTTAGTTTGTTACATATATACAGAATAATATATTTTTTTGCTTTAATTATAATAACATCAACTATAAAAATAATTATATTGGTAATCGTTCGTATCGTCTTTAGAAGACGAGACTTAAAGTGTAATTTTACCAGTTAAGTATAATTATGTAACTACTAAAAACTACTATTTAAATGACTGACCAAATTTATAAAACTAAAACACTAAAATTATTATTCCAAGATTAATCTATCTAATCCTCTGTTTGAAATTATATAATTTAACAATTGTTCTTGACAGTCAGACATCTAATTTTAATAATGAAACATCGCTTATTTTGTACGTAAGAAAATATCTCTTCACAGAATAGCCCCTCAGGAGGTCAAACGTGTATGATGGTGTAATCTTGTATTTACGGGCGGGGGTGCGCGGCGGGCGGGCGCGGGCGGGGAGCGGGGAGCGGGGGCGACTCTGTTTGGAGATAGATTTATACGTCTTATCACGCGCTCGCTATTGTAATCTGGTTAGCACCACCTCAGATATTAAACATATTCTTTGGTTAAGAGATTTTTTTTTGTAACTGTTTTTAGGTTTTTGTTTTTTTAGTAAAGAATAAAAGTAAGTTGAATGCCTGAACTCAAAACAAACAGTCTTGGTAATTAGTTATTTAATGTACAGTTTTTAATATGCAGAGTTTTACAGGATTAGATTTTTTATGAAATTTCCTGACCATGTGTTAAGTTTAGCTATTTAAACTATAATATTGTGATTTTTTTAGCTAATATTTTTTTAGATCTCACAGTTTTATGCAGATTCTTCATAAATAAAGAAACAATAAAGAATAATTAATAGACATAACACTCAGATCTAGTGTTCCCTAAGGAAACTACAAAATTAATTTGTATAATTGTATAACAGGATATTATATCAATGATATATCACAAAATAAAATACAAAACGAAAATACTATGTATGCACAGCGGACAGAAGGACCTTCAAGTATAAAATATTGTTACGACATCTGTTCGCAAGTAGGAGATAGGATTTGCCACTACTAGATAACAGATGGCGTTACTAGTATTTTAATAAGTAAAAAAAGGAATTACTAGATGTTTCTCGAATATCGACTTTTCGAGAATGTGGTACTAGAACTTTCTGTAATATTCGCGTATTTGAGATTTGGCATATATAAAGAGCGACGCGTGCTACGGAGTAATTCGAGTGCGAAGAACTAAAGCGAGAACAAGCGAAATACTAGAGCGAAGAAATTAAATACGACAGTGCAGTGATATACGGATTACGGAAATAAGCTTAACGGTGTGGACAGTGTTACTATAACGGAGTAAATTAGTGTTGTTAATTAGTGCGAGTATCGATAGTTAATTATCGATAGTGTTTGTTGTGTTGTGTAAAGTGCGTTATTGGTCAATAAATATAATTACACCTTATTGCACGAAAGTGTGACTGGTATTTATCAAATTAAGAACCCGGTACGTAACAATTGGTGACAGAAGTGGATTTGAAGATGCCAGTTATGCCGAAGGAAGACGGAAGAGAGGGTGTGAAGACACGCGCTCAGAAAGCCGCAGAGGGTGAACAGCTGTCGGAAATGAGGTCATCGGTCACGAACCCTCGGAGTGACATTCCAGAGGAGACGTCCGCGGTGACTAACGCGCCGTCTACATCAACGGCGCCGGCGGCCGCAACTAATACTGACTTGGCGATGATAGTTGAAATGTTTCAAAGCATGCGTGAAGCACAACAAAGCATACAGGATGTTGTGAAAAACATACATTCGGAGGTACAGGGTGTTGTGAAACAAGAAGTTCGTGAGTTGCGCGAGGAACAGCAAACTAAGTTCTCACAAGTTCTCACTGCGGTCAATGAAGTCAGTGGTCGGGTGGTTACTGTGGAAAAAGACGTAGAGCAGATGAAGGAGCAGGTAACCACTATTGAGAAAGATATCGATGACATGAAGACCGACTTCCGCGGAATGGAGAAAAGGGTTCTGCAGCTTGAATCACGACCGGTCAAGGTTGTCTCCGGTGAGAATGTAGTAGCTGTCCATGGTCCTCGTGTGAAGGTTCCTCCCTACGACGGAACAACATCCTGGTCGGCGTATAGACATCAGTTCCAGACTGTTGCGGCTGCCAATGGTTGGACTGATGAACAGTGTTTGACTGCACTGACGGTGGCGCTCCGAGGTCAAGCACTGTCAGTAATAGAGGCGCTGCCGACTCCGAGTGGTGGTTTCAAGGACCTGCTGGATGCGTTGGAGTCTCGCTATGGAGAGCGACACCTGGAGCACGTGTTCCGCGCTCAGCTGCGTGATAGGGTCCAGCGTTCCGGAGAGGGACTTCAGCAGTGGGCCCTTGAAATCGAGAAGCTCGTCCGCAAGGCCTATCCCAGTGTAGATCCGAAGACGGTGGAAATGAACCTGGTGCAAGCATTCGTCGACGGCATCAGAGATATCGAAGTGAGAACAGCGGTGAGACTTCAACACCACACGTCTCTCAAGGATGCCTTGGCGAACGCTCTAGAAGTTGAAGCTTGCCGCCAGGATACGCGCCAAACTCATCGACTTCGTGAGATTGCGGAAGCAAATGAGGACGTCAAGGTCATTAAAGCACCCGTCGGAAGGAGTACTGGACCGATTTGTTATGGCTGCGGGAAAAGGGGCCATTTGAGATTAAGTTGCCCGCTGAGGAAGGAAGAAAAGAGGCAGGCAGAGGCTCCTGCCGCAAACGTCCAGGGAAACGAGCATTAGCCAGGACCGGGGGGCAGGTGCTGGCTAGAGAGGAGAAAGCCCCGACAATGACCATCTCACAAGCCTGTAACGGGAACAGTTTGGTGATATTGGGCTGTGTCAATGATCAAGACTGTAAGATGACCCTTGATACTGGAGCGTCTAGAACGGTGATCAATCCGGCACTGGTGAAAGCAGCGAATATCAAGTATAGCAGAGATACTAAGTGTCGGCTACTCTCCGCCTCTGGCCAGCGAATACCTGTCCTTGGTGAACTCTCAGTCAGGATGATGGTTGGCGAGACGTCGTATACTCATCAAGTCATTGTGGCTGAGATAATGGATGAATGCATACTAGGACTGGACTTCATGAAGAAATATAACTGCCGGGTTGACATAACGAGAGGAATTTTCAAGTGTGGCCAGGAAGAAATCTTTATACTGGGTGGTCCCGTCGGTGAAGTGACATGCTTGAAAACCATCAATATTCCTGCGCGTTCTCAGAAGTTGGTTCCGGTGATGTTACCTGTAGACAGCGAGAAGAAGAGGCATCGTTGTGTGTTGATTGAAGAGACAGGGAAGAACGGGCCAAGGAAATTTCTGACAGCAAGAACTTTGGTTACAAGCAACAAGACGGCAATAGTGAAGGTAGTCAACCTTGACCAAGAAGATGTACAGCTTAAGCGGGGTGAAGTAGTTGGTCAGTGTGAAGAAGTAGTCTGGATGAGGAGCTGTCATTCTCCAAATGGGAAAGTCAAAGTGAAAGTCGATAATTCAACTGTAACTGACTTGTTAAGCGAGATCCAGGATGACTTATCTTACTTGGAGAGGATCAAGGTTAAACAGTTGCTGGTGAAATATGCTGACATCTTCTCAAATGCAGAAGGGGACTTAGGCAGAACATCTTTAGTGCAACACAGAATTGATACAGGGGACGAAAGACCTATTAGACAGAGAGCAAGGAGAATCCCAATCGCTAAGGAGAAAGAAGTTGAAGAATTGCTCGAAGACATGAAAAAGAAGAAGGTCATTAGTCCGTCCTCCAGTCCGTGGTGTTCTCCAGTGGTTCTTGTTAAGAAGAAAAATGGAAGCACACGGTTTTGTGTTGACTACAGGCAACTGAACAACGTGACAAAGAAGGACAGCTATCCTTTGCCAAGAATAGATGACACTCTGGATACTTTGAGTGGCATGAAGTGGTTTTCAACCCTGGACTGCAAGTCAGGCTACTGGCAGGTGGAAATACATCCGACTGATAAAGAGAAGACTGCGTTTTCAACTGGAAAGGGTTTGTGGCAGTTTAACGTCATGCCTTTCGGTCTCTGCAACGCGCCAGCCACTTTTGAAAGGCTTATGGAGTGTGCGTTGGCGGGATTGGTTGGCGAGGCTTGCCTGGTGTACCTCGACGACGTGGTCATAATAGGCAAAAGCTTCCAAGACCATCTCAAGAACCTGGAACAAGTCTTTCAGAAAATTCGTGGAGCAAACCTGAAACTGAATCCGAAGAAGTGCCGGCTGTTTAGAACTTCAGTGAACTATTTAGGACACGTAATCAGCCGAGAAGGAATTCAGACGGATCCGGAAAAGGTGGAAGCTGTGCAGAAATGGCCGACGCCAAAGGACAAAACAGACGTGCGAGCTTTTCTCGGCCTTTGCTCGTACTATCGACGTTTTGTAAAAGGGTTTTCTGAGATCGCCAAACCATTGCATCGGTTGACTGAAGATAAGAAAACCTTCTCTTGGGATGATGAATGCGAGTTATCTTTCAATGAGCTGAAGAAGAGGCTTTGCGAGACACCTATCCTTGGATATCCACAGCCAGAGGGACAGTACATCGTTGACAGCGATGCTAGTAATATGGCTATTGGTGGAGTGTTATCACAGATCCAAGGTGACAAGGAAGTTGTGATCGGATATTTCAGCAAGTCTCTATCTAAAGCGGAAAGAAACTACTGCGTCACGAGAAAGGAACTTCTAGCTGTAGTGAAGACCTTACAGCATTTTTACAAGTATTTGATTGGGAGACCGTTCAAGCTTCGAACTGATCATGCTGCACTGAAATGGCTTCTCCAGTTCAAAAACCCGGAAGGACAGGTAGCTCGATGGATCGAACAGCTACAAGAGTATGACTTTTCTATCGAGCACCATAGTGGTAAATCTCATGGCAATGCAGACGCGCTTTCACGTAGACCGTGTCCGGAAGACTGTAAACATTGCAGGAAGCAAGAGTCGAAGGAGGAGGTCGTGAAAGTGACTCGAATTTGTCCATTGGATGGATGGGAAACAGAAGCTATGCAGAAGGCCCAAGAAGAAGATGAGAACCTCAGACCCATCATGAAATGGAAGAAGGAAAAACACGATCAACCGGCTTGGAGTGAAGTAGCGTCCACAGGAGTGAGTACGAAAGCTTACTGGGCGCAATGGAACAGCCTGGTTCTGATCAATGGTCTACTGTACCGGAGGTGGGAGAAACCCAACGGTAAGGAAGAGCACCTACAATTGGTCGTGCCCAGAGCCAAGGTTAAAGATGTACTGCGGGAAACACATGACGGTGTTTCGGGCGGGCATCTTGGGGTAAATCGTACGTTGCAGAAGGTTCGTGCGAAGTTTTACTGGCTTCATTGTAGGGACGACGTACAGGACTGGTGCCGGAAATGTACAACGTGTGCCGCGGTGAAAGGTCCGCAGACCCGGAGTAGAGGGGGATTACGGTTGTACAATGTGGGAGCTCCCTGGGAGAGGATTGCCGTTGACGTGGCTGGACCGTTTCCACAATCAGAGTCCGGAAATAAATATTTCATGGTGGTGATGGATTACTTCACTTAGTGGCCTGAAGTGTTTGCCATACCCAATCAAGAAGCAATAACTGTGGCTACAAAACTGGTTGAGGAAGTGATCTGTCGATTTGGCGTGCCCCTGGAGATACACTCTGACCAGGGAAGAAATTTTGAGTCACAAGTATTTCAAGAGGTGTGCAAACTACTTGGAATGCATAAAACCAGGACGACGCCATATCATCCTCAGTCAGATGGAATGGTGGAGAGGTTCAACCAAACACTGGAGAGACAGTTGGCGAAGATGGTTGAAAAACATCAGAAGGACTGGGACAAACACATTCCATTATTTTTACTGTCTTACCGGTCAGCTGTTCACGAAAGCACGAAGGAAACACCTGCTTTCGTCAATTTCGGAAGAGAGCTACGATTGCCTGTAGATTTGTTGACAGGAGGGTCACCAGATGAGCCGCAGAGTGTAACTGAATATGTAAGCGATTTGAGGGAAAGAATGCAAGATGTACATTCCCTAGTGCGTGAAAATGGTTTACATGCTAGTGAAAAGATGAAAACCAGATATGACCGTAAAGCTAACACGCCGCGTTTCGAAGAGGGTATGCTCGTCTGGTTACACAATCCAACTCGCCAGAAAGGGAAGTCCCCTAAGTTACAAAATAGGTGGGAAGGACCGTACAAGGTGGTCACTAGAATAAACGATGTAACGTACAGAATTCAACGCCAACCTAGAGGGGCTTCGAAAATAGTTCACATCGATCGACTTGCGAAGTACCATGGAAGCAATAATACTCGGGACGAGTATTAATGTAAGGAGGGGGTAATGTTACGACATCTGTTCGCAAGTAGGAGATAGGATTTGCCACTACTAGATAACAGATGGCGTTACTAGTATTTTAATAAGTAAAAAAAGGAATTACTAGATGTTTCTCGAATATCGACTTTTCGAGAATGTGGTACTAGAACTTTCTGTAATATTCGCGTATTTGAGATTTGGCATATATAAAGAGCGACGCGTGCTACGGAGTAATTCGAGTGCGAAGAACTAAAGCGAGAACAAGCGAAATACTAGAGCGAAGAAATTAAATACGACAGTGCAGTGATATACGGATTACGGAAATAAGCTTAACGGTGTGGACAGTGTTACTATAACGGAGTAAATTAGTGTTGTTAATTAGTGCGAGTATCGATAGTTAATTATCGATAGTGTTTGTTGTGTTGTGTAAAGTGCGTTATTGGTCAATAAATATAATTACACCTTATTGCACGAAAGTGTGACTGGTATTTATCAAATTAAGAACCCGGTACGTAACAATATCTACTAACCAAATATTAAAATACTTTCAAACAGCAATCCCATATACTGCGTGTTCTGTAAATAATAAGAAAATAAAATCAATCTGAAAATAAAAATCAATTGTTATACCACAAGACGATCCAACATCAGAGAACTGGGACCTACCATACAAATCCCACAAAACCAATACTATACTTTGCTGATAAAACATATATACATACAAACATACATATACTCACGGCTATTAATCCCTAGAAGGGGTAGCCAGAGCTAAGGAATTAGATATTCCTCAGCCACTTTTGGAAAGTTGTGTGGGGAGAGATGGTAAAATAAAGGTTGTTGGAGATGCGTCTCCAACCGCATCGCCCAAAAATCCCTTAAAAGCTCCCAATACCGTTAGTTGCCTCTTACGTACACCCACCGAAAGAAATGGGGTAGTGCTATTTTAAGCCGACACTACACAGCATGCTGCATAACACGAATATGCAGCTGATAAAACGAACCAAAATCATCATAAGACTATATGGCACGCCTTGTGAGACTATATGGCTGTCAACTTAGAGAAGGAATGCCTTATCTAGATCCATACCTAACAAAAATATTCCTGACAGAAGAAGACTTTGAATAGGACAGGTTATAACAGGGTTCCGCTCTCTAAGACACTTTTTTACATTAAGAATTACTGAGAGCCCGTTTTTCAGAGCCGGCGTGGAAGCTAAAGTAAAGTATGAAATATTAGAGTTACTCGTTGAAAAACCCACACCATTCAGGTTTAGAAGACGCCGGTAGTATTACAAATCGTTTAAAAGATACAAGTTTACATGTTGCTTTCTAGATAGAGATCGGTTGGATTAAATAACCTACGATATATGACCCTAGAGTGGCCAATCGGAAACCACCTTGAGTGATATTCAAAAACCTATCTCCCATCGATTGTTTTATTAAAAACATATTAAACCCTCTGAACTGGCACGTGCAATACGTAATTGTAAAGTTATTTCCTCTACAGCTATATACAAAACACAAGTAGTTGGGTAGAAACACAAGATTTTATGAATATTGTATTTCAATAGATATAAATAGGTGCTATTTAATAGTTCACAACATCAGGCCTATTTAAATATTATAAAAAGAAACAAGAATCAATTATTGTGACAAAGAAAGCAATAACATCATTTGATTACATTCTTAACATACATAAACATAATATAAACATAAACATTAACGTTCACGCCGAATATCCCCGAAGAAGTTGGCAGAGGTACTAATTCTGAACATCACGTCACTTAGTCACCCGGTGTTCAGAGTACCCACGTTTTGCATGGACAGTGTACTCACGTGATAGGGGGCAGGCCTATCGCCGTTTTGTACGAATACACTGTCAAATGACTAAGTACAACTCAGGCATATGGGTTTCCTCACGATGTTTTCCCTCACCGTTACCAACCATGATAAATTAACCACAAATATGTCTTTAGAAAAGACAAATTGGTGTAGGCCCGACCCGGGATTTTAACACTAGTCGCTTACACGTTAACCGGTGTTCTACCCATTGAGCTATCACATCGTATTTTTAACATACATGTACATATTTAATATTAAATAGTATGAAATCTATAAGTTCCTGACTCGAGTTTTTTTTGCACAGTTAACTGAATTACATAATATAGCAATTACGCAGGGGTTCCTAAAGTAGGCTAAGCCTGTGTCTTAGGAAACCAAGTATTCACAATTTAAAAAGAGTTCATCAGATAATAGAATAGTTTTATTATTTTATTTCGGGATCACTTTTAGCTTCTCGCCTCTCCCATGGCCGAAACAGAAAATTAGAATTTTAAATGGGAGACAAGAGCACAGTCGGTCGGGGTCAGGGAGTCAGGTTCATGAACCGACGGACGATCCAAACCGTATCGAGCAGCGCCGCTTTCTGCATCTGTGCTGGAACCGACACGCCACAGAAATCCAACCGCCTCAAGTTGGTCGCGAGGCTGGTTGGAATTAACCCGTTCGCGGACAAAACAATTGGGATTATTACTGTCAAAGTCACACCCCACATGTCGGTGATCTCGTGAGCCAGATCGAGATATTTCCGACGCTTTATTATTATTGGTATCCGTTCTAGCTTGGGTAGTGTTATACGATCACTTCTTATCCCCAATTAAATGGAACATAACCCGTGCAACAACTGAAGGTGTTGAATATAAATTAGTAAAAGTTTTTTTTCGATCGGTTTCCTTTCAATCCTATTACAGAGTCTATTCAGTAATGACAAACACACACACACAAAAACCGTTCCGGATAATAAGTATATACATACATGCATACATATACTCGCGGCCAAAAATCCCAAAAAGGGGTAGCCAGAACTTCAGAGCTAGAAACTCCTCAGCCACATTTGGAAGTTGATAGGGGACAAGATGGGAGAAATAAAGTATCCTTGGTGATGGGTCTCCAACCGCATCGCCCAAAAACCACTTAAAATAGCCCCATACCCTTAGTCGCCTCTTACGACACCCGTGGGTAGAAAGGGGTAGTGACTTTCTAAGCCGGCACTACACGGCAAATAATAATAAAAATAAGTATATATTTTCCGCTTTTCATTGCTTCTGCTATGATGATGCTGACATTGCAAAGATGATCCTAATTTTACCCTGCCCTGCTTTTAATAGGATTTACTTTGTGCCCTTAAGATTACTGACGGCAAATCATCAAACATAATTTTACACACACATACACATACTCACGCCCTTAGTTCCCACTGGTGCAGGCAGAGAGTATCGATCGCCACTTTGTACGATCCAGAAGGGCAAGCACGAGACGTGTTTAAACTAGTTATCGCGTGGGATAAAGCAGCCATCTCTTACGCACTTACTTAGTATCGTATACTGCCATCTCATTCTAACCGTTATCGTGTCGATAAAATAGTGCTCGTGCTTGCTCTGCAGGCATACCTCTCTAGTTTCGTCAACATCCATCAATGCATGTTCTTCAATTATTCATAGTTTGGACACCTGCCTTTTTGGGCACAAAAATTTTACATACATACATACATATACTCACAGCTATAAATCCCTTAACGGAGTAGCCAGAGCTTTGGAATGAGGAATTCCTCAGCCTTTTATGGAAGTTGATTGGGGGAAAGGTAGTAATAATAAATGTTTTTAGTGACGGGTCTCCAACCACATCGCCCAAAAATCACTTAAAAAGCCCCTATATCCTTAGTCGCCTCTTACGATCACCCACGGGTAGAAATGGGGTAGTGTTATTCTAAGCCGACACTAAACAGCATATGCAATAATTCTATTATCTATTAATATTAGTGTCTATGTCAAAAGGCATTTTTATTATTTCGAATTATGACAAGACATCTAGTATCCTACTGGTCTGGTCAAATTAAAGTATCCACTCCTCGTCGAACCATGTTCCTCCGCGGCAAAGGCAAAGCGTTTTCTGACAGCTTATAAAAATCTAGTCCGATACTAGATCTAAAAAATACATCATAATTTAGGCGGTGACAGACTTTCATCCAAGATAATGAACAAATGGTCAGCATTTTGGAGACAAAGTACAGTGGCGTTGTAATATTGCGCCACACGACTCTAACAAATAGGCGGGCGTAAACGACCAAATTAAACAGCGTCGCCCGCCCACCGCGGCCCTACAAATTGATGACATTCATCTTTGTCGGTTAACACTCTATAAATTGAGGGCCACCACAATCAGTCATGTAGCATTTTGGTGATGAAAATTGTAGGCCAACGTTTTTGTTTATTGCGAAATGGTAAAGATTTTATGTACATAGGTCAATGAATTTTTATACTAAATTTTAAACTTTAAACTTTTTATGCTATTCTAACTAATAATAAACCAATAGATATAAATATGAGATGGAGATTATATTATTTTGTATATGTACCGAGTGTGAAGAACTATTGTTAATATTAATTTTAAGTAACACATCTAATATTTAAAATCATTAGTACATAACTGGCCCAGACTAATACCCTATCGAAAGGAGTAGAAATTTAAACTCCATTTTAGATTTCACAAGATTTACATTTGGGCCTTTTACATTTAAAGGTGAGCTTATCGCTTTAAAGAATACAAGCCTTTGTACAAAACAAGCTATTTTAAATAAAAAAGCGTAACTGTGATTCGCTGAAATCTCTTAGTCCTATTTTTATCCGTTTTGGAGCAGGAACTGCCAATAGCAAGTTACAATGTCGGGCCATTTTTAATATCGGTAAATCCGCGGTGATCCCCACGTCACCACTTCACCGCTCTTTGTTGATAATCCGTTCGAGCGACGTTTTGTATGGAAATCAACAATGGCGTTGGATTGTATTTGGAGTCTAATATATCATTTTTATCCGTTTCCATTCTGATATATTTGTATTGAAAACCTTTTTAGGTGTTTTATTTCCATTTCCATTTCCGGGGTCCATTAGCTACGAGGCCAGCACACATGTCAGGTTTTCATGGGGTCAATATTTTTGAAAAATGTGTATGTTGCTATAAAACCTCGTAAGAAAGGTTTTTATTTCAAGTTTTAAATATAAATTGATCAAGCAATGTTTTAAATTTTAATTTGTCTCATTAATAGACAATCATTTAATAGAACTCGATAATCATTGATGTTTATTACGGGATCTTCATTCATAAAAACCGAAATATTTACCTATCTTCCTTCTTTTCTCTTTACGTATACGCTTATACAATCTCCGAAACCTATCCATGTTAACTTGATATCTATATATCTGTAGATACAAGAAGCGGTAAACAAAAGTGTGATCGCCGGGACGCTGTCATTAGTCGGTGTAATATGTAAGATGGCGGCGACACGGCGGCCTAATTTATTAGCGGAGCTGCGGTCACCCGACAGGTGCTGCGGGCCACGGAACACACTGCCTACACTTACATTCAATTAATTTAAAAGAAGAAATACAAATTTAATACAAATATTACAAAAACTATCAATAAAAAAGGTCTAAATCAACGATACTTTATTTTACCATCTTGTCCCCTATCAAACTCTAAATCTGGCTGAGGAGTTTCTAGCTCTGAAGCTCTAGTAAGCTCTAGTATAGAGTTTATGTATTTATGCGTATGTCTAAATCGGAATTAACCCGAAACTATGCGTCTGCTAAGTTATTGTACTTGATACTTCGTTATGTGTAACTAATAGTATATTTGTCGAAAAATGAAATAGGCTAGGTATAATCCAATAGCTGCTTCGACGAGTAAGAAGATAGCCGATATACATTAAATAAAACATACATATATATACTCACGGCTATAAATCCCTTAGCGGGGTAGCCAGAGCTTTGGAATAAGACATTCTTCAGCCACTTTTGGAAGTTGATTGGGGAAAAGATGGTAATAATAAATGTTTTTGTGGGTGACGGGTGTCCAACCACATCGCCCAAAAATCACTTAAAAAGCCCCTATACCCTTAGTGGCCTCTTACGATCACCCACGGGTAGAAATGGGGTAGTGTTATTCTAAGCCGAAACTACACGGCAATAAAACCAAGGTAAATAAAACCTACGCAATAAATTCAAATTCAATAATAAAATCCATAGTTTACAATTTCAATCAAATATATATGGTATATATGGTTATAATATATGGTTCTGGCTGAAAACCAGTTTTAAAGGCATATGCCTTTAAATAAAACTGAGCCAGAAGCCAATTCTTTGCCTTTATGTGTTTTTATTCCTTTTACCACTAGTATTTTTAATTTTGTTTTTTTTTTATTGTTATTTGTTTTCGATTATTTTACCATGTACTTTTAATATTGCGATAATAATTTGTGAATTGTTTGCATGTTGTTATAGTTGTGCCCTTAGGCAATGAATAAATACTATCTTTCTTTCTTTCTTTAAAATAAATATAAATGGCAAATAAAAAAACAATGATACACATCACACACAACATCAGATAAAAATAAATTACTATAAAGTAGAAAGTTCAATGTTTACGCAATAGTAAACAGGCCCATAATATTATCTATATCACTTTACCACGACATAACACCTTGAATTTCTTTTATACTTTTCTATGTAGATAGTATAACATTGCATGGCCCAGCCACTAGATCGTAAAGTCCCAATGTTTTGCCAGTCCATCTTCCCGCGTGATATATAGAGGTGTTCGCTACTGAACACATATTCATATAAAACTCGGAATATGTCGAACTATTTTACTACTATATTATTAGTTAAAAATGTATTACTACACTTACAAATACGTTAGTTTTGAAAGTTTGCCTAAAATCTGTGTTAATTTTTGTTTCAATTTAAATAAATCATGGTTTATCTCAATCTTGTTGCTTTGTGCTTTGATGCTTAAAGACAAAAACTTTGAGCCAATATCGCAAATATTTATTTAATCCAAGTCCATATTCAGAAAGTGGTATATTATACTATATTTTTTTTATTGTTTGGTAAACCTCATGGAAAGCAATGCACCTTAAAATTTAATACTGAGTGTACTTAAACTCACTTAACCTATTATTATATACAAATTATTTTGACCCCTTAAAATGTAGATAAAAAAGAATAAAGAAGTTTATTGCCGTAAAATAAAATACAATGGCTTACAAAAACAAAAGCTTACTGGGGTGTTTTTCAATGAAGCCCACTTACCACGGCAATCTAAAATTGGTGTTTTATCTAACCTCAATCAGGTGGCTGATAGCGTATAAAAATGAGCGCCCGCGAGCGACCCCCATCCTGCTACCCGCTGAAAGCTGCAAGCGTGCACTTTCACACCTCGGTGATACCGCCTCCTTCCGCTAGATAAGGGTTGTATTTCTTACACCTTTCGACGCTCAACACATTAGCAACGTGGCTTTGGAAGGGAAATTTTTCATGACTTAGAAGTTTTAGGTTATGTGATTTAGATTGGTTTACCAAGTTAAAGGTAAGAAAAAAGGTTTTAGAAAAGAAAATGAAAAGAAAATATTTATTCTTTTCATACAAACTTACACACAAAAATACAAATAATAAGTACAGTAAAACAAGATAAAAATTCAAGTTTTGAAGTGTTCATGTTTTTTTATGAAATCCTAAAATAATAGCTATCACATTTTCTAAGTAAAATTTGACAACGTTTTACAAAACGGCAAACGGTTGTAAGTCTTATTCAAAAGTAACTGCTACTTATTGTTTTCAACAAACTTCAAAAAACAAACGCTTTTATGTTGAGTATTTATTAACTCTCCCAGACAGCCTGATAGTCAATCAGAATAAAAATAAATTACGCCGTATTCATTCTAAAAAAAACTGTACATTAAAATCAAACAACAAAAGAATAAATTTTAAAATCAAACATATAGTTGACTCAACTTGCGAGTGAGTTAATCTATAAACCCAAAAGCTAGACGGCGGCGGCGGCGGCGGCGGCGCGTCTGTACTCCGATTGCGGGAGTAAAGTTGAACAGCTGCCCAGCACTCGCGAGAGGAATTATCGCCTGGCAACATTAACTACATTTTTACGCACAACTTAACAACTTGTACCATGACTGTTGTTGAGCTATTTTACTAAAGATTTTATTTCTATCTTTGTACTTTACCCAAAAGAGACATTACGTTTTAATACTACCCAAAAGCTAGACGGTGGCGGCGGCGGCGGCGGCGCGTCTGTACTCCGATTGCGGGAGTAAAGTTGAACAGCTGCCCAGCACTCGCGAGAGGAATTATCGCCTGGCAATATTAACTACATTTTTACGCACAACTTAACAACTTGTACCATGACTGTTGTTGAGCTATTTTACTAAAGATTTTATTTCTATCTTTGTACTTTACCTAAAACAGACATTACGTTTTAAGAAGCTGTGTAGTGTAGGTGTACCCGTAGATATTTTAAGAGGCAACTAAGGCGCCCAACATTTTCTTTTAAGGCTTGATTTTTTTTTAGTTTTTTTTTTTTTAGGGCTGCTTCCTGTCACGTGAGTACACTGTCCATGCAAAACGTGGGTACTCTGAACACCAGGTGGCAAAGTCACGTGATTTACCTACCATTTGTGAAACCTTTATTCTACCATCTTTTCCCCACGCAACTTCCAAAAGTGGCTGAGGAATTTTTAATTCCTTAGCTCTTGCTACCCCTTCTAGGGATTTATAGCCGTGAGTATATATATGTATGTAAAATAAAACGTAAGTTTAATCAAAAGCATTGTGTGAAAAGCACAAAAAAGCATTTTCTTTTTAACTAAATGCAATTGAACAAATCACCGATTGTTCCAAAAATGTGTAATCTGGCAACCCAGCGGGGCTAGACAGGGGCATACTAAAGACAATAAAGAGTCGCTGGGTCCGTGCCAACCGCTCGTCCGCGCTCGCAGTCTCTCCGTGCAGCTTCGTTTGAAAGACTTGATTGGGATCATCCGGGTTTGTGTCATTAGAGACTGAATACGTTTTTCTTGGAAATACAGATTACAAGTAGAGAGGCAAACTAAATGGTTGGGTCGGAAACAATCAAGTATTGATCTACTTTTTTCATTGGTATTTTTTATTGTCTTTGTGACGATTAGCTGCTTATGTTGGTTTGTGTGAGAATTCAATATAGGAAAAATAAATATTCATAAATATACCATATGTTTGCGTTTCTCGTTATAACATAAACAGGTTTGTTCTTCGTGTTGAGATTTTCACCTATTAAGTGACAAATGAATTACATAAACATAAAATATAATCGTTCACGCCGAATACACTGTCACATGACTATGAACAACTTAGCCATGTGGGTTTCCTCACGATGTTTTCCCTCACCGTTAATGAAGGAAGTAAAATTAAGCGACTATAGGATCCTCTTGTTAAAGAAGCTTATTTAGGATACCTTACTTAAATATTACTTAAGTAGGTAAGTTATAATTTGTTAATGCTAACAACCCATTTTTAACCGAATTTTGGGTGATTTGGCTAAATAACCACCTTGAACCATCCTTTGTTCTACATACTTTTCCCAACTCAACTTTCTAAAATGCTCTGATCCGATACTTTTTTGATTTTTTAGAAGTTTAAATATCTATTTGTGAATGTAAGTTAATTTCCTCATATTTGTTTTCCACGTAGTTCGTCGCTGGACTTCCTGTTACAACTCATCAATCGCCAGTGCAAAGAGCACCACTCCGAGCCGCTCAAAGAGAATTTGATTTGTTATTCTCTCAGTTGTTCTCTGCATCCCAACTATCTCCGATTCACGAGTACGCGGATTTTGTCCGATAGCTTTTTTTGTTTGTTTACTATGAAGAAAATTCAATAAAATATTCATTTTCATACTTTAAATTTACTGAAGAATATAAGAGCATGTAAAAGATTGATGTATGTGAACGATGCTAGAGAGGTCTGCCAGGATCGAACAAAGTGGCAAGCTAGTATATTTTTATTTGTATGTAGTAAGTTACTGCTAAATATTGCAAAACTGTTGCTCAATTATAAAGATAAACAGTACATGATTGAACTGATATGTGTTGCAAAGTTCGCGTTCGAACGGAGCCACCGTGCAGCGGCGAGCTGAGAAGTGCACACGAGTCCTGATAAATATTAAGTTAGCATTGTGAGAATTTATAGTCGCAGCTTCCTTCCGCGGCGGGCGGGGGCGCGGGGGTACCGGGAGGGGAGGGGGGGAGTGCGTGCGGACTACTAAGACTGCAGATTTGTATTTTTCATAATATCAGACATACGTAATGCTGAAAGATTTTTATTTATTATGTCATGCATACTTTATAATCGCTCAGTGGGTAGAACATCGCTTATCGTGCCTACACTATTATGTATTTTCTAAAGTCATACGTGTGGTTAATCTTTCATGGTTGTTAACGGTGAGGGAAAACATCTGGAGGAAACCCACATAAGTAAGTTTTATTTTGTCTTGTGACAGTGTATTCGTGCAAAACAGCGATACACCTGCCCCCTATCTCGGGAGTAAATTGTCCAAACAAAACGTGGGTACTCTGAACACTAGTTGACAATGTACCGTGATGTTCAGAAATATTAGTACCCCTGCCAACTCCTCCGGGGATATACAGCGGAACATTTGAGTTTGAGATTATATTCATCATAAAAAAATATATGTTTATTTACCAAAAAAAATTACGTATACATAAAAAACCTACTCCCTAAAAAAGGGGAAGAGCCCTGTGAGCATAGGATAAGAAGTAACAATAACTTATAATAACTTTAATTGTTAGTAGCAAATGTAGTACAAATATAAACAAGTAGAAATAATTACTGTAACGACAACCAAAGTATACATAAAATGTATGTGTATTTGTACATGTGCGTGTGTGTGTGTATTGAGTGTAAGTATATATATAAACATATATATGTATATATATATATACTTACATACATACATACATATACTCACGGCTATAATTCCCTAGAAGGGGTAGCCAGAGCTAAGGAATCATAAATTCCTCAGCCACTTTTGGAAGTTGAATGGGGAAACGATCGTAAGATAAAGGTTTTTGGTGATGGGTCTCCAACCGCATCGCCTCAAAATCCAATGAAAGCCCCAATACCCTTAGTCGCCTCTTACGACACCCGTGGGTAGAAAGGGGTAGCGACATTCTAAGCCGGCACTACACGGCATATATATATACATAAATAATTCATACAATGATATACTATTTATGTGCAAAATTCTAAGAATATATATCATCTCAAGTCTCTGTTCTCAAGTTCTGAGTACAATCCGGAGATTTCAAGTTCGATTTCCGAGGGGTAAACTCACCAACTAAATGTGTAGTTTAACCCAGTTTGGTAGAAAATTGCAAGTATGAATATCCTTATCTTTCGAAAATTAAGATGATTTGGAGCTGATGAACAATTATTTTTTCAGTACAATATGCCACATATTCGTCTGTCAGCTATTTTTAGAGTAATTTCATTACATTAATGGAGTTCAGATACACTGCTATATTCCTCTGAAGTACAAAATAATATATTTCATTTCATATTGCGCATATTAACTCATTTTTAGTTACAAAATATTGTTAAATTTATTTTTGTTGGAGTATTTACACCCAATAACTGTTGAGGCGTGATAGATGCAGCATTAATGACGCTGCGCTGAATGATTCGCTGAATTCACTCGAAACATGAAATGAAAAACAACTCATGTTTGCTTGTAAATTATTGTATAAAGTAAAACGTTCTTATCCGATATTTAAAAGAATTAAGTAAAAAAAATAAAATATTTATTTTTAACACGACTGGTTTTTAAATACGCTTTAAATAAACAATACCTATTTTCATAAATAAAAGAGGGTATACCCGAAGGTCGCGGGTTCGAACCCCGCCAGTGTCGAAATTTTTCTTTCCTTTAATAACATCTTTTATTTATGAGTAATAATCCCCACATGAGGAATTCATGACAAAAAACATTAAAATATCTATTTTCTCTTAAACGTTTACTTTTTTAAACATATAGAACAGTGCAACTTAGGTACTTATATTGCTCAGTATCAAAATAAATAAATCAAATGAGTCACCTAATTAAGTACTCTATTTCAAGTCACAGGGAATTCCAGCAACAGGTACAAACCTATTACATAGTGATTTCCGGAAAAAAACTCATTTAATACTTATAAATCTTTAAAATGTTTTAACAAGCGTTTTTGAATTATACAGCTCTCATAAATGACACGTCCTCAGATTGTGGTATTTATCTTTGAGGTTCTCCACAAAACATGAAAGTCTTCGTATTGCGATAGAACTTCATTACATTTAGGAATGGGACACATAATCAGCCTTTGGTTATAACTTGTGTGTATGACGGCACTAGAAATATTTATATTAAAGAAAATTAATCTCGGTTAAATTTTATATTTCTTTTAGACTCGCATAATAAATAAATTACATAAGTACCTCAAACTGATATATTTAAAAGTTATTGTGCCAAAAACGAACATCAACGAATTTAAAAAGTTTGCCTCAAGTTCCTCCCTAATAAATTCAATAAAAAGTTAGACAATTCAAAGCAACTATTAATTCTCATTCTAATATGCAATAAAATATTTTTGTAGAGAGAAATAAAACCAACTTATATATGCAATACATGCATTCTTCTTTTTTTCTTTTCATACCCATTTTATAGTGAAACTTTTTATTATAAATAAATTGAAAGTTTGAACCGTATAAGTTTCAAATTGAATAAGAAAAGTGTAGTTGAAAGTCAGTGTTGTTGCAGTACGTTCTCTTTGTTTCAGCTAAATGGTAATGTATAAAACCGCGAAACTGCGAAACTGGGCAACTAAGCAACTGAGCAACTTAGCATTTTGCGGTTCAGAAATTATTGTCGACTTTGTTTTGAGTTGCGAGCTAGTTCAGCAAAAGCGTTAATGATCTCACTGAGTACTGAATTCACGAAAGTTTATGTATCATTAGAGTTATCAATAACTTGAATACCATAAGGTTGCCATGTTTTACGATAACTGACCGCAAAAACTTATGTTAGTAAATTTTTGTTATTATTATTTTTTCTTCCTACGGTTGTGCTTGTGTTTACCTACACTATTTGGATTTTAAGTATATAGAATTACGACGTGAATGTTAAAGTTTCAGATTTTTGAGGTTAAGTAAATACTGTGTGATGTGGCTGGAGACTCTTCGCAAACCATTTTTTATTTTACACAACTTTTTTGTGTAGGAAATTTAAGGCAAATACTAATGGAAGTCACGATTATATAATCGAATTCCATTAAAGTTCTCATGATTGCATTACCATAACTACCAAGTAAAATTCATAGCGAAATGGTAATAATCATACCAATTTAAATTCTATGCTCTGAAAAGCTACGAGATTACCTTTCCGCTACTACGAACTGTGGAATGACTAGGAAAGAGAAATATGCGTTGCTACGATGTTCATCTCAAGAAAGTGCTACGGCGTAGTCGACCGCAGCCGCAGCCGTGTAGCAACGAAATGCATTGAATGTTTTCATTTGCTCAAAACTTTGCACATTACGTTCCTAGTTCAGTTTTGGTTCAAATACGGTAGAAGATATTTTGTTAATTTTATTGTTTCGTTTCGCTTCCTAAAGGTTTTGGAGCGTGCCTACAGTTTTGTTGTATTTGATGTAGTAGCTTCTTAATTTTTTTACTATGGAAATATTTACTTCTGAGACAACGGACTTAATAAAAATGTGTGTTTAATCATTTTTCACGGTTTTTTGACAAAATAATACCTTTCGATTCCAAAGTATAGTTAAATATAAATATTTGCCACTTCCCCAATGAGAAGTAAGGTATAATTAAGTTAGAAATACAAGTGTCTAAACCTACCAATTTATGCCTTTCGGAGGCTAAATAGTACTTATTGTCTACGCAATTCATGTATAGTAATAATATAAAACGTATATGCCAATCAAATATGTCTAATCTAATTAGTAAATAGTTCGCAATCGTTTATCTAAATAAATCATAAAACTGATATATCAAGTACTCACTTGTTGATTCACGAAATTGATAGTTTATTATGTTTGTTACCCGTCATTATAATATTACCAATGTACTAATATCTTACTTCAGCTAGGCATGACGATAATTTCACTTTCTTTTCTTCATAAATACTAGCAATCTAGTTAAATTATTAGAAATTTAAAGCCTAAAGCGACAAACAGCATAAATGTACTTTACCTATACATATAGGGTTGTATAATTAAAAAGCACGACTCACCGAAAACTGAGTGTAGTAAGCGGCCTGTACGACTTATGACTGTTGACATCCGACATCGGAGTGCCCCAAAAGTCATTGAGAAACAACTGCCAGATGGGGTTGGCGCCCGTGACGTCGCCGTTGGTGACGATGGCGGGGATGTCGTCGTGCACGAAGTCGCCGTGGAAGCTGTTGGCGTAGCTGAGCACGGCCGCGGCGGCGACCAGCGCGCTGGCGGCCAGCGGCGGGGCGCGGGGGGAGCGGGGGGACTCCTCGCGCAGCGGGGGCAGCGGCCGACGCTTCATGCTCGAGCGCAGAGTTCGCACAGCTACATGCTTACATTTGCACATCTGGCGTCACGAGGATTGATATCTGAAACAAAGAAAGCTTTGTTAAGGTACTAGTAGTACGCCTCGGTTATAAATGGGTATGAAGGGTTGCTGTGTAGTGCCGGCTTAGAATGTCACTACCCTTTTCTTCCCACGGGTATTGTAAGAGTCGACTAAGGGTATAGAGTACTTTAGGGGTTTTTGGGCGATGTGGTTATCACTAACGATACTTTTTTCCTACCATCGTGTCTGCTAGCAACTTTTGAATGTGGCAGATTTCTAGCTGTGAAGCTTTGGCTACCCCTCTTTGGGATTTTGTGCTGTGAGTTATGTTCAATCGGTTCAGCCAAAGATTATAGCTTTCAAAGAATAGGGAGGATAAATAAACAGAGCAAATATTTGACTTAAGTTATAAAGACTGTTTGGTATGTGTATCGTTTCATGTTTCCACATAGATTTAGTTTTTTGCGGTTGTTTTAATATAACCAACCCAAAAAATGGCAATAGACCTGCCCTTTATTACAAGAATACAATATCTAGGTAAAATATGGATACAGAGAACATTGGGTGTGTTCACGATCATCGATTTACTTACGTGACAACTGCACTAAGCGCAGATAAATTTCAGTGCGTGACTTAATTTTTTACTTGTATACTTGCACGGTTAAATAATTTTAATGTCATAATAGAATTGGAAATCCCCGTTATTTTAATCTAATTTATCGCATAGAAAACATGACAAAACAATAATACCAAAAAAGGGAAGTCTTTCAAACCACATTAAATTTTAATTCTTTTTTATCTACAACATAATCCGTGGGCCTGTTCAATAACCACTTCATTAAAAGCGTTTGCGATTTTTGATTCGGCCATTATTTTGAACTTTTGAAATAAAAGCTGTGTAACTAATTTACCGATCTCACCTTACATAGGTTGTTGTGGTTGAAAAAGACCGCTTTTAGCGATAAGACTGCCAATTGTACCTTACAGTAAACTGTTAGATAATTTATTTGTACATTTGTGTTTGATGTGCAATTAAGAGTTATTCTACTCTATTCTATTCTAATTTATCATGGTTGTTAACGGTGAGGGAAAATATCGTGAGGAAACCCACATGGCTGAGTTGTACTTAGTCATGTGACAGTGTATTCGTACAAAACGGCGATAGGCCTGCCCCCTATCACGTGAGTACACTGTTCATGCAAAACGTGGGTACTCTGAACACCAGGTGACAAAGTCACGTGATTTTCAGAAGTATTAGTACGTGAACGTTTATGTTATGTGATGTTATTATATTCTAATATATGTCGAAAAAGCACCAACTAAAAACTCGAGCCGTTAGATTACCAAATATATACTTATTATAGAACAAACAACAAAGTAAGGTAAGAAAAACAAACATAAAATAATTAAACTCTCGTTGGACTTAGATACGAAAAAAATACGTTTCTCAAAATTGTCAAAGCTTTATTAGAAACGTTAAGATGTTGGTATGGAAATAACGACGTTGTCAAAATTAAAAAGCGGAATAATCCGGAGCTCGCGACTCCCAGTTAATGAATGTTTTATATCAGCTTATCCAAACAATATCGCGGCAGGTTTTTGTGAGTTAAATTAGTGTCTATCTGGCTCCTGCGGGACCTCATTATTTCCACAAACATTCCGACTCACGACAATATTCTATTTTATTCATGATACCAAATTAATGTCATGGAAGGGCTTTGCTATTACACAAGTAAATAAGGTTTTTGTGTTACTTTTGGACATGAAATTTGTCATTTCGTTTCCTTTCTTTTTAAAGCTGTTTTAGTCTTAATCAGTTGATATGAAATTACGATTGGGTTAAGAAAAAAGAGCATTAGAAAACAAAATATTTTTAATTAACTAACTGCCTCCGTGCTCCGGTTAAGAGCCTGGCTACAAGTCTGGAGGTCTCGGGTTCGTTCCCCGGGGATTAACACACAAATTTAATTAGTAAGATTTAATAGAATATAATAGAAAAGAATAGAATAGAATAGAATAGAATAACCCTTTATTGTACATCAAACACAAATTTACAAAAGAAATTATCATACAGTTTACAGTGAGGTACAATCGGCGGTCTTATCGGTTTAATACAGGATTGAATGATATTGTAGGTTTGCATCACCTGATTATCCAGAAATGAAGATGATTTCGTGCTTTGGAGGGCACGCTAAGCCGTCAGTACCGGCTACTAGGGTACGTTAGTGTGCCAACCGTGGGCTATGGCTAAATCACCCTGTATGGGGTAGGCTCGACCCCCGTGTGGATGTATGTGGTCTGTGAGTGAGTGAATCTGTCTAATTGTATTAATCATTTTCTCATACTTATTACTATACTATAGAAGACAATTACTTTTGACTTGCCATCAAAATTTTGCCGAAAACTACACCTACCAAAAAAAGTCTTGGTTCTAAAATATCAATGTAAGAATATCAATCGTATCGTGCTTGTATTCAATTATATGCTATAAGACACCAATTTTACAAAAAAATAAAGGACAACTGTATGATGTACTTTCCCCATTAAACAAATAACAATTTTGCAAATATATTTTCTACAAATACAAATGATCAAACGCATATGAATGGCAAAGTAAGCATGATTTGACTTTTTTTGAGTACTCGATTGATATTGGAAGTTTTAATGAGAGCAAGACTTTTGAACTTTCAGCTGTTTGTATGAAAACATAAAGTTATTTGTGAAAATCTCCTTTTCTTTTCCATTAAAATTCAGAATACAATAAATTACCGACGGTGTTAGCAAAAAAAAGTAAAGTTTTTGAAAAAAATCTTACTAGAAAAACCGTTTAAAGAGAAATACAAGAACATAATGTTACGTACCGGGTTCTTAATTTGATAAATACCAGTCACACTTTCGTGCAATAAGGTGTAATTATATTTATTGACCAATAACGCACTTTACACAACACAACAAACACTATCGATAATTAACTATCGATACTCGCACTAATTAACAACACTAATTTACTCCGTTATAGTAACACTGTCCACACCGTTAAGCTTATTTCCGTAATCCGTATATCACTGCACTGTCGTATTTAATTTCTTCGCTCTAGTATTTCGCTTGTTCTCGCTTTAGTTCTTCGCACTCGAATCACTCCGTAGCACGCGTCGCTCTTTATATATGCCAAATCTCAAATACGCGAATATTACAGAAAGTTCTAGTACCACATTCTCGAAAAGTCGATATTCGAGAAACATCTAGTAATTCCTTTACTTATTAGAATACTAGTAACGCCATCTGTTATCTAGTAGTGGCAAATCCTATCTCCTACTTGCGAACAGATGTCGTAACATTACCCCCTCCTTACATTAATACTCGTCCCGAGTATTATTGCTTCCATGGTACTTCGCAAGTCGATCGATGTGAACTATTTTCCAAGCCCCTCTAGGTTGGCGTTGAATTCTGTACGTTACATCGTTTATTCTAGTGACCACCTTGTACGGTCCTTCCCACCTATTTTGTAACTTAGGGGACTTCCCTTTCTGGCGAGTTGGATTGTGTAACCAGACGAGCATACCCTCTTCGAAACGCGGCGTGTTAGCTTTACGGTCATATCTGGTTTTCATCTTTTCACTAGCATGTAAACCATTTTCACGCACTAGGGAATGTACATCTTGCATTCTTTCCCTCAAATCGCTTACATATTCAGTTACACTCTGCGGCTCATCTGGTGACCCTCCTGTCAACAAATCTACAGGCAATCGTAGCTCTCTTCCGAAATTGACGAAAGCAGGTGTTTCCTTCGTGCTTTCGTGAACAGCTGACCGGTAAGACAGTAAAAATAATGGAATGTGTTTGTCCCAGTCCTTCTGATGTTTTTCAACCATCTTCGCCAACTGTCTCTCCAGTGTTTGGTTGAACCTCTCCACCATTCCATCTGACTGAGGATGATATGGCGTCGTCCTGGTTTTATGCATTCCAAGCAGTTTGCACACCTCTTGAAATACTTGTGACTCAAAATTTCTTCCCTGGTCAGAGTGTATCTCCAGGGGCACGCCAAATCGACAGATCACTTCCTCAACCAGTTTTGTAGCCACAGTTATTGCTTCTTGATTGGGTATGGCAAACACTTCAGGCCACTTAGTGAAGTAATCCATCACCACCATGAAATATTTATTTCCGGACTCTGATTGTGGAAACGGTCCAGCCACATCAACGGCAATCCTCTCCCAGGGAGCTCCCACATTGTACAACCGTAATCCCCCTCTACTCCGGGTCTGCGGACCTTTCACCGCGGCACACGTTGTACATTTCCGGCACCAGTCCTGTACGTCGTCCCTACAATGAAGCCAGTAAAACTTCGCACGAACCTTCTGCAACGTACGATTTACCCCAAGATGCCCGCCCGAAACACCGTCATGTGTTTCCCGCAGTACATCTTTAACCTTGGCTCTGGGCACGACCAATTGTAGGTGCTCTTCTTTACCGTTGGGTTTCTCCCACCTCCGGTACAGTAGACCATTGATCAGAACCAGGCTGTTCCATTGCGCCCAGTAAGCTTTCGTACTCACTCCTGTGGACGCTACTTCACTCCAAGCCGGTTGATCGTGTTTTTCCTTCTTCCATTTCATGATGGGTCTGAGGTTCTCATCTTCTTCTTGGGCCTTCTGCATAGCTTCTGTTTCCCATCCATCCAATGGACAAATTCGAGTCACTTTCACGACCTCCTCCTTCGACTCTTGCTTCCTACAATGTTTACAGTCTTCCGGACACGGTCTACGTGAAAGCGCGTCTGCATTGCCATGAGATTTACCACTACGGTGCTCGATAGAAAAGTCATACTCTTGTAGCTGTTCGATCCATCGAGCTACCTGTCCTTCCGGGTTTTTGAACTGGAGAAGCCATTTCAGTGCAGCATGATCAGTTCGAAGCTTGAACGGTCTCCCAATCAAATACTTGTAAAAATGCTGTAAGGTCTTCACTACAGCTAGAAGTTCCTTTCTCGTGACGCAGTAGTTTCTTTCCGTTTTAGATAGAGACTTGCTGAAATATCCGATCACAACTTCCTTGTCACCTTGGATCTGTGATAACACTCCACCAATAGCCATATTACTAGCATCGCTGTCAACGATGTACTGTCCCTCTGGCTGTGGATATCCAAGGATAGGTGTCTCGCAAAGCCTCTTCTTCAGCTCATTGAAAGATAACTCGCATTCATCATCCCAAGAGAAGGTTTTCTTATCTTCAGTCAACCGATGCAATGGTTTGGCGATCTCAGAAAACCCTTTTACAAAACGTCGATAGTACGAGCAAAGGCCGAGAAAAGCTCGCACGTCTGTTTTGTCCTTTGGCGTCGGCCATTTCTGCACAGCTTCCACCTTTTCCGGATCCGTCTGAATTCCTTCTCGGCTGATTACGTGTCCTAAATAGTTCACTGAAGTTCTAAACAGCCGGCACTTCTTCGGATTCAGTTTCAGGTTTGCTCCACGAATTTTCTGAAAGACTTGTTCCAGGTTCTTGAGATGGTCTTGGAAGCTTTTGCCTATTATGACCACGTCGTCGAGGTACACCAGGCAAGCCTCGCCAACCAATCCCGCCAACGCACACTCCATAAGCCTTTCAAAAGTAGCTGGCGCGTTGCAGAGACCGAAAGGCATGACGTTAAACTGCCACAAACCCTTTCCAGTTGAAAACGCAGTCTTCTCTTTATCAGTCGGATGTATTTCCACCTGCCAGTAGCCTGACTTGCAGTCCAGGGTTGAAAACCACTTCATGCCACTCAAAGTATCCAGAGTGTCATCTATTCTTGGCAAAGGATAGCTGTCCTTCTTTGTCACGTTGTTCAGTTGCCTGTAGTCAACACAAAACCGTGTGCTTCCATCTTTCTTCTTAACAAGAACCACTGGAGAACACCACGGACTGGAGGACGGACTAATGACCTTCTTCTTTTTCATGTCTTCGAGCAATTCTTCAACTTCTTTCTCCTTAGCGATTGGGATTCTCCTTGCTCTCTGTCTAATAGGTCTTTCGTCCCCTGTATCAATTCTGTGTTGCACTAAAGATGTTCTGCCTAAGTCCCCTTCTGCATTTGAGAAGATGTCAGCATATTTCACCAGCAACTGTTTAACCTTGATCCTCTCCAAGTAAGATAAGTCATCCTGGATCTCACTTAACAAGTCAGTTACAGTTGAATTATCGACTTTCACTTTGACTTTCCCATTTGGAGAATGACAGCTCCTCATCCAGACTACTTCTTCACACTGACCAACTACTTCACCCCGCTTAAGCTGTACATCTTCTTGGTCAAGGTTGACTACCTTCACTATTGCCGTCTTGTTGCTTGTAACCAAAGTTCTTGCTGTCAGAAATTTCCTTGGCCCGTTCTTCCCTGTCTCTTCAATCAACACACAACGATGCCTCTTCTTCTCGCTGTCTACAGGTAACATCACCGGAACCAACTTCTGAGAACGCGCAGGAATATTGATGGTTTTCAAGCATGTCACTTCACCGACGGGACCACCCAGTATAAAGATTTCTTCCTGGCCACACTTGAAAATTCCTCTCGTTATGTCAATCCGGCAGTTATATTTCTTCATGAAGTCCAGTCCTAGTATGCATTCATCCATTATCTCAGCCACAATGACTTGATGAGTATACGACGTCTCGCCAACCATCATCCTGACTGAGAGTTCACCAAGGACAGGTATTCGCTGGCCAGAGGCGGAGAGTAGCCGACACTTAGTATCTCTGCTATACTTGATATTCGCTGCTTTCACCAGTGCCGGATTGATCACCGTTCTAGACGCTCCAGTATCAAGGGTCATCTTACAGTCTTGATCATTGACACAGCCCAATATCACCAAACTGTTCCCGTTACAGGCTTGTGAGATGGTCATTGTCGGGGCTTTCTCCTCTCTAGCCAGCACCTGCCCCCCGGTCCTGGCTAATGCTCGTTTTGCGGCAGGAGCCTCTGCCTGCCTCTTTTCTTCCTTCCTCAGCGGGCAACTTAATCTCAAATGGCCCCTTTTCCCGCAGCCATAACAAATCGGTCCAGTACTCCTTCCGACGGGTGCTTTAATGACCTTGGCGTCCTCATTTGCTTCCGCAATCTCACGAAGTCGATGAGTTTGGCGCGTATCCTGGCGGCAAGCTTCAACTTCTAGAGCGTTCGCCAAGGCATCCTTGAGAGACGTGTGGTGTTGAAGTCTCACCGCTGTTCTCACTTCGATATCTCTGATGCCGTCGACGAATGCTTGCACCAGGTTCATTTCCACCGTCTTCGGATCTACACTGGGATAGGCCTTGCGGACGAGCTTCTCGATTTCAAGGGCCCACTGCTGAAGTCCCTCTCCGGAACGCTGGACCCTATCACGCAGCTGAGCGCGGAACACGTGCTCCAGGTGTCGCTCTCCATAGCGAGACTCCAACGCATCCAGCAGGTCCTTGAAACCACCACTCGGAGTCGGCAGCGCCTCTATTACTGACAGTGCTTGACCTCGGAGCGCCACCGTCAGTGCAGTCAAACACTGTTCATCAGTCCAACCATTGGCAGCCGCAACAGTCTGGAACTGATGTCTATACGCCGACCAGGATGTTGTTCCGTCGTAGGGAGGAACCTTCACACGAGGACCATGGACAGCTACTACATTCTCACCGGAGACAACCTTGACCGGTCGTGATTCAAGCTGCAGAACCCTTTTCTCCATTCCGCGGAAGTCGGTCTTCATGTCATCGATATCTTTCTCAATAGTGGTTACCTGCTCCTTCATCTGCTCTACGTCTTTTTCCACAGTAACCACCCGACCACTGACTTCATTGACCGCAGTGAGAACTTGTGAGAACTTAGTTTGCTGTTCCTCGCGCAACTCACGAACTTCTTGTTTCACAACACCCTGTACCTCCGAATGTATGTTTTTTTTAACATCCTGTACCTCCGAATGTATGTTTTTCACAACATCCTGTATGCTTTGTTGTGCTTCACGCATGCTTTGAAACATTTCAACTATCATCGTCAAGTCAGTATTAGTTGCGGCCGCCGGCGCCGTTGATGTAGACGGCGCGTTAGTCACCGCGGACGTCTCCTCTGGAATGTCACTCCGAGGGTTCGTGACCGATGAACTCATTTCCGACAGTTGTTCACCCTCTGCGGCTTTCTGAGCGCGTGTCTTCACACCCTCTCTTCCGTCTTCCTTCGGCATAACTGGCATCTTCAAATCCACTTCTGTCACCAATTGTTACGTACCGGGTTCTTAATTTGATAAATACCAGTCACACTTTCGTGCAATAAGGTGTAATTATATTTATTGACCAATAACGCACTTTACACAACACAACAAACACTATCGATAATTAACTATCGATACTCGCACTAATTAACAACACTAATTTACTCCGTTATAGTAACACTGTCCACACCGTTAAGCTTATTTCCGTAATCCGTATATCACTGCACTGTCGTATTTAATTTCTTCGCTCTAGTATTTCGCTTGTTCTCGCTTTAGTTCTTCGCACTCGAATCACTCCGTAGCACGCGTCGCTCTTTATATATGCCAAATCTCAAATACGCGAATATTACAGAAAGTTCTAGTACCACATTCTCGAAAAGTCGATATTCGAGAAACATCTAGTAATTCCTTTACTTATTAGAATACTAGTAACGCCATCTGTTATCTAGTAGTGGCAAATCCTATCTCCTACTTGCGAACAGATGTCGTAACAATAATATATTAACAATTATTAATTACTAGCTTTTTGCCCGCGACTACGTCCACGTGGACTACATTTTTTGCATCCGGTTTACACCCAAAATACCAAAACACTATCTTAACTTCTGTTTTTTATGTTTATATTCCCGCTGGCTTTGTTATAGATATAAAGCACATTACGGCTTTTTAAGTGATTATTGGGCGATGCAGTTGGAGACCCACTTGACTACCTTTTTCCCATTCAACTTCCATAAGAGGATAAAGAGTTACTATCTCTGAAACTGTGACTACCCTTTTTTGGGATTTGTAGCCATTAGTATATACTCATGATTAATTTAATGATGAATTTCATTATATTCCTTTTTGTAGTGGTTTTATCAGTCAATCGCATCAAAATTCAAATTTCTAGATACAGTATATTTATAGATCAAAAATCTGTATGCTATATTTCAATCCCTTTGGTGGTGAGTTCCAAAAAACCTTTTTAATTATTCATAAGAATCATGAAAAAAATCATTTTGTACCAAGTTTCTATATTCAAAAATGAGACACTCTTTAGTAAGTATAGATAGCAGTTTAGCGACCCGGTGCTGCACCCTACACTGGCTGTTGTTGATGTGTAAGAGATTGCAGCCAATCAGTCATCGGTCAATAGATGGCGATACTAAATTAAAATTTAGATATGTGCTATTGTTTTCTAACTATGCATTCTGAGGCTTAAACATAATATTAATTTATGCGTATGTATAGCACGATATATCTATGAGAATATTAGTATAAAAATAGTTAAAAAAATAAAGTCATATACATATTCTCAAACCTACTAAATGAATACGCAAAATTCATACAATATACTTCCTATTATCTTTATTTATACATATTCGCATATTTGAATATGAAAGGGAAGGTGCTTCCTATTATTCCAAGCTAACACAAAAGAAAAAAATCGCAAAAAGATTGCAATGCCCGAGGTTTGAACCTGGGTCTTCAGTTCTATTAGTATTAACCAAACGGAATCCCGCTACGCCACGAAGACGTTTGTGTTACTGTCAAAATTATGATAACCTATTTATCTAGTAGTCATACTATTGACAAACAATTAAATGGACATTTATTTTGATGAAAATGGATGAAATCCTTATTTTTCCAAAAAAACTATTAATGATGAGTTTGATAAAGTCGTTTGAAGATAAAATGAATCGGGTAAATATGGGGAGCCATATAAAAGTAAAGTTTTTTGATGTTCCCGTAGGAAACCTTGCGAAATCCAAGATAATTGATATACTATATGTTGGCCAGGTGTATAAGCTACATTCATACCAAATTTAATCAAGATCCGTCTGACAGAATTAACGTGATGACCGGACATACAGACAGAAAGACAGACAGACAGACTGTTTTTTTTTTAAAAAGCGCAGATTTGGCTTCAGTATCGAAAATTAAACATATTCCACCGGTTTTTAATTTTGTTTCTTAAATTTACAGTTTTAACCTCGGTACAGTCTTACTATAGTATAGATAGAAGATAAATTAATGTCGTCAAAGAAAAAAGTATGAGTATGACAAAAATGCGACATGATAGTCCAGTGGGTAGAACACCCGCCCGAAAACAGAAGGACGTGAGTTCCAATCCTGGGTCAGGCCTACACCAATTTGTCTTTTCTAAAGTCATATGTTTGGTAATTTATCATGGTTGTTAACGGTGAGGGAAAACATCGTGAGGAAACCCACATGGCTGAGTTGTACTTAGTCATGTGACAGTGTATTCGTGCAAAACGGTGATAAGCCCCCTATCACGTGAGTACACTGTCTAAGCAAAACGTGGGTACCTTCTCTGGACACTAGATGGCGCTGCCATGTGAGTTCAGAAGTACCTAGAAGTGGTACCTCTGCCAACCCCTTCGGGGATAAATGGCGTGAACGTTTATGTTATGTTATAAAAAAAATATTTAAATACCAATTTAACAAATGTACTAACCATTTTTTACAAACTAGTTATAACTAATTTTTTGTAAGATCATAATTTCAAATTATTTCAAATATTTCAACCATATCTGCTACAGAGTAACGTTGCTTCGGAAATAATCATTATATAAATTGTCTTTAAAAATCAGACTCGTTATTTTTCCTGAAATCCTCAATACCTCAATCTTGTTTAATGGAGTTACATGAAATGATACGAAACGTTGGTATCTATCTGCATTCAAATCACAGACAATGTAAGAGAATACCCGAATGCGAGGATCCATTCAGTAACGGGAAGTTAGCCGCAGCCAAGCCGACCGATATCCAACATCAGAATTTGACACTCTCTCTTTGTTGCCCTGGTACTTCATAAGCCTCAACAATAGTAAGACCAAATATATTGGATAAGTAAACTCAAAAAATATGAGGGATGTTGAAAAATACTCTTATTCGTTTAAGGCTTAGTATGCTTAATTTAATCATACTCCTACCACAGCCTAATATTCCAAACATAAGAGTAAACATGGAAAAAACAATAGATGACAGATAGAACAGAAACCAAAAACGCATAAGTAGTGTGGTTAAAATAGTCAAACACAATTTGTATAACAATTAATATCATCAATTAATTATTCATAAATTCTAAGTTTAGTGGCGTATTGCGAACACAAAGCACTGGTTTCGATTTGGTAATTTTGCACTGTTGCGGTTTGTGCGGAATGATGTTATTACTGTTTTTCGTTTATTTAGTACATTTTATTGTACTATTTGATACTTTTCTAAGTAACCAAAAAGTAAGTATGAAACCGATTCATAAACGTGTATAAAATACTTTGGTTTTGGCACGTTAAATTTGTTTCCCTCTGTATTATATAATTAATCAAATTTTCACAAAAAAAAATATTAATTCTCGACATATGGTACTATATTTTGTTAGATTTCGTTGAGAATCGTATAGCTATAGATATCTATATTCGAATGGTACGATAATATTTTTTTACAGAGGAGGCATTATCAACAATATTATATATAAAGTGGTGCTGCACGGTTTCGCTAAAGCAAACTCTATCAGAAAATTAAAAAAAACAATTTTATAAAAAAAATATTGAAATGAACTAGAGGCAACTGTTTAAAATTGTTTGGAGTTATATAGTAGTTTTCATAAATAGCAAATTAATCAAGCCTTTTCTTGGTATAATACCAAAAACGCATGCATATATGTACATCACAAACACAAATCACCAGACATTGAAACCACCACCACATTTTTTCCAGTTTGTTTTTACTGAACAAGCCGTAGATCCACTTAACATCATTTATGCGAGAAGTATCATACGTTTTCTATGTGTTAACTTGTCTGTGTATTACGTCTCCATTTATTTATACTTTTTCTGTTATATTCATTTATTTATATGTTTAAGATATCTACGACACCTTGATTACTTTATTCTACTTTGATATTATTCTGATTTGAATTAATTAATAATTAGAAAGTGCCATTCAAAATGAAGTGTTTACAAATACACTATTCCCATTGTCAGCAATCAGTTATAAATATGTATATAGATGATTGACTTCACAGTTTTTTTTTTAAAAATGCTAACAAATTAAATTCGATGCATCAACAAGAAATTAAAAAAAGCAGCTACAAGAAAATTTGGCAGGAAATAAGTAAAGACGTGACTTGAGAAACTACATAAAGGTTAATAAAATATAACAGTCACTTTTCCTAAAAAAAACCTCAGAAGTTCCACATATAAAAAATCTATCAAAATCAACCTCTTAGTGTATCATAATTCATAAGCAAGCAATCGCAAAAGAAATAAAGTCCGCTGTAATATCGGTGGAACACAGACCGTGGCAGTTATGGATGTTGAGCTGTGTTTCGTATTCGTGAAGCGTCGTAATGTCAGCGGTTAATCTAAATAACTATTTTTCAATAAAGCGGGAGCGGGGCGGGGCGCGGTGGAGCGCGGCGGGGCGCGGCGGGGCGCGTATGAATTTTGGCTGCGGCGGCGAGACGTGCCTCAAATAATATCAACGACATCAAACATTTAATACAGATGCGGTCTTCAGCCGATACAATTTCTGATTTATATCAATAAAATATAAAACAACGTTTTAAAAAGGCTGTGTTTCCCGATTCATTTGGAAATGTTCTTGTTACAGTTAGTTTAAAGGATTTAGTAACAAAACAAGTCAAAATATCTTTTTTTTTATAATATTTTGGTATACTTTTAGACGTCAAGAAAAATAAAGACGATTTAAATATTGATTGATGATTAGTTACTGAATCTAAAGGAAAAGAGTATACGACTTTTTTAAAATAACAACCATTATTTTACAATCCTTTCCACAAACAATCTCCTAAGGATTTTCTTATTCTGAGGCTCTAGCTACCCCTTCTAGGGTTTATACTCATGAGTATATGTTTGTGTGTATTTTTAACTTCAATACTCTCAAACTTATGTCAAATTCGTTTATTTGGTGCTGCTTATTACGATGTCATAACGATTATATTAGCTAGTTTCTACATTATGTAAACGATACATGTATTTTTAAATCTTAAAATAACAGCTATGAAAAAGATGCCTATTTACGTAAACACAAAAATAAGTATGACAAAGGATTGCCGATATTAGTGTGCGAGCGCAACCCCAACAAACTCAGCGAAAATATAAATTCTTCTTTAGAATTCATCGCAAGCAATATTTGAGATATCACGTAGCACTAGCTCCAGTTAATATTCATAAAAACATATACTCCGTCCTTGTCAATCTGCTGCGGTGAAACAGAGATGCTAGTATGATAAAGAAAACTTTGTTACTTTGTTAGCTCCAGCCAAAGTTATTGGAGAAAACACGAGTCTCTTAGACGTACAGTTTTTTCATATAAAATGTAAGACACGTTTTGACGGAGCCCTATATTGAGTCATCATTTTCAAATTCTTTCCAAGAAATCATAAGTTGTATCAAAAGCTTACTGGGCACGTTCTGATATAAGGCGACGCAAAAGATATTGTTTCGATATTAGTATTAGTACTCTAACTTAAAAGATGAACATTTGAGGCATGTGGTTTTTGTATTTATTTAAAATGATTGGGAAATCTAGAAGGACAGCCCTGAAATAAAAATATATATTAGTTCTATTAGTATTTACATACATATACTCACGGCTATAATTCCCTAGAAGGGGTAGCCAGAGCCAAGGAATTATAAATTCCTCAGCCACTTTTGGAAGTTGAGTGGGGAAAAGGCGGTAAAATAAAGGTTTTCGGTGATGGGTCTCCAACCGCATTTGTATTAGTAATTGCATATTAATAGTACTGTAAGATTGCACTTCTAATAAGACTTTTAATTTTCGAATATCAAAATTTTTTAAGCGATTAATTTCTACTATATAAAACAAACAGATGTCATTTTGTATATCTTTCAAATGTTTCAATAGAAGAATTTATTTTGGGTAATTAAGAGTAAATTTAAGCTAAGAATAACACTACCCCATTTCTATCCGAGAGTGATCGTAAGAGGCGACTAAGAGTATATGGGCTTTTTAAGTGATTTTTGGGCGATGTGGTTGGAGACCCATTACCAAACACATTTATTATTACCATCTTTCCCCCAATTCCAACGTATTTGCAATAAATAATATGCTGATGAATATTTCTGAAGACCATAAATAATCTTAAAATTTCAAATCAAGGAAAGAGTTTTAAATAAATTTTGATAGTCAGACATCAACTCCATTACACATGCTAAAAACGTAGTGAATACTTATCAAAATTCCTAATTAAAATAATAAACTATCACACACATACTCAGACGACACCCTTTTGGCAATGTTAATTAATGTTTTTCCTATATATTTTTTTATCTTTGTGTTTTCAATGTGTTTTCTATCATGTGTCATTCTGTTAACGTTTGTGTGTGTGTGTGTGTGTTAATTTTCCAAATAATTGTCTTACTTTTTTTTTTATTTTAAACTTATTTATAAATTTTCGTATCGTCAGTCTTAGTCAACATACCATATTAATTAATATGTAACCATAAGAGCGAGCAAACCGCCGGCGCACAACTGGTTTCGAGCAAACAGCATGTCTCCGAACGTAAACGAGTTGTAAAACAAACAATAGGGAGACCTACTTTATCGACAAACTCAATCTTTTTGTCCGCCATTATGCAAAACTGCCAACTTCCGCGCCGTGTGAAAAACACGTCGACAGAACTTCTACTGTAATTAACTTCTCATTTTCGGTGCTTCTTGCGAAGTGAGTTGCAGTAAAAAACTGAAACTCGACTAACTTTATTACGGTGTTACGTTTCTCTTGTGTTTTTGCAGAAATTCAAATTTAATTAGCGTTTCTTCTGAGTTCGTTTGGAATTTCATTAACAATATTTCAGCTTCAAACTAAAATTAATTAATGCTATTATGTGTAAATTAAATTATTTAGTTATTTAAAACGTTGCTATAATGTTATGATTAAAATTTGGTATTTAATAGGATCAGTTATTAAATTAATGTTATGTTGTATGTAAAAATAAAGTTGAAAACTATTTCTATTTTCAATAATATTATTTCAAGGGCAGATATCTTTATAGTGTCGGCTTAGAATAACACTACCCCATTTCTACCCGTGATTGATCGTAAGAGGCGACTAAGGGTATAGGGGCTTCTTAAATGATTTTTGGGCGATGTGGTTGGAGACCAGTCACCAAAAACATTTATTTTTTATTACCATCTTTTCCCCAATCCACTTTCAAAAGTGGCTGAGGAATTTCATTCCAAAGCTCTGGCTACCCCGTAAGGGATTTATAGTCGTGAGCATATGTATGTTCATCCTTTTACTATTTTACTAAGTTTTTATTTGTGCTATTTGGTCAGTTAATATATCAGTCAAAGTAATAGTAAGTATATCTACGAACGTAGGTATATAAAATATATGTTCATAGCCGATAATGGATTTTCGGAAACGCCATTGCTTTAGTAATCTTGCTCGACGCTCAGGGAAATAGATGAAATAATGCTTATATAAGCTAATTTGTTATTATTTACGGATGTTACATGATGATAGCTGTGTAGTGTCGGCTTAGAATAGCACTACCCCATTTCTGCCGGTGGGTGTACGTGAGAGGCGACTAACGGTATTGGGGCTTTTAAGGGATTTTTGGGCGATGCGGTTGGAGACCCATCACCAACAACTTTTATTTTTACCATCTTTTCCCCACTCACATTTCCAAAAGTGGCTGAGGAATTTCTCATTCCAAAGCTCTGGCTACCCCCTTAAGGGATTTATAGCCGTGAGTATATGTATGTATGTATGTATGTACATATTTTTCTACTGATGTGTGATTTAATGGATTAAATATTATATATTAAAACACTATATCTATCAGAAAACACCAGGTGAAAGAGGATCGTTTTGATCCAACTAGGAGTTGATACGGATAACGCGAAATTCTCGGAGGCAGCGTTGATAGTTTACACAATACTACTAAACCTGCTGCGTCCATCACGGTACTATTCGCGGTAAAATAAAACATAAACTATTGTGTATTATGTATTTAACGTACGATGTCTATTATCGTTGCGAATACTGAGTATTTTATACCGATTGGACAAATTAACAATCATCACAAAGCTGAAATCGGATTTGGCCCGGAAGGGTTTCGTAGTAGCCGGTATAGGTAAGTTTAGAGATACAGCACAAATACAAATATTTTATTTGATCAGACATCAGAACGCAAACTTAGCTTTGTTTTTATAGTGTTTCTATAAAACACAGAAAAATACATTTCAGTTTTATAATGTAAAACAAAAGTTACTTATTGTGTATCTTGTTCAAGTTTTTTTTGGTTATTTTTATTTATATCATTAATGTTTATACCTATAAACAAACTTGCTCATAAAGGTTTGTTTTTCATAAAAGCAAACAAAACCTCGTATTACTAAAACTATGCCTACTTTTCACAACGCACTAGTAGGATAATATGTTTTTTTCTAATGAATATCCTTGTAATGAAAAAAATGGTTGCTTAAATAAATAGAAAATACATAAGACCACGAAATATGTCATATTCATGTCCAAATTCTTCTTTACTATTCTCAACTTGCCGTGTAGTGCCGGCTTAGAATATCACTACCCCTTTCTACCCACGGGTGTCGTAAGAGGCGACTAAGAGTATGGGGCTTTTTAAGTGGTTTTTGGGCGATTTGGTTGGAGACCCATCACCAACAGTATCTTTTTTACTTCCATCTTGTCCTCTATTAACTTTTAAATGTGGCTGAGGAGTTTCTAACTCTAAAACTCTGGCTTCCCCTTTTTGGGATTTATGGCCGTGAGTAAATATATGTATTTATGTATGTATTCGTAACTTAAGGACTTTTTGTCTAGGAATAAAAGAGATTTTTTGAAGAACCTGGAAGTAGAATATTTTTACTATTTATTTACCTTTAATATTAATTCAATGACTGTTTATTCTTAAACTTAAAGATGTAATTATTTCAGGTTAAAAAAAGGCGAATCAAATTATATTCATCATTTTAAATGACAAAGTTTTTTGTATATATATAAACCAAAGATTTATCATGTCATACTATATCTATGATCAAAATATATTTTACTCAATGCGCAATTAGTTTTTTATGTTTCCTCCGCGGTAAGAAAAATTTGGCTTACTAATAAAATACGTAGCATAGCGTATTATTAAAACACTTGAAACAAATACTTTGTGTATTTGAGTTGTATCAGTGATACAGATTTGTGTTCTGCAGATAGTTTAATGGAATTATCGGCATATGATAATATTGAATTTATTGTCCATCCTCGTGTGAACTGTCATTGTACTAACAACACACTAACAACCAGTCGGCGGTAATAATCTAATAACGCACTCATTACTCTGCGTCCCCGCGTTTGCGGGATGTATTCATTGTATCTACTTGTAATACCACTTGTTATTATTATGCAAATGTTTGCATGAACTTTATATCTGATAGTGTAACCTTAGTTTTTTTTGCACTGTATTTTTCAAATATACTTCGAAATGTCTGATTCTTCAGCTCTAAATAGTCAGTGGATATTTACGTATTATAAATTTATACGCTTTACAAATCTTGGATTCATCCTTGTGGTAGAGTATTTTGAGTTTGCTAAAAATAATCGTGGGCAAAGCGCTTGGAAATTCATCACTATAATCATTGTTTTTTTTATAGATTATATCTTAACTAAAAAGTATATTTTTAGTTCAAAAAATTTATATTATTTACGCTAGTGTACGTAAGATATATACACTTAGTTTGTTATGATTTTAGTCGTCTCCAACTCTTGAAAAAAACCTTGCTTTAAAAGATTTTTTGGTTGTATCGTACCCGTGAAAAGTAACGAAATAGTGATATTCCAAGTTGACACTACATTCCGTTTCTAAATCTTCACTAAACGGCCAAATCAAACAACTTAGTTTTGCAAAAAAATTAAATTGACACATATATATCAGCATCACATCAGACTGCTAAACATAAGTGCTAATACTACATACATACATATATATGCTCACTTCATATATTCAGCAATATTAGTGTGAGCCATATGTTCCTACAAAACCAAAAACACACCTAAAGCCATAACGACTAAACAAACATCCTGCAAACCCCAAAACCGCCCGCATAAAATATGAGGGTCATCATGTCAATCATTCCAAAACAAGCGCAATGAAATTTTAAACAGGACAAAGTGTTTATCCCTGTTACGAAATGAGCGATAGTGCGTCGTGGCTTGGGTTCCGTCGCCTGACTGATGCGAGCCGCTGCGTTATTGATTACGGACCCCTGGCTTGAGTGCGTTCTTAAATAATAGATTTTGAGGTAGAGCTTCGAGATGTATTCTGTTAACCGACCATTTGGTAAACACAAAATATGTTCTAGCCATGTCTTTTGGTCACGAAACTAATTTAACCCTTTTCCCTAAAGCTTGTGGTTATAGTAGCTAGAAGATGAATATTCATACATACATAGATACATATACTCACGGCTATAAATCCCTAGAAGGGGTAGCCAGAGCTAACGAATTAGAAATTCCTCAGCCACTTTTCGAAGTTGCGTGGGGAAAATATGGTAAAATAAAGGTTGTTGGTGATTGGTATTCAACCGCAACGCCCAAAAATCCCTTAAAAAGCCCCAATACCGTTAGTCGCCTCTTACGTACACCCACCGGAAGAAAAGGGGTAGTGTTATTCTAAGCTGACACTACACAGCAAATGTATAATCAGATCAATTTAAATCTGACAGAAGGTACATGTACATCTTTAGTCAGTTGTAGTTGTGTGCGTTTTTTCGTGATTGTTTTGCTCAAAGTTAACAATATCAAGAATTACTTTGAAGCAGCCAAAGTTACTAATTAAATTAAATTAAATTATTTATTTGCAACAAAATATAAATGATATTTGAGCAATGGCTCCGCACTAGGCCTGGCCTGTACTGCGGACGCCTACAGTGATTTAGAAAAGCTTTGTTGTTGATTTTACAAAAATAAATAAATCAATTGTTCATTGTAATTATGAGGAACATATTGATACATTAATTAATGTGATTTCGAATAATATCAAAATATTATTTTTTAGATTTTTGGTTCTAAAGTAAAAGCAGGTAATATGAATTCAAAGTAATGTTTTATTGACAGATGTAATCGCTCTCGAATAGAAATTATAAGGTTTAGACCTTTGAACAAAACAAAGAGCAATTTCGGAAAACGTTATAACTGACTTGATCGTCTCTATTAAACTTCTAACTTGAATTTCAGACGTGACTCCCTACCATACAGAACTTCTGAGAAAAATATACTTTATTATAAAATTATACTACACTTTATAAACTTGGACAACTCTACGACAACATATTAATTTACCGTGTGCGATGAAAAACAGTTCCTTATTTAAGCAATTAAAAAAGTAGAAAATAAGTTTTTGATCTTTCCATTGCAATACAATTTCGAAATGAGGAAATGTATCAATATCTATGAGATTCCCGTTCCCCAAATATATCGTAAGCTCTGACTTTTGTGATGTCAAAGGAGCGAACATATACTCATTCGTCTTGTGTAACAGATCATTTTTAAACAACCCCGTCTCTTTACTTTTGTAAATTGGTTTCGTGTCTTACCTTGATACACATTTGTATTAATACAAAATATACAAGTAACCGATTCCCCATTAAAGTAAATGACTCTTTTTATATGATAAATACCTTTGAAAATTACAAGATCATTGAATCATGTTTAGACATAGAAACAGTAAAAACTATCTTTGCAATAAAACATATTTATTTTATTCATTCGTTTATAGATGTGTAGTGTAGAGTTAGCTTAAACATTAATTAGCACTTATCCTTTTCTTCCCGTGAATTTCATAATAAAAAAATAAAATAAAATAAATAAAGTGTTTTTATTAAGTAAACCAAGGCTAAATAAATTAAAACGTGCTAAAAGTCTGTGTTTGGAGACATCGCTCCTATCTAAGAACAATAAAAATTATTATTACAATAAAATTAAAAATAAAATTACTACAATATATCAAATAAACTTACTACAATAAATTTATTAACTAAATAGTTCATTCTCTGTAGCTCAGGCTACTTCTTTTTGGCTTTAATAGCCGTGAATATAAATATAAACTAAATGTGTTTTTCATTCAATTTTATAGAAATACAAATTTAAATATGTCTTTGAGCTCAATTGTTTTACGCAAACAAGCAGAGTAATCTTGCAGCGGATCATAAGTATGACGTGAGATGTTAAATTTAATAAAATTACAATCCGTCGGATTCAGTAAGTGACGCGTTTGTAATTACGCAGCTCCGCTCGCGACGGCTACAACAATTTATTGCGGAGAACGATTCTACGGTTTGCTTTTTGTTTACCTTCAATATAATCTCCTTTCTTGAATTCAATTACGAGTTCATTTATCATTAGCATTTCACTGTAGAAATCACTGTAGAAAATTATTGACTACTGATGCTTGGTGTTGAGAGAGCAATGTTAATAGATATACATAATAACATAACATAAACGTTCACGCCGAATATCCCCGAAGGGGTTGGCAGAGGTACTAATACTTCAAAACATCACGTGACTTTGTCACCCGGTCTTCAGAGTACCCACGTTTTGCATGGACTGTGTACTCACGTGATAGGGGGCAGGCCTATCGCCGTTTTGTACGAATACACTGTCACATGACTAAGTACAACTCAGCCATGTGGGTTTCCTCACGATGTTTTCCCTCACCGTTAACAACCATGATAAATTAACCACACATATGTCTTTAGAAAAGACAAATTGGTGTAGGCCCGACCCGGGATTTGAACACTAGTCGTTTGCACGATAACCGAGTGTTCTACCCACTGGGCTATCACGGTTGTCGGGTAGATATACCTCTATATAAATTAGTTTTTTGATTTACATTAGTACTAATTGCTTTGTGAGATTTTATTTATTTACTTTTTAGGTTCCGCACTTGTATTATTGAACTATTTATTAGTATTTAATAAATATGGGCATATTTCTGTGCACTCAATGAATAATTCACCCTTTTCTCAAATCCTACACATGTAATTGATAAAATAAAAAAATATAAATATTTGTATATTTTTACATATGTGTGGTACAGTATAAGTACATACATACATACTTACAACCATACATCCTAAAACACATCTTTGCTATTGATTTCACTCTAGTCGTTGTCGAGAGATAAATTTGAGTAAGGCTAGTTGAAGGTATTTCTTTATTCATCAGAAGTTAGCAAAAATTAATATCTGATTATATTTATCAAACATTTTCGATTACTTACTTAATACTGATTACTTTATCTTACTTCAGTGAACCTGCCATCGTTCAGTCATTATTTATTCAAATCTCTTCTTATCTATTTATCAAATATGAAGTATTAAATCGAAAAAGCAAAACCAATATAAAAATAAATAAGCCGAGAGCGATGCTAACTCGTCGCTTCGACCGTGACGAACATAATAATGTTGAAATTCAAATAAGGCTTCGTCGTCGTTATCTCAGACAAGCAAATATTTAGGACAAAGGCTTCGACGGCAATGGAGTGGTCCGCGATCGGCTCGCGACGAAATGAAATCGTAATACTAAATATCTAGTCGATCTTAATTTATTCAAAGATACCTTACTATGATAAGCCTTAGACAATTTATTAATTTTAGCAACATTTAAATAAAGTAAATACATAATTATAAATCCATATGATCTTTATAAGTACGCGTATGTCACAAATCGCAAACCTCCATTCTTGTCATCAATAAGCAAAGTATTAGCGTATAAATATACAATTTTATCAATCGAAATAATATAATATGAGATAGTGTCTTTATGGGCCTTAATTTGTGCCCTTATAACTTAATTACTTTTGCCTAACCAGTCACACTTAGTACTTACTCAAAACAACAATTGAATTGGAATATAATTCGTAGGGTAGCAAAATTTAAATATTTACATAATAACATAACATAAACGTTCACGCCGAATATCCCCGAAGGGGTTGGCAGAGGTAATAATACTTCTGAACATCACGCGACTTTGTCACCTGGTGTTCAGAGTACCCACGTTTTGCATGGACAGTGTACTCACGTGATAGGGGGCAGGCCTATAATTTAAATATTTCAGTAGACCTAAATAATAAATATTATACCTAAATATAAATAAGACTGTAAATATATTAAAAAGACTTGTGTTATTTTCTAAATTATAAATCATGCAAATAAAACAAAATTAGTCAAAGTGCATCGAAGTAGCACGTTGAATGCCACTTTAAATAAGTCGAGAAAACTGAAGTGCGGAGCTATGAACCATGGTAGGGGAGTTCAGCTGTGTACTTTGTCTCTGCGATGTTTAGCTCCAGATAACATTAAACGATATTCGGATAAGAGGTTGTCTGATGAACAGTTATCTTTTGAATATCTCAGCTATTAATTTGGACCCACTTCGAACTTGAAACGCGCCATAACTTTTGTCCGGAATAAATAAGATATCTGCTTATTCAATTTCTGAATAATTTGGTTTGATATTGCCAATATTATTATTTTTCATTATGTATTTCTTCTTTCATGTTTTTGAAGAGAATAATTTGCTTCGAAAACAGAGGGCTTGATTTGGCTTTTTTAAATTTCCATGAGTTTATAGGCTATCGCAAATTTATGTCTATTTACTCTATTGCAAATAAATTTTCAGTTTCTTTCATGTTGGATTCAAGAGCATAATAAATCAATCACGCAACGCGAAGACAAGGCTGGTTAATTTAAGTTAAGTAAATGAGTTCATGTACACCGTTGTTTAACCTCTTATCATTGAGTGTTTTAAACAAATTCTAAAACCATTTAAAACTTATATGTTTTTAAAATCACTGTATAGTTTTGGTGAAATATCATAGCGGATTTATATTCGTGTATTTGTAAGATATCTATATATCATAGTTCTATTTCCAAAAAAAATACCAGGTGTTTTTACTGCATTTTTCAAGATTAGTTTTAAATCAGTCCATTATTATTTTATAAAAATATTTAGTAAATATGTTATCAATTGGAATGTATGTAAACGATTTCACTTAAAAATAACGTCTTAATTATGATTAAAAATATGTATTTGGTCTTTCTTGCATAGAAGTCGATAGGCCTGCCCCCTGTCACGTGAGTACACTGTCCATGCAAAACGTGGGTACTCTGAACACCAGGTGACAAAGTCGCGTGATGTTCAGAAGTATTAGTACCTCTGCCAACCCCTTCGGGGATATTCGGCGTGAACGTTTATGTATGTTATATATGTTTTTATGTAAGTCACATTGTAATGAAAAAAAAGGTAACAGTTAACAATTAATTAAAACGATATTTAGTAAACGATTTTCATAAATAGTTTTTATTAATTAAACTAATGTACAAGAATTCAAAATAGTTTTATCCATTGTTGGTATAATCTATTAGTACTCAGATAAGGACCGTGGTCGTCAGAAGACCATTGTTATTTTGCGAATTCATGTTATTTTGAAGACCACTACCATATTTCTTCAACGTCTAAATTTTAAACCAAAAACATAAATCACCGACCATCCCATTCCATCGCCTTGAGAATAGCAGAAGAATGCATTTCTCCGTTTGACTGATTTACGAGAGGACATGTTAATAAGGCGGCCGCGCTCCATACATCATGCTCGGATGTTTCGCTTATTGCTACTGGACGTCGTATAGAGATATTGTGAGACATTTGCGATCTCTTTATTGTGTATTGGATATATTTACTTACAATGGTGTGCACTGTCTTGGTCAGGGCATACTTTGAATTTTAAATAACAGTATAAGTAGAAGTGTGATGTAGAATGATATATTATGTTACACGAGTACTTGTAGGCCATGTATACTTTTCCTGGTTTTGGTATTTAACAAATTAAAAATGACTTGTTTTTTAAATATAGATACCTATCTCGTCCACTGTGAAATAGCTAATTGTGCAATTATAATGTAATCTTCTAAATACATACATACATACATATACTCACGGCTATAAATCCCAAGAAAGGGGTAGCCAGAGCTAAGGTATTAGAAATTCTTCAGCCACTTTTGGCAGGTGCATGGGGAATAGATAGTGAAATAAAGGTTCTTGGTGATGGGTCTCCAACCGCATCGCCCAAAAATCCCTTAAAAGCCCAATAGCGTTAGTCGCTTTTTACGTACACCCACCGGAAGGAATGGGGTAGTTCTATTCTAATCCGACACTATACAGCAAATTAAAATTAATCTCTCTATATAATATCTAAATAATAAAAATGATATTGTGATCCAAAACCAAAAACCTAACTAAATCTTCATGGGCTAGTAAATTGTAACAGTATAAAAATTCAATTTGAAAATAGAAACGTGGTTCCGAATTCAAATTAAAAATAACATCTTTGCAACATCATTTTTAAGGATGACATGGAACGAACGCGGTCGTTTGAAATTGGAATGCCGAGTTCCGGCGCAGGCTATCGTTTCCGGTGGCTTTGTTCAATCGCAGCCGGATGTTATTATCTAACCCTGCGCCGTTCACCTTCGCTCCTATTTACTTTGGGAAAAAAACCTCGGAACCAATTTACTTTGATGAGCCCGGAGCCGATTTGTTACGGGAGATACTGCCTGAAATATCGTACTGGTAATTTGATATGATTGACAATATACTATTTGGAGTTTCTTCAAAGGAAAAATTAGATTGCTTTCAACTTTACTTAGGTGAGCAATATCTTAATTTGACGTCAATTATGGTTTTGTAGTTCCATAGCATGCTGGATGAGCAAAGAGGGCGTGGGTTCGAATCCTTATTATATTTCTTTGCATATTTAGTACGTCAAGCAAAAATATGCTAATCTCCCCATTCATATGTTTCTTTCTTTCGTTTCTTAAATGTTTAGTATTCATTTATGCATTTAAAGTATATAGAGTTATAAAAAAATGCATCATTTACACTACCATGTTTAAATTTGACAATCTTGGTACTTATATTTTTTTAATATATTAAAACATTTATGAAAATTTTCGGTTAAGTCAATTTAAGTTCAATAAAATCAAAAAATATCTCAAAATAGTAACTTGTCTATTTTTTAAATTTTATTTTACTATTTTTTGGAATTTGAGTAAGGAAAAGATGGCAAAGCCCTTATACCCTAGGGCCAGTTTTTTGATCCGTGGTTAACTCAATAATTTGTTAAATATTGTAACTAGCTATTAGTTAAATATCAGCAAAATGCATTTTTTGACCCGTGGTTAGAGTAACTAATAGTCAAATATCGAACCATTAGTTAAAAAAGTTAATTGGAGGGTTAAACAAGATGGCCGCTGGTTATTTGTATAATAGCAGCTGTTTAGTCAGACATTTGAGATGAATTTGAACATAGTTAGATACTTTGATGTCGAAAGTTCGTCAGAAGAAGAAGACAATGATATTATATTACAATGTGTGTTGATGAGAAGGATAAAAATATTTAGGCCACGCCATTCGCCGTTGGAAACCTGGGATGATGTAGATTTTTGTCATCGTTACCGCCTATCGAAGGAAGCAGTAATCTGAATTGTTACTGAAATTGGGAATGATCCTAAAACGCACACTCTCAGCTATTTTCGAATAAGTTTAATCAAATGTAGTTCCCTTACAAAATTATTTTATTTTTAAAAAGTATTTGAAAGATAGGTATTTTGTATCTTGTATTACAAATACCTTTTTAGAAAACTACTTTTATCTGTACCTGCAATATTCTTCTTTAAAGTATGTTCATTTCATCTTGCATTTCATATACTTTGTATAGGATATCTTATACATCTGGTCATTGTTCATTGCGCAGGCAACAAATTGACCAATCGTTAAGTTTGACTATAGTTATAAAAGACATCAAAAATGGATTTACGATTTAACTACTGGTTAGTCATTTAACTATAGTCAGTGTAACAAATGGTTATATTTTAAACTCCGGATCAAAAAACTGGCCCTTAGTCGCCTCATACGTACATCCACGGGAAGAAATTAGCTATTCTAATCCGACAATGCGCGGCAAAGCCGTCTTTTTCCATTTTCTATTTACTAAATACTTTTTACAAATTTTACGTTCGTTAGCTCAAAGTAAGTAAAGGCATCGCAACGTTTATTCAAATCATACTTTTTATCTGAGTACAAAAAGGTTGGTACAAAAACCGGTAATGCTAAGATAAGGCATAATAAATGGACCGGCCACAAATGAGACCCCAACCCTAATAATACATACTATCCAGTACATATCGTTTTATGGCTGCTGCGGTCTTTGATACCGCGATCTAACCGGGTTGAGTGGCGGTCAGTGCGGCGGAATCGTTTCGAAATGCGATTTAGTTATCATTTTTCAATCATAGGTTTGGACGATGTTTAAGATTCACGGTTAAGCAAAATATTTTGGTATATCATAAAATGGACGTTAATTTTTTTGCTTTAACAAATAAATATTTAATAAATAAAAAAAAGATGAAACTAAGCGTAAAACGAAATATAATTTTCGCAATGATTTTCATATGTCGAAATGCATATTGATAAACAGCTTAAAAGATTAACGCCACATTAAGTAGTAGTTATTTGGCAGTTAACATCATCAACATTATGTTAATCAAAAATAAAAGCTTGATTCACCACAAACATAATAAGATTATCCACAAACCAGAACAGAAGCACATATAAAATGAGACAGTAAAACGAGTGTGATGTTAGGCCGTCCAGATTACTCGCTTATGACGTCGCCATACCATTATTAACAGGAAAGGATGTAAATGGGCTGTCAGCACCGCTTTTATGATGTGGTCTGGCGCGCCCCGCTGCGGCGGCGGGTTACCTACATACTGAATTAGAAAGCGGTGAAATTTTAAAATGGCATATGTGTTTTTAGTGGCTCTATTGAGTTGTTTACTTTTATGAGTATTTTCATAACTAATTGATGTTTTAGCAATGTTATGGCAGGGACAGGGAATGTTGTTGAGAAATAATGATGGATTATGTATAGGATGATATTTATTGGGATGGTAACCCAACTCTGTCGCAGTTGGTTTTGTCCCAATATATTTTAAACGATTTCAATATACTTGTATCTTTGTTTGAAAATTAAAGTGGTTTTAAATGTTCAAACTTAGATTTACTTTGAATTTCTTATTCTAAACTGTAGAAGCCCATTTTATGATATATAGCCATGAAGTGTATGTACGTATTCCATAGCCTATTTCTATATAGTATCCTATAGAACGGCGATTCTCGATTCAATTGTCATGATACCGAGATCGTACCGTTTAACAAAACTTTACAGTTTACCACCTTTAAAGATTAAAATAAAAAATATAATAGGATTCCAATGCAAATTGCGATTGAAATGAATTGAGCTGAGCGAGTTAGGTAAACCTCAGTCTTCTTACTATCTGTGCAGTCGGTCTTAAGCTCTAAGCCGCGCTCTAAATAGATACCATTAACTTTTTTCCATTGACTTCAATGGGAAAATAGTGATTCGGTGATTATCCCCCAATGGCTGGTTTGATCACGACATGTGAGTCCTTACGACACTTAACCTTTTCCACTTAATAAACAAATACATAAACTTTCACGCCGTTTATCCCCGAAGGGGTTGGCAGAGGTACCAATACTTCTGAACTCACATGGCAGCGCCATCTAGAGTCCAGAGAAGGTACCCACGTTCTGCTTAGACAGTGTACTCACGTGATAAGGGGCAGGCCTATCGACGTTTTGTACGAATACACTATCACATGACAAAGTACAAATAAAATAAATTTACACTTAATCACTGCCAAATTTGGTTGAAATCGGTTGAGTTGTTCCAGAAAAGTTTGATCACAGAAAAGTGACCTACCCGCGTTCAAGAGCTTCGCTTGACTTCGTCTCACTCAGCTCAAATATAAGATACGTGGGTGGTAATATCAGTAGACGACAACCACGGAAGCTACGTTAAGATCAAACATATGATGTGCTGAAAAACACAAGGGTCCAAGTTGCGAAGAATATGAAGATATAGTCTCTGTCTACTCCAGTGAGAAAATATGGCGTGAGTGTATGTAGGTTTGTAAAATACATTAGGTTGTGAATAAACTGGTTTAAAAACGTTAGTAAATATTGTATTAAAAAGAAATCAGCTCACATTAAACGATAGCATAAAAAGCGTGATTCTCAAGAAATGAAACTCCGTTTAGCAAAGTTTATTCGAGGGTCAGCGAGAATTGGTCTTCAGAGGTGCGTGGAATGGAGCGGGAATGATAATATCAGTAGTTAACACCCTCCGTGTCGGCGGCTCACTGATCACGTGGTATGGCTTTTTAAAATGATTTGTACTTAATTCCGTTTTTGTATACTCTGCGTTTATAGTATAGTAGTTCATTCGATTGGCGGCTGTATAGTATTGGCTTAGAGGAGCACTAACTCATTTCTTCCCGCCTGTGTCTGTCTGGCTTCTTTAATGCGTGAGGGGAGATCCTTCACCGACAACCCATATTTATTCAATCAATTTCCCTTTCAACTTTCAAAATTGGCTGAATAATATCTAATTCGGAAAACCTGGCTATTTTTCTCGAGATTAATAGCCTTGAGTTTATGTATGTATAATGTATTTCAGTAATAAATTAAATAAGGCTAATGAATGACTATCAGTTTTTTTTTTTATATTTAGTAAGTTAAAATAATACCTTTGTGTAGAATTGCAGTCTTTATTTTTGGAATATAATATTCTTTTCCAATCCAATGTCATCAGTCAAAGGTAACGTCAACAAAAATGTAAAAGTGGCTCCTTTGTGTTACAAAGTGGATTCCCCTTTGCCGCCGCCGCCGCCGCCGCGCCGTAATCAAGTCCACTCTACCACTTTGCATTGCTAATGCTATTTTTAATAATCACCTCATGCGACGGACTTTCGACGATAAATGGCACCCGAAGGTGACAAAACACTCATTTGTTTTCAGTGTTCATAATCATGAATAAAAAGATGTTCTTTAAAATCTTTTTGTTCATGAAAACCTCATGTGGGGATTATTACTAATAAATAAAGAATAAATAAAGGAAAGAAAAATTTCGACACAGGCGGGAATCGAACCCGTGACCTCGGGTATACGCCCCCGTCGCTCTGCCAATTGAGCTACCGTGTCAATGGCTTCCAGTGCGAAATTCATCAATCCTTTGTTTCTTTGACACATTTTAGTAGTGTTTGCGTTTCCTACCTCAGATTTTTTACTAATTCGGAAAACCACTTGTCAACCTTTTCAGATAGAATGCAAATGTTGAAAACGCCTAACTATCACATAATTTAAAATCTTTTAGTTCATGAAAACCTCATGTGGATGAAATTTTACTTTCCTTTGTTTATTTTTTATTAATTAGTAAAGAGATATTGTGTTTTTAACAATAGTAGAGTTCGTTAGTAGAAAATTCGTAAAAAAACCTAAAATTGGAGTTAAAAATACATCTTAGTGTTGGACAATTGAGCGATAATAAATATGTAAATGTGAAAATAATGTTTCATTGGGCGTAATGACGATTAACTTATCTAAAATAAAAAACAAACATATCTTGTCTCCTTATTTTGCTACATAAAATAGAACCAACCCATACTTTCCCGCTGGTATGGCGCCTTGAGTTTTAGGCGATATGGTGTGTGACCAACGACCTACGATATTCTTTTTACTATCTTCTTCACTATTCATTATTAAAAGTTGGTGAGGTAATTCAAATCTCTAGGTATATTTATTGGGATTTATACAATACAAAATATAAATATAAGTGCCGTGTAGTGCCGGCTTAGAATGTCGCTACCCCTTTCTACCCACGGATGTCGTAAGAAGCGACTAAGGGTATTGGGGCTTTTTATTGGATTTTTGGGCGATGCGGTTGGAGACCCATCACCAAAAACCTTTATTTTTACCATCTTTTCCCCACTCAACTTCCAATAGTGGCTGAGGAATTTATAATTCCTTAGCTCTGGCTACCCCTTTTAGGGAAATATAGCCGTGAGTATATGTATGTAAAATATAAGTAAGGTTTTTAAAAATGTAACATAAGACAAAACAAATTCTTTGTTACAAATTGTTCTCATAAAAGTCATGTCTTCGTTTATTGATAGAGAGAAGTCAATTGACACACATTTGACAGCTGTCAAAGTTACAACGCGACGTCTGCTGAGCCAATGATGGATTAGTGTTCCCCGAGCGAGGGAGGCGGGGGAGGGGGGATTGCTTCGTGAGACGTGTTCGCGTACAAATACACGGGGGAGAGATTTAGAATTGAAGTAAAATTATTTTGTACACCAACTTGAGATCAGAATATTGTCAAATGAACTTTGGAACGAAGCTTGCTCTTTATGATAAGGTGGTTATTTACTGGATGAAAATGCGAGTTTTGATTTATCTCTGCAATCTAATTGCTGTTTTGCAAAGAAAATAACTATTTTATTTAAAAATGAAGCAGGAACAATTTAATTATACTTATGCATTTCTGAAGCCAATGAGAACAATAATAACTTATATGTACGAGTATGTTTAAATTTCAGACTAATCTGTCACGCTTCATTTACATACATACATATACTCACGGCTATAAATCCCAAGAAAGGGGTAGACAGAGCTAAGGAATTAGAAATTCCTCAGCCACTTTTGGAAGGTGCGTTTACAATTTACATCTCGATTTTAATTAAGACGCAAATTACCCAATGAGACTTTATAACGTCATTATGCAACATTAATATTATTTTTCACAATATCGTTTGAAAAACCAGGGAACAAACAATAAATTTATTTAATCGTTAAGAAAAGTATAATGACAAACAGTTCTTGGAAAGAAATATAAAAATAGAAAATCTTCCATTTTTTGTGTCCATTAAACATTTACAATAATCGCAAACCCGTATTACTTTATTTTAATTCACAAATATGAAAGCTAAGCTTTTTATTGACATTTCATTAGAGTAAAGTGTAATACTGCGACTCGTCTCTTCTAGTTGTAAACTTTAGCCTAAGGCTTTCAATTTGGTGAATGGGAAATATCACTTCTTTGGTAACGATCGCGTTTTAGAAAATCTATTCCGGACAAAGTGTTAGTTTAGAAATAAGTGTGTAAAAACATGTTTTTTTTAAATTTTTAGTCTAATAATACAGTATCTACTGTTAAACCACCAACGGAATTTAATAAATATTTTCATCCAGAAGGAAAACATTTTATTTTTATTTTTAATAGCCGTGTAGTGCTGGCTTAGAGTTAGAATGTCGCTACCCCTTTCTACCCACGGGTGTCGTAAGAGGCGACTAAGGGTATTGGGGCTTTTTATTGGACTTTTGGGCGATGCGGTTGGAGACCCATCACCAAAAACCTTTATTTTTACCATCTTTTCCCCACTCAACTTCCAAAAGTGGCTGAGGAATTTATAATTCCTTAGCTCTGGCTACCCCTTCTAGGGGGATATAGCCGTGAGCATATGTATGTATGTATGTATGTAGTAATCAAAAATACTATAGTCATAAGTTCACGTTACGTACGACTAGATTGAATTGAAATTTGATTCCAATATCAAAAGGCTAACACTAGTATTTTCGTAATGACTCACACATTTTCAGCGGAAGCGAGCATAAGTTATCGAACTAATATTTAGTTAAGTTCGCGTATTCAAATGAAGTAGAAACGTATTTCCCAGATATACTCCGACTTCATTTCTGTAGATAGTTGTAGTTTTGACGCGTTCGTGTTAAACTAGGTTATCGCAGGGCGGTACTTTGAGTACTTCCAAACACAAATATTAATTTACAAATGTGCCTTGCTGTCTACTTTGAGGAATGCTTTTTAATATTTCATTGTGATATGTCAACAAAAGTTTTTTTACTGTATTCCATCATAGTAATAAAATAATGAAATATTCACGATTTTTTAAAGTGTATACTTCGATTGCCACTTTGTACTTGTAGTTGTAAATAATGCTGGTTTGATAATCAACAACTCAACGATTATGTATTATATTATACCTACGTTTTTATATAAATATTTTGAATTTTGATACCTTCAAAGATAAAAAAAATACATTTATGTGTGTTGTTTTTTGAGTAAATGTATATATAATGTATAACCCCAATGGGGACTGATGGCGTGAGTATATGTATACGTATGTAACAGCATTATTTAAAAATAATTAATATTTTAAAAGTTCTTCTAACTGAATTAAAATATCTATCTTAATACGTTATATCGTCTGATTAAGCCACTTCTTCAATTTGAATAAGCCGCGTAATACCGGCTGCAAATGTTACTACCCTTTTCTACCGATGGTTTTCGTAAGAGGCGACTAAGGGTATGCCAACCAACCATTAACAACCGTGATAGCCCAGTGGGTAGAACACTTGGTTATCGTGCAAGCGACTAGTGTTCGAATCCTGGGTCGGGCCTTCACCAATTTGTCTTTTCTAAAGACATATGTGTGGTTAATTTATCATGGTTGTTAACGGTGAGGGAAAACATCGTGAGGAAACCCACATGGCTGAGTTGTACTTAGTCATGTGACAGTGTATTCGTACAAAACGGCGATAGGCTTGCCCCCTATCACGTGAGTACACTGTCCATGCAAAACGTGGGTACTCTGAACACCAGGTGACAAAGTCACGTGATGTTCAGAAGTATTAGTACCTCTGCCAACCCCTTCGGGGATATTCGGCGTGAACGTTTATGCTTATGCTTATTATGCGACTAAGGGTATGAGGCTTTTTTAAGTCACTAACTATAATTTATTTCTACTATCTTCTCCCCTATCAACTTTCAATTGTGGCTGAGGTGTGTCTAGCTCTGAAGATACGGCTACCCCTATTTGGGATTTATGGCCATTAGTATATGTATGTATGTACACAAAATAATGTTATATATTATGATTTATCGCAATTTTTGATACCGACAAGTTTCGTGGGCACAGAAAGTTATTGCAAGCTTTTACAGGCTACAGAATACAATATAACGTATTTCCATTATTTACAGGCGATTTAGTGTCCGACAATGATGTGTAGTTTCTCCGTAGCTTTTCAATTTGTTAATGAATTGTTTGACTAAGTTGCGTTGTTTTAGAAAAAACATTAAAGGCGTGTGATACGAAATACAAACGTAAAGATATTAAAAAACATGCATTCCTATTCTAACGTTATTATTTTCTATTAGGATTGGCAAAGATAATAAAAAAATAAAATAAAAATATGTCACATTTCTCATAGTAGGAGTTAATAGTTTCTTGTCATTATCTCCGCTTTACTAAATTTAGTTTTGTTTACATCGAGTAAATAACGTTTGTGTTTATCGAATTTGTCGATTTTTGATTTCTTGAGTTTCATTTCCATTCATCATTCTTTTCATTTGTCCTTTTATTTGTCACATTTCGGACACGACATATACATGCAGTTATATAAGAATATTAAGGAAAAAATGATCCCCCGTGAATTAGAATGGTAAAAATAATATTGTTAAGATTTTGGATTTTACCGTGTAGTGTCGGCTTTGCTGTGTAGTGTCGGCTTAGAATAACACTACCCCATTTCTAGCCGTGGGTGATCTTAAGAAGCGATTAAGGGTGTAGGGGCTTTTTAAGTGATTTTTAGGCGATGTGGTTGGAGACCCATCACCAAAAACACTTATAATTATCATCTTTTCCCCAATCAACTTCCAAAAGTGGCTGAGGAATTATGTAAAGATTGTAATATTATAAAATATTTTAAAATTTACGAGTACATTTAATACAAATACCAATTTATTGAACACGTAAATAGTACCCAACTACACAGTTAAGTCAATATTTCCGAACTCACTTCAACCGAAGTTTTCTGTGTAAACAACGTCACAGCGGTTGTAACAACATGTGTAATTTAATTACATAGCTCAAAATAAACACGGCCCGGCCATACGAATATATTATTTATACCTCATCAGTTTTATGATGATGTCATAGATAGATATATACGCACGCCATTAAATCCTATAGAGGTAGGCAGACAAATTCTTTTCATTTTATTGTAGTAATTTTATATTATCATTAAATTTTATTTCGGCCTTTTATTGTTGGATATATGAATATTTAAATTGGCCACTCCTAGTAGAAGGTGCTGAATCAAATCGGTGTGGTTCTCAACAAAAGTTGTCGAAATTCATTTTGCGATCGTTACTGTACCGCACTTAATTAATCAGTAGAAAAAATGTACTGTTATAACTTGACTTGCAAAATACAACTAACAACTTATTAAGGTCGAGTCAGTACCGTAAATTGACTAAGGCCTACGATTAATAATCAAGAAGAATCAAGAACTCAAGAAACCTCATTGCCTTTCCTTGTATATGCCTTTTCCAGCTTCCATTTACAAACAACCAACTTCTACGTGCAATTTTCAAACACTTTTCAAGAAGATTTGAATAATCAAACAATAAATCCGAAGAAACGTAAACGTTTATTATTCATCGCGTCGAACACACGTCTAACAACATTATCTATTCAGCAATTAATACGATGTGAGCCAAGTTTTGTCTTTCAGCTGTGACTAATTTACTTGATGTGTTCGTTACATTACTTTAATTTGATTTTAATTTGTTCTTAATGCAGATGAGCTGGGAACAGTCTACTCTACAACTTTTAAAAGTATAAGACACCAAAATTTTATTGTTAAATTTTCTGAGAGTATAATAAACGGTTACTCTAAAGATAGCTTATATTGTTAGATGATGTACTTTCAATGTATAACTGATTCCTTGAAGTTTCTCACTATTTCACAATATCAATGAATTAATATATGAGGAAAATCCTTGAATTTTTTAACATAATCCTGTGCCACGATTGCAATATGACATGAAAAAAATTGACATTTTTAAATTCAATTGTCTGGCTATGGATGAATATTGTTAATTATATTTGAAAAAAGTTGGAATAATCATGTAATAGTTCTAATGTAAAACCGACGTGACTAAGAAATTTTGCATATTAATATGAATCCGATTCATGTTGAAACACAAAATTATAAATTAATTAATGCTCAGTAAGAAATAGAGAAATTTTACAAGTTAAGTTTCCCTATAAATGTAGTCGATACATAATAATTCCAACTTATTGTTATAATATAACCTTTAAAACTAAAAACAAAAAAGAAGAAAATATATCAAATACACATTAAAAAGGCATTGTCATCGAACCTTTTCTAACTTCATAAATATGGTGATTTATAGAAATTTCATATTGACGAAGGTAAATAGCTTTTTAAAAAGGCTTTTTAAATAAAGCTCTATCATACAATAACGGCCACTTTGTTCCCGCACACAGAATAAATTTGAATACATTATGACTGAATAAAAATTAAGTTCTTAAGTTTTACCAACTACCTACATTAAAAATAATAAATCCTAAACAAGTTTTTGTATGTAAACTATGTTATTCTTTTGAAAGAGTAAATTTTGTACAATAAAAACATTGAATTAGATAATGTTTTTTTTAGGAAATTAATAATGACAAGTATTAATTCAACATTTAATCATACTGTTAATAATAACTTTTAAGGGTTAAAGCTTTAATTAACATATTTTTAAAAAAGGAAAATATAAATTACTGTCAAAAACGAGCCATTAACATGTAAATATGGCAATATATTATTTGTAATCATCAAAATACTAATGCAGGCAGTATCGTTTCCACTCATTAGTTAGAAATATTGGAACAATACGATCGTGCGGAAGAGCATCCTCATCACAGTAAATTGGCTTTATTTACACACACAAGCATGTCTTATCTTCATCGATGTAATAAACGCTGACTTTCTCCTCATCTTGGGTATTTGCTGCGGAGGCCAATAGTAATTAGGCCGGCTATAGATCAAATATATCGAGACCCGGGCCGTAGCCGCCTCGATTTCCATTAGTCTTTATTAGTTTTCGATATTTATTCACACATAAATGACCAGTTCACGGCCAAAAATGGGAGAAATATACACGTTTATTGTTACAAAAGCGATCAGAAACAGATTTTGTATTTATTTTATGTGAATGGAACAATACTAAAAAAGACTACGAGGTTATTGAAATGTTGGCTACGGTTTCGTAGACACGTTATCGTAGTCATAGTCTTGGATGAATGTTTAATTCGATTAACACAATAAGATAGTTGTACACATAGTTAAGCTATTTTGACGAGAGCTGTGTTGAGTGAGGAGAGGTAGTAAAGGATCATGGGCATTTTTGTATAGGAGCTGGGCGTTATACCAACAGTAATAAAATGCGTTGTAATTTACTTTATTGCACGTCTTGATAACCCCTACATACTTGTTATCCCCAATATGGACCGGGTATTATTGCAAAAAAAACGCAAAGGTTGGTTAAATAATACTTTGCCGTCAGGCGAAAAAAAATCTTTGGTCATCGTCTTAAGGACTATATTCGTTTGATCGCAAATCTAATACTGACACCTTATTAGTTCACCTCACTTATGCATTGCTGTTCTCTCGCAGGGGAAAATAACTCTCCGCACATGGTGTTAAGACCTATATTTGTTTGCTGTTAAATCACTATTCGTTTACTCAAATACAAAAACATAAATATGAGGTTCGAGACCCGTCAATGAGTTATTTTTATTTTCTAATAGTGAAAATATTAGTAATGTTTTGGTCGTCAGTCCTAAGCCTGGAAAGTATGGAGGACAATCGAGATATTTATTCTTACTGATACTTCATGATAAATAACTATATTTCTGCAAAATTAAATACAAGTAATACAACATATGGGACTCATTCATTAAACATTATCAAAAGCATCATTTTTTTCATTCGCGAACTAGCGAATGTTATAAGAAAGATACGAGAACGCGAGAACCGCAAGTTATTCATCTTTCCAACTCAATCTCTTCATTTAGTCCAATTCGTTCTGCAGTTCATTTAGTCCAACGGCTCTGAAGGAGCCTAATGAGCCGCTGAACGAAGTGGACTACTGGACTACATTCGCGAAGTAGTTCTTTTAAGTGAAGGAACTAAATGAACTAAGTTCTTTTCACTGAAGCGTCATGCGCATCAGTGACGCGTACGCACGCTTTCTTTGTTCGGTACCTGAGTGAGAGACGTTAGAAAGGGATGGAATGCAGTAATTCGTTAGGTTACCAACCAATAGATTGATATCTTTTGCCTAGTACTGCACGATATTGTCCGTGTTGTCTCTGCGGTGAGCGATTGTTTTGGATTCTATGCGTTTGAACATCACTGAATATCTCTGTTCTCCGGTTGTTTGGGTAATCGCCGTCATAGTATAAAATTAAGTTATGATCATTAGCTTTCACATAAAATATATTTTAACGCTGTTGGTGTTACGCCCATTTTGACCGAGACCCTTTACATGTCTGGTGGATTCAAATACAAATAGTTTCTCCTGAATATTACTAATAATCTAACTAAGTACTTCAATTTTTAAAATGCTGATATATATTATAATTCCTTTAACATTTTTTATGCAATGGTTCTATGTATCTAATATCGCAAACTACTTACATAATTATTAAAATTATAAATGTTCAATAAGGATAATCCCACTTAGTTTATTTTATGTTGTAGAGTATTCAATTACATAATCTTATGTAATCCGATTCAACAGGCTTGTTAAATTTAATGTTTTTGACATGAATTCCTCATGTAGGGATTATTACTCATAAATAAAAGATGTCGAAGGTCGCGGGTTCGAACCCCGCCAGTGTCGAAATTTTTCTTTCCTTTAATAACATCTTTTATTTATGAGGCTTGTTAAATTTAAAATTATAAAATGAATTCTGATCTTCTTAAGTTGATAATCCTATTAATATTTTGTTCAAACCAGGGATCTTTGATCGGGTACTATTTGAAAAGTGAACAGATTTCGGTTTGGAATAAATATTTAAATTGGTAACTAACGTTATATATACTCAAGACTATGGATACCACAAAGAAGAAGCAACAGCTTACCTGCACCACTTTTGATATGATTAACTTTTGAAAACAAAGGATTATTAATGATTTGCTGTGTAGTGTCGGCTTAGAAAAGCCCTACCCCATTTCTTACGGTGGGTGTGCGTATGAGGTAACTAACGGTACTGGGGTTTTAAGGGATTTTTGGGCGATGCGGTTAAAGACCCATCACCACACCTTTATTTTTACCATCTTTTCCTCACTCACATTTTCTAAAGTGGCTGAGGAATTTCTGATTCCTTAGCTCTGGCTACCCCTTCTAGAGATTTATGGTCGTGAGTATATGCATGTAAATTTCAAACTCTAACGTTTACGCCGCATTTCCCCGAAGGGCAGGCCTATCGCCGTTTTGTACAAATACACAGTCACTTGCTAAAGTTTAACTTAGCTATGTGTGTTTTCTCACGACATTTTCCCTCACCGTTAACAACCATGATAAATTAACCACACATATGTCTTTAGAAAAGACAAATAGGTGTAGGTCCGACTCAAGATTTGAACTCTCATCGCTTGCACAAAAGGCGGTGTTCTACCCAATGTGCTATCATATCACGTTTGGAACTGGTAAGTATGTGTCATATTTAGAAAATGTTCCGCAAAATCAACATAATTGACATAATCAATTTACGTACAAACTTTCATAATTTGTGCTTACACTGATTTGACTCTAGTCTTACAGTATTAATTCAAACAAAATAACCACAAGAGATTTCTTTAACAAGTTAGTAATTTCCTACATCCAATAAATAAGATTACATGATTCCCTCGAAAGCCGGCCGGAGCTTTACGTCATAAGCCTACAACACAATGGAAGCCGAAAGAGGACGTCAATTAATAAACGACAAAGCTAAAAATCCTTGGAAACCTCTCAATTTACTTCGTATTTTTGCTTTAACATATTGCATTGCTCTATTTCATATAAACAAGTATGTATTTATATTTAAACAATGCGAGAATCAAAGTTTATTATAATGCTAAGTATAAAATTTGTACAGAATAACCTTAATCTATGAGTTTTAAATATATATACAAAAGAAAGAAATAATAATTAAACAATATAAAAAATATTTTCAAAATCACTGCCGCTGGGGGGAAGGGTTCCCAAAAGGCCTCCTCCTCCCAAAAGCTGCATTGCCCCTTTGTACGGCAATACTTATTCTTTGGGCAAAGTATGTGCCAGCCCTAGGATCCCCACTAGTTTCAACAAGGCGCGTAGATATATCCTTAAATAATCTACGCGCATCTGGACCCCATGGGCCGAGGGTCTCTACAGCAAAAGGAACAAAAATATGACTTTCGTCAAGGAAGCCATACTTACGTTTCTTAAGACCCTCGGCGAGAATTATTTGTAATAATTATTAATATAAAATAAACGTTGTAGTGTCGCTTTATACCAGAACGGCATAAATATAACAGCAACAAATAGGCTATTATTACTTTCAACTTTTTTCAATCCTATCAATTAGAAATCGTGAAAGTTTTTTTACGTGCATATTATATTATTCAAGCATACTTTTTGGCACAGAAGTTGATATGTTTAAAATAATTTAAAGCATTTAGTTGTTTCAAAACTAATTACAGACAAACAAACATACACACAAATTACTCGCCTTTATAATAATTAGAAGAACCAATGGCGTCGGGCAGGCGATGAGATTAGTTCAACTGAAGTATGGTCTATGCATACATACATCAGTAACATACTCACGTCTGTAAATCCCTAGAAGGGGTAGCCAGAGCTAATGAATTAGACATTCCTCAGCCGCTTTTGGATGGTCTATGCCCGTGTGTAAAATTACTTAATTAAGTATTAGTAATTAGAATACGTATAATTTAATTAATTTACTCTTTCTTATTGTTGTCTTTTGTATATCTGGATAGTAGTGTGCGTTATCATTAAACATTTAATCATGTCTCCAATATCTATCGTAATTCGTAACAAGTGAACTTGCTGATTACCATCGCAACAAGTAACAATCCTCCATAACGTATCATTGTAAAACGAACAACAGTATTCTGTAAAGAACGACTAAAAATGGTGGCTCATAAAATATTCAAGCTAATTACTGTACCATTGAAAACCTGTTGTTTCTAAAATGGACTTTATTACAATGATAAACAGCGCATTTTGCAGCACGCCGGATTAGATTGGGACACTGAAAGGAGTCCATTCGCTAGTAATGAGTCTGATTTGTGATAACAAACTCATTGTGCTGCGCTATTGTGGACGCGGAATGTTGCCAGCCTACCGCCTTGCCGCTGCTTCGCTTGCAACACACGCATAACCGTGCTGTAATTTGTTCCTTGTCAATTGACATTTTTATTGTAAAGGTCTTAATGATTATGAGTATCAAAAAATATTTTGTACCTTTTTTTGCCGTAAAATATACTATAATTTATTTGTTCAGTCTTAAAGTGTATAAGTAATAAAAACTATATATAAGTAATAAAACTGTATATAAGTAATAAAAACTATAAGGAAAAACAAGTATAATCTGGTAGTGGCTAGTTAAGTAGTGTCGGCTTAGAATAGCAGTACCCCATTTCTTTCGGTCGGTGTACGTAAGAGACGACTAACAGTATTGGGGCTTTGCGATACGGTTGGAGACCCATGATCAAATCCTTTATTTAACCATCTTCAACCTTCCATTTCTAATTCCTTAGCTCTGGCTACAACTTTTAGAGATTTGTAGCCGTGAGTATATGTATGTATGTATGAATGTAAGTATTATATCTCAAGTCTCGTAATAATATTATATTTAAACACATATGTGTGGTTAATTTATCATGGTTGTTAACGGTGAGGAAAAACATCGTGAGGAAACCCGTGTATTATACGTGTATTCGTACAAAACGGCGATAGGCCTGCCCCCTATCACGTGAGAACACTGTCCATGCAAAACGTGGGTACTCTGAACACCAGGTGACAAAGTCACGTGATGTTCAGAAGTATTAGTACCTCTGCCAACCCCTTGGGGGATATTCGGCGTGAACGTTTATGTTATGTTATGTTATGTCTAGTAATAATGTAGAGTAAACCAATTTTAAAGTTTATACATGAGTATCTTCTATTTTTGTCACACTAACGATACAGTTGTTAGCTCAAACATTGATTTACAGGAATAAACGTTTTCAAATAATTTTAATTAGGGCCAATTAGAATGAAACTAACTTACTTACTTACTTATACTCACGCCCATTATTCTCATTGGGGTAGGCAGAGACTATCGATCGCCACTTAGTACGATCTTGACAAACCTCTCTTGCTTCCCTTACATTCATTATTCTTCTCATACATGCTCTTTTATTCTTCTCACTTCGTACCCCCGCCTTTATAAGAACGTTTTCTATCTGGTCAAGAAAGGTTTTACGAGGCCGTCCTCTACTAACAATCCCATCCACATTGGCTCTATATATCTCTTTCGCTACTTTATTTTCATCCATCTTCTCTATTTGCCCAAACAACCTCAAAATTCTTTTTTCTATCTTGCATACTACGTCATTTTAAATTAAAGATAAAGATAAAGATAAAAGATATTTATTTGTTACCAAACACAATAACAACATATACAAACATTACAATTTAAAAAGAAAAGATGGCAACAAAAAGGCAAAGTACCTCAGCTAGGTTCCCAACATTATCCGCAGGACACTGCTGGGGAGCTGGTTTTCTGGTACCGCCTGTAACTTACATACTAAGTCCGACATAAACAGTTAGCTAATTAACATAATATAACATAAACGTTCACGCCGTTTATCCCCGAAAGGGCTGGCAGAGGTACCAATACTTCTGAACTCACATGGCAGCGCCATCTAGTGTCCAGAGAAGATACCCACGTTTTGCTTAGACAGTGTACTCACGTGATAGGGGGCAGGCCTATCGCCGTTTTGTACGAATACACTGTCACATGACTAAGTACAACTCAGCCATGTGGGTTTCCTCAAGATGTTTTCCCTCAATGTTAACAACCATGATAAATTAACCACACATATGACTTTACAAAAGACAAATTGATCTTAAATTAAATTTTAGTCAAGTTATTTTTTTAATCTTAAACTATATAATATTATAAAGTATTAGCTATTGTAAAAAGCAAATGTAATCTCTAACTCTCGTGATCACGCAAAACCAACTAATTATAAAGTTAACAAACAATAATGTCTCTCTTCTATTTTTGTCACAATAACGATACAGTCGTTAAATCAAACATTAAACATGAATAAATTAACGTGACGTTGTTTGAAACAACAAAGACTGAATAAATATTTTATCAAACGAAAACTTGTAAATATCAAAAGCAATTTGTCATTCCGAAGTTCGTGCTCTCGACCTTAATGCGTATGTAATAAGGTATAAATTAGGCACCGCATGTTCGGGATCGTGATGTATGAACGCGACCCCGACATAAAAAATATGGCATTTACATACTGATCAAAAATTTATTATCGGAAAACGAGTGTCACTACGAACAGTACTTTTATATTGTATAAAATATTAATAGGCTGATCGGCGAATAAATAAGTAAGGAAAACAACAAAGATTAACTGGTTATACATAATATTTAGCATTTTACAATAATAAAATATATACCGTGTAGTGTCGTCGGCTTCGAATAGCACTACCCCGTTTCTACCGATGGGTGTACGTAAGAGGCGACTAACGGTATTGGGGCTTTTAAAGGATTTTTGGGCGATGTGATTGTAGACCCATCACCAACTACCTTTTCCTTATCATATTTTCCCCACTAAACTTTTCAAAAGTGGCTGTATAATTTCTAATTTCCTAGCTCTGGCTACCCCTTCAATATATTTACGTATGTCGAAAATAATAACACTAGCTTCCTGAAGAGCAAGCACGAGCGCTTTTTTATCGCCACGATAACGGTTAGAATGAGATGGCAGTATACGATACTAAGTAAGTGCGTAAGAGATGGCTGCTTTATCCCACGCGATAACTAGTTTAAACACGGCTCGTGCTTGCTCTGCTGTACATCGTTACCTCCTTGCCTTAACGTTTCCAAAACGATGAAGTATCAATCAAATTCAACTTTCTGTTTTACCTGAAAAAGAAAACAATTATAAATTAATGTGTTGTATTTTCAACAAAATTTGGCATATTTAAAACCAAAATAGCATATATTTTTTATTGTTCCAAAATAGTTAACAAAAGCATTAAATTATATAATATAAATTCATTTTACATTTGCATTTCATCGTATCCGCTATCATATACATCTTCCTCCTCCTTCAAGAGTTTCGAGTCTACCCTGGCGTGTGATTTGGCTACATTTTATTATATACATGCTTTTATCTTTTCATTTAATTTCTGCTTATAAAGATAGTTTTTTCCATTGAGTTACCAGAGTAAATAAAAATTTGAAAATAACATTTTCTGCCTAACCCTATAAAATAAGAAGTTAGAAATATTTGTTTGAAAGCAAATAAGTCACCGTCCACTACGTGATTCGTCTTCATAACGTTATTTGTCAAAGCTGAAAGAAAAGCTGATTTGACCTTTTATTAATGATCGCTAAGCTTTTGTCCTATTCATAATGACCTCTATAAAAATAGTTTTACTGAAACGTATTCTTAAAACACATTCATATTCAGTACACCACTTTTAAACAATAGAATGTCAAATGTTGTAGACCTTCATAAATAAGTTATCAAATATTTTATTTGATGTGTAGTGTCGGCTTAATATAGCACTACCCCATTTCTTCCGGTGGGTGTACATAAGAGGCGACTAACGGTATTGGTGCTTTTGAGGGATTTTTGGGCGGTTGGAGACCCATCACCAACAACCTTTATTTCACAATCTTTTCCCCACGCAAGTTCCAAAAGTGGCTGAGGAATGTCTAATGCCCTGGCTCTGGCTACCCCTTCAAGGGATTTATAGCCGTGATTATGTATGTATATATTATGTAATATTTTACACTAAACCAATATAAATAGCATTCAAAGCCCAGAGGTTCATTTCGAAAATCTGTATAATTTAGTATTTTACTTACTATTTTATAACGAATTAAGTCAAAATAAATATATATTGACAACGACTTTAAATAACAAAGACCCATTTTATATTTATAAAATATTAAAAATCTATCACTTGTCTGTGTAAGTGCTGGGTGGTGCGGCTGAATGCCAGACCTATAAATGCATTTCTTATTTCTTTATATCAAGTACTTGAAAACAGCTTTATTACATTTTATGTCGAGACAGAAAATATGATTCTGGTAAGTGAAATAAGCAGTTTATACTGAAATATATAGAAATTAAAAAAAAAAAACGTTTATGTTATGTTTATGTTAAATAGAAATTATATAAATGTATTTTTCTTTCCTCACCAAAAGCGGTATACAAGAAACTTTTCTTAAATAAACAACAAAAGCTAGCAAAATCCCATCCCCGAGGTTCCATTCAGGCCCACTCACCATAACTCAATCCATTAATCCCATTAAAATTAATGGTAACAAGGAAATTTTTCCGGAGCTCAAAGCTCGACCTTTAATAAAGAGAATCTGTTCAATATTTAGTTAACCCTTTAATACCTGCGGTCTGGGAGACCGCGGGCGGGACTTCATTAATTAATCCCGCCTCGTATGTCCGCTCCGTCCGGACTTAAGTGCGAGCACTTATAAAGAACGCTCCTCATAAATTTGGTTACAGCGTTTTGTATCTAGCGGGTTTAATAGACCGCAGCGAGCGACGCACGGGTTACGGAGCGGCTTAGCATCTTTTTGTCAACTGCTTTTAAAAGAAAAACTTCATATATACAGTTTTTACGTTGAAATGTTTTCTTTGTTTTTGGGCGAGGTAATAGCCTCTGTCGCTGTAATGACTCTTTTGTATGAGCACTTGATTTCAGGGATTAACTTAGTCTTAGAGCCTTGGACTGGGTAGAATTATAGTAATTTATCCTATATTTTTGGAAGTATCTGGTCCGTGATGTTTTTTTTTAGACTTAACTTGAAAATATTTGTGTAGGTGACTCTGAATTGATTAAAAATGATAATGTATAAGTATGCTTCCTCCCAAATAAAAACAATCTCTTTATATTTTCTAAAATGTGATGAATCGTGTAAGTCTTATAAAACTAGAAATCCCAACGTATAAACCATAGTTTCCATTTTAATGCTGCCATTCCTACTTAACCCAAGACCATAGTTTCGTTATTAAAAAAAAGCACCTTCACTAATTACTCCCAACTTCCTTTTCAATAAAACATCTTCAAACTAGATCCAAGAACTTTTATAAAAACCCTGGATAGATAGTTGATTTAAAACTCAAAGTTAGTTTTAAGTAGTTCTCTAGATGCGCTAAACGATAACTGCCTGAAAGCTTCCTCCTCGGGAGCATTAGTGTGAACGGAACAGAACAAATAAATTAAGCGCTTAAACAGCTAAATCACTCAGCGGGGCACTCAGCTGTTACAGTGTTGATTGTTGACGAACCTTTTTACAGGCGATGGGAATGGGGCTGGAATATTTATTACTCTTTAAATAGAGTGTAAGAAGTAACCAAGATTTAGTCTGTGGGAAATAATTCAGGGAAAATTATGTCTTGTGTTCTTATTTGAAAAGACAGTGAGAACTCATTAAATTTCAGTAGTTTACCGAATTCGTTTAGGATAACTAAGAAAACAAGCAGATTTGCCATCAAATACTCTTAGTTCAATACACACAGTTGGTGCTTAAGTAAGTGGTCTGTACAAGACGTAGGGTGCCATACGGACATATTCACATAGGGACAGCGGCTCAACAATGAATACTACCTATGTAGGAATGCTCTTTAGGATACACAAATAATAACATTTTAACTTGTACATACGAGTGCACTAGGTACGGATTGATATGCTCGTTATTATGTCTCATTGTACACCCTGAAGTGTGAACTAGATATTTTGTTATAGAAGTTGTCTATATTTTCTTCTTTTGTTAGTAGAGGAAAAATATTTTAGAAGATATATATTAAAGTAAAGTTAGCTGTGTAGTGTCGGCTTAGAATAGCACTACCCCATTTCTTCCGGCGGGTGTACGTAAGAGGCGACTAACGGACTTGGGGCTTTTTAAGGGATTTTTGGGCGATGCGGTTGGAGACCCATCACCAACAACCTTTATTCTGCCATCTTTTCCCCACTCAACTTCCAAAAGTGGCTGAGGAATTTCTAATTTCTCAGCTCTGGCTACCCCTTTTAGGGATTCATAGCTGTGAGTATATGTATGTATATGTATGTATGTATATATATTAAAGATATAAGAAAAAATTAAAAATACACTTTAACAATGATAAATAAATAGGAATAGGCTCACTATTTTATCAAACTTTCAATCTTGGATCCCGTGTTTTCTGTATCTCCTAAGTATATCACAATACTTATTAAATTTACTCAAATTACAGTAACATCATATTAACAATGTAAATTTTATGGAAAGTATAGAGAGATAACTTTTACAAAAAAGACTTGTTTTCAAAACATCGAACGTTGTTTCTCATTAATTTTTCTTCGCGAACTTTTTAATAAAGATTAGCATAGTTCATTACAGCTTATTAGACGGTCGGAATTTATTGGGGAGTTGACTTACTTTTATTATCTCTTTTAACATTTTATTTATACGACAATATATTTCACTTTTGTGCCTTAACTTTATCAAAGTTAAGTTGATACAAGAATATTCGCTATTTGATAAATAAAAAAGCTTTCTTTCATTCAAATACATATACTCACGGCTATAAATCCCAAGAAGGGGTAGCCAGAGATAAGGCATTAGAAATTCCTCAGCCACTTTTGGAAGTTGCGTGGGGAAAGGATGGTAAAATGAAGGTTGTTGGAAAGCCCCGATACCGTTAGTCGCCTCTTACGTACACCCACCGGAAGAAATATGGTAGTGCTTTTCTAAGCCAACACTGCACCGCAAATTTTGAAGAAGCTCTGTAGCTATAAAAACCATACAATATATGCACATTATATTTTAACAAAATCCATATATTTTTGTAGAAATATATTGTATGCAGAATTAAAAGTATGGGTAAGCTAACCAAAATGTTGATTTTTGACTAAGTTAAGATTTTTGGAAGTAGATGGATCATGGCAGCTCGAAACGTTGTAGACTTTGCGTAGACGATATGATGATTTATGTTCAACAGCTAACATTAGTATCTTGCCTGTGATTACGATGTGTACATTTTTATTTATTCTCAAAGTCAAATCATGTAATAAAGTTTAACTAAGAATGGATTTAATATTATTTTCTTTGATAAACCTTTTACTAACATCTTTAAAAAAACCCTCTTATTTATTTGAACACTTTATTGCATACAGAATAGATATAATGTTTTTACATAAGTACAGAACATTAAGACTTAGTACACAAAGGTGGACTTATCGCCTTGCCTTAACGCCTCTTCTATTGCTAATAGTAATATAAGTTATCTAGAAATATATCTTGATATTTTTTGCCTTCCTTGTTATGAATTTGATGCCAATCATCGAAATGAAGTGTAAAAGTACTTGTTAAATATATATACCCAATGAAGGGACATAATCCCTCCCGCACCCTCCGGTCGAGTTACAAATTTCATTTGTGATCAAATATGCCAGCGATTGCCGCGGGCGCTCGCGACACACACACCCCAGTATATTGACTCAAAATGTTATTGTACATATAGTCAAATTCATTTTACAGTGGATTAATTCATGATTGGTTTACTATTTGCTTAAAAGTGAAATATAAAGAGATATTTTATTTTTTCAATATTATTTGTATAATTGAAACTTTGATATTTTTATGTCGGTTTTATCTATACAGCCTCTGCCGTTCTTTGTAACCATCGTATTTGAAAAATATAACTAGATGTTATAACTATAATAGGCTCGAATGGCTGTGCATAATGCTGTTCTGGTTCCCACGCTGATGTATGGTGGTGAATGTTGGGCATGGCAGAAGAAGCATGAAAGTAGAGTTAATGCAGTGGAAATGAGATCCCTCAGAAGTATATGTAATGTAAGGCTGGGTGATAGAGTGAGAAATGGTGTGATTCGTGAACGAGTAGGTTTGAAAGATGAAGTAGTATGCAAGATAGAAAAAGGAATGTTGAGGTGGTTTGGGCACATAGAGAGGATGGATGAAAATAAAGTAGCGAAAGAGATATATAGAGCCAATGTGGATGGGATTGTTAGTAGAGGACGGCCTCGTAAAACGTTTCTTGACCAGATAGAAAACGTTCTTATAAAGGAGGGGTCCAAAGTGAGAAGAATAAAAGAGCATGTATGAGAAGAATAATGAATGTAACGGAAGCAAGAGAGGTTTGTCAAGATCGTACTAAGTGGCGATCGATAGTATCTGCCTACCCCAATGAGAATAATGGGCGTGAGTATAACTAAGTAATTAAGTATAACTAGATCTATCATTTACTTTGTATTGGCGGTAGCAAAAGAAAGTTGGAATTTCAAGAGTCATGTAATTTTTATTAGAGTAACTTTAATTATAGTTGTCAAAATTATATTTATCAGCAACTGTAATCTCAGATAAAATCACTTGAAATTTATCCAAGAACTGCACGAATAATTGGTTTTACTACAAAACTACAGCTAGATAACAAGATAATGTAAGCAGTGACCGCACTGTTCCGCGCTGTGCCCGGCAGTGGTACGCGGCTGAGTCAACAAGATAACGCCACGTGACTCCACTTCTCACCTCACTTCACCTCTCTTTACCACTATGGAGTCACGATGTTCCATCTAGAAGTCGCCCTTTAGTTGGCATATAAATTTTTCTCTAATCCGTGTTGTAAGACAAAAAAATCCTTTTTCAGGGTATTGTAAATAAGTATGTATTGGTATTATCTGCCTTTTATTATATAGAGGCACTGTGCAGATAAATAGTTGGTGCTACGAATACGAGATGAAAAATTTGGAAGCGATGTTTTGTAAAATAAATAAGGTAAAACATTGCCTTAAAAATAATTTTAAATTATACATACATAATTATACTCACGGCTATAAATCCCTAAAAGGGGTAGCCAGAGCTGAGGAATTAGAAATTCCTCAGCCACTTTTGGAAGTTGAGTGGGGAAAAGATGGTAGAATAAAGTTTGTTGGTGATGGGTCTCCAACCTCATCGCCCAAAAATCCCTTAAAAAGCCCCAAGTCCGTTAGTCGCCTCTTACGTACACCCACCGGAAGAAATGGGGTAGTGCTATTCTAAGCCGACACTACACTACTAATTTTAAATCAAATAATCCATAAAAACAAACCCTAAACATTCCAAACCGGCACAATTGTAAATAATTTACGATGTTTTAATACGGGTCTAATCGCGTGTGTAGGCGTATAACATAAAAGATCACAGTAAGCACACTCCGCGTCTACGTCACTTACCCCGATGGCCCCCGGCTCTTTCTAATTAGGTGAAAAGACGTCTTTGTTCTTAAGTGAGCAACATTTAATTCGAACCCGAATGAGCTGTATTAAGTACAGGCGTAGGAAGATTTAATCAGGACTATTAAGACACGGGTTATGGCTGTCTGATACTTTTTCGTCGCTTTGGAAGGTACTTTAGTTAATGGTTAATGCGCAATTCAAGCGATTAACAACAACATTACTATCTTGATTTTTTATTACAAGTTTCAGCTTAGGGTTTTCAAATGATAATTCAATATTAATGTTGATCCTATCGCAGATTTAGATCAAAGGCGTGAGAAATATTGTTTTAGAAGGTCGTGATGGGTGCGATATTATGTGTTTGTGGAAGATCTAAGTCAAGTAATGTACACCTGTATAGCAAGTACGAGCGCTATTTTATCGACACGATAAAGGTTAGAATGAGATGGCAGTATACGATACTAAGTAAGTGCGTAAGAGATGGCTGCTTTATCGCACGCGATAACTAGTTTAAACACCGCTGGTGCTTGTCCTTCTGATATAGTAATTCTGCTAATGACGTTTATGGTTGGTTTCACATCTCTAGCCACATTGCCATCTTCAGAAATCCCCTTAACCCCAAGTCGCCTCATAAAAAATTCAAGGGAACAAACGAGTCACTGCTGTTTTGAGCTGACTCTAGAATTCAATCATTCATATTGACAAAATTACATTATTTGACCTATGTAGCGTCATTTTTTTAGAAACTGTACCCAAAACTGCTAATAATACTACTTGATGTGGATTTATTATTTAATCTGAGAAAAACATACACCAAATTGTGTATTTGTTTTGAAGCACAGATATAAATATTTGACAACTTAATCTGTCACTGCCTCAGTTATTTTTTTTAGGGTAATGCCTGAAGAATTTATTTCCAGATATTTGCTCCTTCTTTGTCTATTTACGCAAGCAAATAACGACTCTTGATATTTTCGTATATAATATTATTATTTTCAATGTCATACGTCTCAGTATAAAGGTTCCGTTTTCATTCAAAACATTTCAGATATTGCATTTGAACATTTGATTTACCGTTTCTCGACTACAATTGTAATATTAGACTTTTATTTTTAGATTCAAATAAACTTACATAAATTTTAAAATACACAAATATACCCACGCCTATAAATCCCAAAGGAGTAGCCATTGCTTCAAAATTAGAATTTTCTCAGGCACTTTTGGAAATTGAGTAAGAAAAATATTTTAAAATAATGGTGATGGATCTTTAACCGCACCGCCCAGTAATTCCATCTAGAAACAAAAACCCTTAGTTGCCTCTTAACAACTGCTGAAAAAAAAGAGTTGTTGCTATTCTATGCCGAAACTTCACAGCCTTAACATTATTTGGAAACCCATCACCAACGATACTGTATTTTTACCATCTTGTCCCCTATCAACTTCCGAATGTGGCTGAGGAGTTTCTAGCTCTGAAGCTCTGGCTACCCCTTTTTGGATTTATGACTGCTTTCTCATGGCTGCTCGGCTGTGGGTATATGTCTGTATGCCGATGTAAATTAAATTGCCACAGCTTGTGATACTTATTTTATAATCAATATTCAAAGCTTTAAAATCATTATGTATTAAGCTATTTACAAACATACATACATATACTCACGCCATTATTTCCCATCGGGGTAGGCAGAGAATATTGATCGCCACTTTGTACGGTCCTGGCAAACTAAGCTATTTCAATAAAGAAAAAACATTTTGGGTTCTGGTTCTGGTGTAAGACAAGTTTTTATACATTAAGCTTTATATTTCTGGGTATTTAAAGCGCCATTTTTATTTATTTCTATGTTAAAACATTTATAATTCGTCACATGTTATGACAAAAATATATACATATATGAATATATATAGAAGGAGTAGAGCATTGGAATAAGAAATTCCTCAGCCGCTATTGGAAGTGGGGAAAATATTAAACGTGTAAAAGAAATAAAGGATAGAAGAATTTCGCGCTGGCAGCCATTGACACGGTGGTGGCTCAATTGGCAGAGCGTCGGGGCGTATACCCGAGGTCGCGGGTTCGATTCCCGCCTGTGTCGAAGTTTTTCTTTCCTTTATTTATTCTTTATTTATTAGTAATAATCCCCACATGAGGTTTTCAAGAACAAATAGATTTAAAATAATTTATAACACGTTGTTAATTTGTAGCACATTTTTATTAGGCATAGAAATAAATACGTGAAGTCACTAAAATCGAATTCCGTAATTATCTTTGTAACTCAGCAATGTAATATAAAAGTAGAAACATTTTCATTTCGATACTAAAACTAATAAAACGTAATAACAGATAGAAATAGCATTCGTAAACCAGCGTAATAACACGGCGCGAGTTGTAAACTCCTTTAACAGTCGTATAAACGGTCGCGGAGCGCTGCTATACGACTTTATACCGACCGGAACACACCCACGGTTATTGTTTGAAAGAAATTCAATTTCCAATACTTTTATATTCACCTTTATATTGACGAAAAAGCCGTTGAACTCTAAATATATTCATTCAAGTTGTTCATTGAATTCTGTTTGGGATTTTTTGCTTTCTTTTTGTGAAACTAGCGCATTAGTGCTTTTGAACAAATTTATTTTCATCTATCTTAAGCATTCTTCACTTTTATCACGAACATTTATTTTAATAAAAAATTCAATAGATTTATTTTCTAAGATAACTTTTTTATATATTCAGTATCAAACGTAGTTTATTTCAATTGAAGTACTTGGTATCTAAAAATCTAACTAAAATGCGCCATTGTTAATTTTATTAAAAAATATATATTTAAGTCCAATAAAAATGTCACTTGTTAACTCAAGGATAGTTGCCATTTTAAAAGAAGCCTTATTTTATACCTTATTGTCTCAAAATTTACCCATCGCCAATTTGTAAAATAACTTAAATTATATTTTCTCCCTCACCGTCTACAACGTTGATAAATTCATCAAACATACATCATATCATATTCATACAAACATATACATATACTAACGGCTATAATTCCCTAGAAGGGGTAGTGAGAGCTAAGGAATTAGAAATACCTCAGCCACTTTTGGAAATGTGAGTGGGAAAAAGATGGTAAAAATAAAGGTTGTTGGTGATGGGTCTCCAACCACATCGCCCAAAAATCCCTTAAAAGCCCCAATACCGTTAGTCGCCTATTACGTACACCCAGCGGAAGAAATGGGGTAGTGCTATTCTAAGCCGACACTACACTGCGTATATTCATATGAATTTACTACTACTTTGGTGAAGGCCCGATTCAAGGTTTCAATAATTTCTTGAGCATGAGAAGCGGTGGTGTTCCCACTTACCTAGAGCTAGGCTATTTCCAAGAAAGTGGGTCATAATAAATGTTAATACCGATTTTTTGCCTTTGAATCTTTAGAGTGTATTACGTAGAATAATAATAAAAAATAATTCATTAAATTATTATTGATACCAGAAATATTAAAACATTAGTACCAAATCAAATTGCGTACTAATCTCATAAATAAGATAACTTAATCAAAAGTAATTTAATCCAACAAAATAAAAAATGACTCGAATTACTCCCCGTTAAATACAATTTATATAAATTGAACATTAACTTTTCACTTAACTAAAATTCCAAACAAGGTCCTAGAAAGGTATTTAATAAAATCGTAACATGAAAATAATTGGAATAACGCTCATCCCGGCAGGTAAAAATAATTTGGCCCTAATTAAGTCTTGTTTGAAATATTCGTTTGGCTTCCAAATTAATTTTCCTGAAAGAATTTAGCTTTGTGTTATATATTTTATGTGATTTGCCTTTTAACATCCAAGAGTCATAGATTTTTTAAGAGCGGTAAATAAACCTCATTCAGCATTTAGATTGGTTTCAATTTGACATCAATACATCCTAATTTCTTGAGACCCTTGACCGTAGCCGTATGTTAGGGTCGTGGTAAGCCGATGCAAGAAGAAAATATATTAGAGGTCTTTGTGGAAATATCCGGGAGGTACGTCTACTAGACTTAGCAATAGACTTTTAATGGTAGAGGATTATGACGATAGTAATTCACTGGATTATATTTTGATTTGATTATTCGGGTACTTACAGCTGTCATTTCAGTTTTTACCCGACTCTTCAAAGGATTGTTGTAAACTAATACATACATACATACTCACGGCTATAAATCCCTAGGTAGCCAGAGCTAAGGAATTAGAAATTCCTCAGCCACTTTTGGAAACTTGAGTGGGTAGAAGATGGTAAAATAAAGGTTGTTGGTGATGGGTTTCCAACCGCATCGCCCAAAAATCCCTTAAAAACCCCCATACCGTTAGTCGCCTCTTACGTACACCCACCGGAAGAAATGGGGTAGTGCTATTCTAAGCCGACACTACACAGCAGATTAAAATAAATAATAAAATAATATTTTAGTTAAAACATAATAACAGCCTATCGTGCAGAGAGGCGAAGGTTCAGAACTAGAATCTGATCTAAACCAGTGTGTATTTTGTAAAGTGACAAAGATTAATTTATCATGGTTGTCAACGGTGAGGGAAATGAAAAACGCACATGGCTAAATTGTCCTTAGTACTGTTAAAAAGAGTTCGTATAAAACAGCGCGGCGATTGGACATGCCCATATCACGTGAGTACACTGCACTGTCCAAGCAACACGCGCGAACTCCAAACATCAGTTGAAAATTATGTCGCGTGATAGTTAAAAGTATTAGTACCTCTAACAACCCTTCTGAGACATGCGGCGTGAACGTTTGAGATTGATATTTTAGATAAACAATCCACAGAGCAGAGCCGCGGTTGTTATCTTCATAAAAACCAATATTCGTTAAGCTGTTAGACTGAAGCAATGTGAACTTTTTATTTCTTCGGTTCATATAGTTTTATTTTAGTTTTTCGTTAGGTGAGACGATTAGGCCATGGTTTTAATTGCATTTTAATACAAACCTTTTAGTAAAAGCAAGATACTTTAACCGCTTAAATTAAGTCTCGTTCAATTCAACAACCCAGGGTTTTTATTGAATTTAAGCCGATTGGACCATATTTAAATGCATAAAATCTTTTACTCATTGTTAGCACACAGGCTATTTTCACGCACTGATTTTTACTGTTAGCAACATGAAATTTCAGTGTTTTATTTTAAGAATATGTTTATTTTAATACTTTGTTTATACTTTCTTACATTTATTTAGTAGCTCATAATATTTTAAATGTATTACATAAATATTATGTATTATATAAATGTATACATTTTAAGAAGAAACAATGGTTACATATTTTCATACTATTCCACCTTTTAAGATACGTTTTCATCTGGTCTTTAAAGGGTGTGAGTCGCCATATTTTACTAAAAATACTATCAAATTTGGTATGATAATATATCTTAGGAAACTTGAAAAAGTAAAAGATGTTTTTTTTTGTCATTACGGTTTCATAGTTTCGATATATCTAATCAAATACTCGTAATAATTACATTTTTATTTCTCTTTTCCTTACTTTTTTTCTTACCAAACTGTTTACGAATAACAGTATAACCTATTAGATATGTTCATGATTATCTTTCGTATCAACATTTTTTATGTAGGGTTATCATCATGACACAATTTGAATTAAAAACCATTTTTGGACTTATGAAAAATAGGACTTAGAGTGTTGTATGAGACGTTGCTCATCAACTATATCTAGTGCGCATCAATTTTATTTATTGCTTTATCATTTGGTGTTCCAAATACAAACTTGTCCGAACACTGTACCCTCCTATTAATTAGTCATAAAACTCTAATCAAACTAGTCAAAGCTATAAGTATGTAATAGTCATCAAAATTACAAATAATCGTTCTAAGATAGACTGTAAGAGGTCGGACCATTCAACTTCTGACTCAAGTTGAATGGTCGAAGTTCGGAATGACAACTGACGCCTTTGAAAGTAGCCGCCCTCACTTTGCATATTCGATTGCAAAGCACTGATTGGGTTTCACTGATCACGCGGGTTATTTGAGAATTGAAAATTTTGCGTTTTTTGATACTCATTTTATTTAGATCTTATGTTACATAATATAAGTAACTTATTGATAATGTTTTAATGAAAACTTAAGTATATTAAGAGCAATAATTTAATTCATACGATTCATAATTAAACTATGGATCGTTATTGATAGGTTTTAAACAAAATGAAGCGTAACACTATTTTAATTAAATGCTTTACAAAGTAGTAAAACTATGCCTTTAATTTGTTACTTTTAGGAAATGTTGTGTTAATGACCGTTGGATTTCAGCAGAACTTTAATTTTTACCATCTCAAAATTTTTAGCCTATAACAATTAAATGAACAAATACGATGACTGAATTTAATATTTTATAAATTAATTGATTTGTTTTTAATCTTTTACATGATATATTTAGGGGATTTATTTTGGATTTAGATGAAGAAAAATATAATATTATACCTAGATATATGTTTTATTCAAATATAAAAATATTGTACAAGAAAAGGATACGATAGAAAATAACATTAGCAAATAAGAAATGAACATCCATCTATGCTATTTAGCTTCAAGGCACTACACACCTGAATAAAATATTAAGATTTTCCCTACTACTGCACGTGGAAAGAGCAACAAAGACGTATAACAATGTTAAGTGAGGTGTCATGTCACTCATGTTAGGGTGCATGCACACCGCGCGCGGCTCACGAGAGCACCACGTGGCCGTTGACGACATTAAAGTTGCACGGCCGGAGCGCCGCGGCGGCGGTTTATTACCGGTAATAGCCGCATATTGTGTACTCTACTATTTTATTCAGTGATTCATTGAAATCGTTTTCCAGATTTATTACACTATTTACTTTAATTGGTGAAAATTGGGTTTTTACGGCTGGTTGACCGAATTAGCTGCTTAAAGAAATGGAGAAACTTTTTTTGTATTTTATTAGATTGGTTTTTACATTGTACAATATTCTATAGCTTCAAATAATATAATACAGTTTATGTAAAAAATACAACTCACTAAATACCCTTTTATTATTGTAAATACAAAACCGTCATAAATCAACCCTAATCCTGAATCAAGAAAATCTTTTCTGAACTCACAATAATATCTGTGTAAATATTTGAGTTACAATCATAAATTCTAGATTAACCCGAGAAACCATTTCCTTAATCCTCGTGAAGATCATGAAAAATCTGATAGCTGTAAGTAAAACTTACCTTTTCCTCTCCTCAGTCGTACATCTTCGAAGAAAACTCGTTAAAATTACGTATATTTTCTTATCACCAACATTAACGTTTTACAGAAAATTAAGATACGAGAATCAATTTATTTTTAACAACAACATTAACTTCACGTCATTTAAGAAATGGCACGAGAAAGTAAGAATCCATTAAACGATAGATCGACGAAGCAACAGTCGTAAGCGCGGAGTGTTCCGGCAGCGAGGAGCGCGCGGGTTCCGCCGGCGCCGGGTATCGACTGACAACACTCCGACGTGTTTTCGCCGCGCGGCCGAGCTGCAGTGAGCCGCGCGCATGCGCTGTGCAACTACCCTTACATTCCCAACATCTTACATCGTAACTAACTTATCTTTTCACTTACACCAGTCAAATATGCGCCCTATTGTAACGCGCTACGGGGCTTTCCCAGCCAGTGGTCAGAATGAGGCATTACGAGGGTATTCGTGATGTTGTTAAGAAAGTTGGAGCACATGGGTTGGTGTTTATTGGTGAACATCTCCGAGGAGTTGCCGGCATCTGTGTTTGATTGATCGAGTTACATTAACCTTCTTCGGAAATCGCTACTCGTGTCTTTCTACTTTCTGGATGGCTCATTTATCTATGTGTGGGATGAGATTTCGCTGATTGAAATTTAATTGTTCGTTTGGATCTTATACTGTACTATTTAAACAGAAAAGTAGTAAAACTGGTTTGACATACGAATAAAGATATTACTTAAAAATACAAACATAAGAGAACACTTATTTGAAATTATCTAAAACGCATTAGTTTGTAAAAAAATAATTATAACCTGGGTATTTAAAAGTAGAAAAACTATTTCAAATGAAAAATTGAATTTCAAACATTATTCAAACATTATTGTAAATGATATTTAATATTTTTATTCTCTGATGTTATGATGTATATTATGTTTATTTACAAAGGCGGTTGATTGTTTTAATTTTATGTTAATATTATCTGCACTAATACTAGTTTCTATGTTCTGTTTTGTTACTTGAAACGTTAGGTCTAAAATAAATATTTGGATTTGATATATATCATTTCGGGAAAAAAATAAGCTCGATCTATTTGGTGACTAATAAACTACAAAAATTCCAAACAACACAGATCTCAATCTTAAATATCTACCACCCTCCCCAACATCGAATCACTCCTAATCGAAAAGCCGAACTAAATGGGTTGTACAATTTGAAGCGCAATTAAAGGTGTCGCTCTTTGAACTCGTTAATTTTATTAAAATGCAAATTGTGATGAAGCGGCCTCCCCTCGCGTGCGGGGCGCGGGGTGCGGGGGGCGGGACGCGGGGGGCAGGGCTGCGTGCTTTCATTCAGCTTTTTACTACTTGTTTATAGTTTCGGTGATAACTAGCAGATTTAGCTAAGTGCACTTTTTGTGCATTATTTCTTTATCGTAGTAATGTATACTGCTCTACATTAGTTAGTCGCGTTTTAATGGATTTTGATTACTTTACGTTCGTTTGTTGTTTATTACGTACTTTGATGATTTTTTATGGCTTATTTGTACCAATTTGTGTTGATGTCATTTATTACAAAATTTCAATACATATAAGACACAATGCATAGTGTTCCGGCACATCACTAGTGTTCGGAAATGATTATAAACCGTTTGAGGGTAGTGCGTCATGCTACCCACTAATTCGACTTGTCACTTGCTCACGATACATGTAACTGTTAACATTATTATTCGGCCACGGTGTAATCATTTATTAATACACGCAATATATCCTGGCGTCAGATATTTCATTGAAATCCATACAATCCATACATACCACCTGAAGGATTGAACATGGTGACCACGACGTGATACTTGTGTTTTTGGAGAAAACACGAGAACCAGACCGTTAAAGCCGTTGTAACGGTTTTATACAAAGGAATTCATCAAATTTCCTTATTTATACCAAGCAGAAGATCATCGCAGCTATCGGCAGAGTGACACGGACCAGCTCCAGTGAGAGGTTTATCGTCGGGAAACCAATCTTTGTTCCCGCCAACTACCTAACGAGTGAGTCAGTGCATCGCTGTTCTTGCCCAGCCGTTTGATCTGAGTTGTTGGACTAATCATCAAATCCAGTTTTCAAGGAGATTAAACTCAGTGGAGGGTGTCTTCATCCAGAAGTGTTTCAAGCCAGCCGGTCAGCATCCAGTCTACGTGGAGCGCCGCAGCTAAGCTTACACAGGAAAGTGCCCCACCTTTTTATCCACCTATAATCATCAAATCCAGTTTCCAAGAAGATAAAACTCAGTGGAGGGTGTCTTCATCCAGAAGTGTTACAAGCCAGCCGGTCAGCACCCAGTCTACGTGGAGCGCCGCAGCTAAGCTTACACAGGAAAGTGCCCCATCCTTTTTATCCACCTATAATAATCCTTTTATCCATTCAATTATCCTATTTTATCTTCTATTTGTTGAATGTCACAAAGCTAGCTTTCAATCGTTAGTTAGTCACATCAATTTCGTTAACGTATTTCATTTAAATATTTTAATACAAATAAATCCGTGCAGCCTATTTAAAAAGCTCAATTTGCGTAGATAATTACGTTATGATTTGAGCTGCCCGTCAATCTTGCTAAACATTATAGTCATCCATTTATTTACTACTCAGTTTATTCATTACGAGTGTTATTTATTGTGTGCGTAAGTGCAAACCGAACACTATACCTAGTCATAAAACTAAAAAACTGGATTCCCTAGGTTGGTGACGGTTATAATTATAACGTTATTTCTCAGTAAAATCAATTAAAATTTAAAATTGGAAGCATAATTTATCTTTGTTCTGTTAGCTTCATATTTTCGTGATTTTTGATCACACCTACATTTTGTGACTTTTGCACATTCCAGTGTCCATCTACTTGTCGTTTTCGGGCTCTCACTTGACACGAAAGTGGTCGACCTTGAACATTGGTGCGACGACTAGCGGTGATTAGGACGGCAGCATGGGTAGCATGAGGCTTCTGAGAGCGTGTATGTCACATGAAAAATGAGAAACTGACAGATTTTGTATAGATAATCTGTCAGTTTGTCATTTCTCATGTGACATACACGCTCTCAGAAGCCTCATGCTACGGGGGCTGGAATCATCTGTTTTGCAAGTTACGTAACTACTTACCTGTTATATTTATAACTTTGCTTGCTTTGTTGCAATTTTTAGTTCATTTCATTTGAAACGCGCTGCGTTGTTGTGTAATAGCTTGGTCTAAGTACTAAGGCGTCTTGTTACGATAGATAACTATATCTGTAACCCCTTTAAGTACATTTAAACATGTCTTTTAGAAGTGAAGGTGCTTATAAATCACCTATAAGTTCGGAGAAAATTGAATTAAACGTTCCAGCATTAAATGTAGCTGACCTCAAAGAACTAAATACAAAACGTAGTTCAGTAAAGGGTCGCTCGCGTTACAAAATATAAAACTTTTATGCGATCAGTATTTGATTTAGATTTACAGAGTCCAACTGATATTAGTATGTTGTCTCAAAGATTTGATAAGCTACTCGAGTTATCTAATTATTTTGAAACATTTCAAAGTACTATTTTATAAAAAATACTAGTGTTAGATAAAAGGTTCCTATATTACTAATTTCGCAATACATTATAGATATAATTTTAAAGTATAAAACATTCGTAACAACTTTGACATAGCAATAAAAATATTATTACCCTGGCTCGCACAAACGTCCTCCGCATCTTTTTTTCTTTTTGACATCTGTTATTATGGATCATTGTCATTTATTTAACTTTTATTTTATTAGGTAGAAATATGTTTAAAAATCGTAATGTTTTTATTTATTTATTTATTCCAAAAAACATAATCATTACAGGCATAAACCTAATGCGATAACATTTTAAATTAAATTTTAACATATTAAATTTATGGTACTCTCTTACTTATTGATATATATTACTCTCTTATTTTAGTGATATTCTCATAAAGTATAGATATCAAAGCTTGAATTTTTCTAACTGAGTGTATAGTATAATATACAAATCACTTTAAGGGTTAAGCGTATTCTAGGTTTGTCTCATCTGACGTTTGAAGAGCAGGCTACGATATTCAGTCAGGTAGAAGCTGTTCTTAACAGTAGACCCTTATGTCCCTTATCATCCTCTCCTGACGATTTCCAACCATTAACCCCAGGGCACTTCTTAATATTTAGGCCTTTGACATCGTTGCCATCTAAGGACCTAACAAGTACTAACCTAACAAGGCTTGATAGATTTCAACGACTAGAGTCTTACCGTCAACACTTCTGGAAACGTTGGCAGTCTGAATATATAGCAGAGCTGCAGCAGAAGCACAAATGGCGTCTTCCAGGGTGATCACTGCAGGGAGCGACGGGGGCGTATACCCGAAGGTCGCGGGTTCGAACCCCGCCAGTGTCGAAATTTTTCTTTCCTTTAATAACATCTTTTATTTATGATCACTGCAAGTTGGAGAACTGGTGATGCTAAAAGAGGAGAACATTCCACCCATGCAGTGGAGACTTGGTCGAGTAACGGATCTCTTCCCAGGGAAGGACGGCGTTGCGCGAGTTGCAGAAGTAAGAACCGCTGCGGGCACCTACCGACGTGGCGTGCGATACCTTTGCCCGTTATTGGACTCTGCAAACTACAACATAGTGGAACCAGGAGTTTCCAAGGCCCCCGAGTATGTTCCGGCACATCACTAGTGTTCGGAAATGATTATAAACCGTTTGAGGGTAGTGCGTCATGCTACCCACTAATTCGACTTGTCACTTGCTCACGATACATGTAACTGTTAACATTATTATTCGGCCACGGTGTAATCATTTATTAATACACGCAATATATCCTGGAGTCAGATATTTCATTGAAATCCATACAATCCATACATACCACCTGAAGGATTGAACATGGTGACCCCGACGTGGTCTTTTTTAGGTACAAATATGTTTGATATCTACTTTTATCAAATATTTGCGTGGCTTCACAATCATCGTCGCACAAACAACAAATAGTTCAATGATCATTTATTTCTCATGTCCAATAACCAATGAAATAAAAATAGTGATAAAAGCGCCAACCCTCGCTAATAACGTTTCGAAATGAAGGGTAGATGTTGTTTATTGCTTATTGTGCGATGTGTCATTTGTTTTACAGCGGGCGAGGCGAGAGGGCGCGGGGGCGGGCGGCTCTGGTTGCACACTTTACACTGCGATTGTACCAGAAATTACATTTATTTCGTAATTTACCGACTCTATATAGCTAATTCATGTTGTGTACTTTTAAAAACAATTGTCGGCTTTAGAACTGGAAGCCTACAAAGTGCTGTATTGTGCTTGTGTACACTTGTTTTAGAATTTATTATATTGTTCCAACAATTATATTATTCGATAGTGGTTTATTAATTGTTAATAATTTTATATATTTTGTTGTATAAATAGTTACTAAGTTTTGCAAATAAATCGAGTTATTTTAGCCTTTTATGTTAGTTTTTATGATTTTATTGCATTTTTTCAATTTGTAATACTGTAGGATATACATTTATTTTTTTCTTGATATGATGTGATACCTAACTCATAGTGTATGTGCTTATAAAAATGCTTATAGTTCGAACCATCTACATTTGTTTACAATGTTTTACGATCAGAGATTTATTGCTTTTGGAAATTTGCCAAATTAACTATTGGCTGTTTACTTTATTTTTTCTGTGGTAACTTATGTGTAGTAAGACATACACAATTTTAAAGACCCCCTTAAAAAACTTAGTTTATGCATTTTAAGGTTAGAGATTTAATATTAAAGCCATGTTTAAAGCATCTAAAACTACAAGATTTGCTTATAACAATGCAATTTTAGGTCATTGTACTTATTATCATATTATATAGTTGCGGCTATAATTCCACGATTGGAAAGTCAAACTTAATATCAAGAAATTCCTCAAGAAGGGGTTCTGAAAGTTAAGTGAGAAAAAGATTGTATAATAAAGGGTGGTTGGGTTTTCTGAGTACAACAGTTATTTAAATATATTTAGTCGTCTCGTTTGGCACCCGAAGGTGAATGTGTTAGCTCTATTCTGAGCTGAAATTATACAGCTGATTTAACATACATACATACATATTCCCACGCCGTTAGTTCCAATTAGGGTAGGCAGAGACTATCGATCGCCACTTTGTACGATCCTGGCACACCTCTCTGGCTTCGTTTACATCCATCAATATTTTCATACATGCTCTTGTATTCTTCATACTGCGGACACCTGCCTTTTGAGCACATTTTCTATTTGATCCAAATGTGTCCTCCGAGGTCGTTCTCTACTAACATTACCTTCCACATTGGCTCTATATATATCTTTCACCAATTTACTGTCATCCATCCTCTCTATGTGCCCAAACCATCTCAAGATTCCTTTTTCTATCTTTGACAGCTGATTTATCTTGTCGCTTAATTAATTAGTCAGGATATCAATACATGTATAAGTGAACTAGGCTCTTATAAGATGAGTTTGTATCGATTGATTGCTTTGACCTAATTACGAGTATCTAGCTGAAGGATTCATCTCCTAAACCCTTCCTCACATTTTAATGCCAATGCATTTTTATCTGTGATATGTATTTATATGATAATGTTTATGCATTTTTTTTCTTTAACTATACTAATATAAAATAGAAAACTAACGTACGTTTGTAATAAAAAGGCTCCAAAATTCCTAAATATTTTTTATGATTCGTTCATTAAACGAATCGTACTGTGAAGACCTATAATATTATGTGATAGCCTATGATACCTATGGGTTTATATGATTATTTTATGAGAGTTGAGTTGTAGTAGAGTAGTTTGCTGTGTAGTGTCGCACTATGGTCCAAACGGGTAAGGATCATCTCAAAAATTGGGGTTACGAAAGTCAGATAAAAGTTGTTTTTATGTGATAAACGTAAAAAGGGATGTATAATTTACGATTATCTACATTCATTAATAATTTAGCTTCTATATTCGCCTATCTATAGCTACAAAAAGATATGCGTTACAACTATGCCAAGTAGAGAGCAGTCGAAGTCAAGTTTTCAAACGAAGTTTTCTTTTTAGGTATCAACAAGTGTTATATATGTTAAAAAAGAGAATTTTATACTGTACTAGAAAAAGAAAAAAAACTTAAAATATTTTACAAAATTAGTGTAATAACTGTTTAAAAAAAGGCGTTTTGTTTTTTCAATGCTAAATTTCAAATAGGCATTTGATAGTTACCGCTGCCTTAGGTAATTAAAATAATAGGGCAAAAAAAAATCCTGCCCATTTCTGCACCTTTTGTAACAAAACGCATTCTCATGCATGATTGATGATTTTTTCTTCATTTTGTATGGAAATTCTGTAATTTACGTTTTTTTGTTCTAAATAACTTGAAGAATTCTTATTTGAATAACATGAAACTTTTGGGGATTAAAGCTTAACTATTCAAAAATATTTATGCCAAATTACAAGTTGATACTATCATAAATAACAAAGTTATAGATTTTTGAGATGATTCATACCCGTTTGGACCATAGTGTGTCGGCTTAGAATAGCACTACCCCATTTCTCCCGGTCGGTGTACGTAAGAGGCGACTAACGGTATTGGGGCCTTTTAAGGGATTCTTGGGCGATGCGGTTGGAGACCCATCACCAACAACCTTTATTTTACCATCTTCTCCCCACTCAACTTTCCAAAAGTGGCTGAGGAATTTCTAATTCTTTAGCTCTGGCTACCCCTTCTAGGGATTTACAGCCGTGAGTATATGTATGTATGTATGTTGAGTAGAAACGAAGAAACTTAAGTAATTAAAAGTAACACTGCCCGTGCGCAGCTATATATTATGTGTTGCATTTATGACTTTGTTAACAGTGAAAGAAAACACTATAAGGAAACCCACCTACCAGATTGACATTTGTTCATGTTTTGGTATATCCCAACATAAATAGTCTTAAGCCTATACATAGACCAGGCAGTATGTACGTAAACTCCGGTTGATACAAATTCCCGTTATTTTCTGAAACTCTACCTAGACAAATCCTTCAAGAATACACTTCAACAAGGTCAAACCTATGTCAGTTGTCCCTTTCATAAACTTCTCACATTCTTATGAATCGCAATTTCGGTAGTGTGTTTTAGAAACTCTTTTGAACCTCGGGTAGATGTAAATTATTAACAATCGCTCCTCAGAGGCGCGGCTATCAGGCGTAAGTACAAAACAACATTTCCTCGGAACATGTTTGAATGCGAGCTCGCAGAGTTACTGCGCAAAGTAAAACGGCTACTAAAATATTAACGGTAGAAAGGTGCTATATTTTAGCATTAACTGGAAAAATGGGACCCCGGAGTGGTACAATACTACTTTTCCATCTATGGGTAATGTCTTCAGTGTGCCTTAGTGAAACATCTTGAAAATTGTGTTTAGATATATCTACGCTGTTGACTAACAATGTTTTAATAACTATATTTGGAAGACTTAATCTAGCCTAGTAAGGGTGAAAGGCAAATTATATCATGTCAACAATAATAACTTGGATTTCTACAGAACCCGGTCCGTATAACTTGATTTATGCTGATAGGTGTTTTTTTTTAAGTTTTTTTTTAAACGATTGCATAGGCTGTAGATTTTTAAGAAGCCTAAACATTTGTTCGTTTTATGTGTTACGAGATGATTAACAACTCTATGGCTTTTTAGAATTGTGTAGCGCTCAAAACCGCTTGGCTCTCCTCAAGGCTCAACCTTGATTGAAAACATGCATACATAAAAAACCGTGATAGCCCAGTGGGTAGGACACTCGGTTATCGTGCAAACGACTAGTGTTCAAATGTTGGGGCGGGCCTACACCAATTTGTCTTTTCTAAAAACATATGTGTGGTAAATTTATCATGGTTGTTAACGGTGAGGGAAAACATCGTGAGGAAACCCACATGGCTGAGTTGTACTTAGTCATGTGACAGTGTATTCGTACAAAACGGCGATAGGCCTGCCCCCTATCACGTGAGTACACTGTCCATGCAAAACGTGGGTACTCTGAACACCAGGTGACAAAGTCAAGTGATGTTCAGAAGTATTAGTACCTCTGCCAACCCCTTCGGGGATATTCGGCGTGAACGTTTATGTTATGTTATGTTATTATGTGTTTTTTTTAATGTTTTTTTTTAAAACGATTTCATAGGCTGTAGATTTTTAAGAAGCCTAAACATTTGTTCGTTTTTATGTGTTACGAGATGATTAACAACTCTATGGCTTTTTAGAATTGTGTAGCGCTCAAAACCGCTTGGCTCTCCTCAAGGCTCAACCTTGATTGAAAACATGCATACATAAAAAACCGTGATAGCCTAGTGGGTAGGACACTCGGTTATCGTGCAAACGACTAGTGTTCAAATGTTGGGGCGGGCCTACACCAATTTGTCTTTTCTAAAGACATATGTGTGGTAAATTTATCATGGTTGTTAACGGTGAGGGAAAACATCGTGAGGAAACCCACATGGCTGAGTTGTACTTAGTCATGTGACAGTGTATTCGTACAAAACGGCGATAGGCCTGCCCCCTATCACGTGAGTACACTGTCCATGCAAAACGTGGGTACTCTGAACACCAGGTGACAAAGTCACGTGATGTTCAGAAGTATTAGTACCTCTGCCAACCCCTTCGGGGATATTCGGCGTAAACGTTTATGTTATGTTATGTTAAAAAATCAAACACAAAAAAGGATAATGAGTTTGTTTGCTTGTATTGTATTACATTTATAAAAACTTTTGTAGAGATAATGCGATAGAAAACGAGACATACCATTTTAAATATAAATCGGGGACATGAAAAGGAGAGTTGCCTCCGGGATTAAGAATAGCTTTAAAAAGCGCGGCAGGGCGGCCCGAGGGCGGCGGCGGCGTTCAAAAATTCAAGGCCTACACTTGTACTGCCTTGTAACGGCTTTTAACGATATTCAACATCCCATTGTCCGGGCCTTTGTTTTTATGTAAATAGATAAAGGAATAGTATTGAGGTGAAATTATGATAATAGGATAAACGACTCAGCTGGAATCAATAATTGTTGTAATGTGAGTATACAAGGTTAATAATCTTTGCAACTATTTTTAAGTTCTATTATGTCATCTCACACTTCATCTTAAATTTTTTGCTGCTATTTTAGTATTAATTATTATTTAAGTATTTATTGCTTTATAGTGTCTGCTTAGAATAGCATTACCCCATTTCTTCCGGTGGGTGTACGTATGAGGCGACTAACGGTATTGGGGCTATTAAGGGATTTTTAGGCAATGCGGTTGGAGACCCATCACTAACAACCTTTATTTTACCATCTTTTCCCCACTCAACTTTCCAAAAGTGGCTGAGGAATTTCTAATTCTTTAGCTCTAGCTACCCCTTCTAAAGATTTATTGACGTGAGCATATGTATGTATTTAAGTATTAAGTTAAATAATTTGAAACGACATTAAGATTCATGGTAGTAAGTTAAACAAAGGTTATATGTATCAGACAAAAGATAAAACTATCTTCATAATACTTGTGTAAAACTATGCTTACCAACCTTAATTTAGAACAACGGTTTAGAATTTCATTTCTTAAGACGAACCAAAGCTTAATGTAGAATGTAGGTGTCTCAAAAAGCAAGCGAGCTTTTATACATTGCGTGTTTAGTAAACAAAGCGCGTCGGAGCCATTGTTCGCCCGCAGCAATGGAACGCTCCGGGAACTAATTTTCTAAGTTGTTTATTTTAAATTTAACTAAAATACAAATTGATGAAGAATACGAATGGTTTTAGACAAAGGGATTAATGAAAGCATTTCAATTATTCATGAAAGTACAAGACGAGGAGTAAATTTTCAAATAATGAAGAAAACTTACTTACAGAACTTCAGAATACAATTTAAAAACATTATTGGATGGAATTAATGATTTAAAATTCATACCATGTCTTTCTCATTTTCTTTAACCATGTTTTTTTCTTTGCATTTCCAATAATGTCTGAGAAATGATTGATTTTATAGACGGCCCTTTTCATCATTATAGTTAGCACATTTGTTAAAAATGTATTGCTTAACTGATATCATCCCAACATTATTAAAACATGTTTAATGTTTATGAAAATTGTATCAGAGAACAGACCTTTATAGACGGACAATGTGAACTAGGTATTTTTTTTAAACTGGTTGTTATAACAGTTCCAATAATGGAACACTAGTATTATACATACATGTGAAATTCTGTTAGGTGCTACGGACTTCGTTGAGAAATAAGACAATTGATTTATTTTCGGAGTATAAAACCTGGTGAATTTTGTATGAAAGCTAAAACATATATAATTAGATGATATTGAGTATAAAAAAAGGAGTAGGAATCATAAATAAAGTACTAGAAACTTTTTTTAGAAGAAAATGTGTAGAAACAATATCTTTCGTTAATGATTTATTTTATGCAACTGGAAATACTGACACATAAAGAGGAAATCTGAGTAATTGTCAATATCATCTCTTCTGACAGATTGTACTATGAGAACTATCCACATTTTCATTTTCAATTGCATTTTTCAGTTTCTGAGCGATTTCATTCAAACATCTCAAAATTGAAACATCGTTCAAAAAACCGAACTGAGTTTTCCAGGCTTACCGGAAAATTGGGTTCATATTACTCACTCGTAGCGTTTTCTTGATATTCAACCCAAGACAAACCCCTTTATTCTTGCCACATCAATAATACAATTCTTTTTGGCGGTGGCTCTGTCACCGTCGACGAGGTTGAGGGCTGTAGGGAGGCGGTGTCACCGACGATGTGGATAGTTCTACTGGTTCAACTCCAACGAGATCAAACCGAGCCTCAGCTTGAGACCATCTGGTGTCCCATAGTTCAGTTTCTGCCTGATGTCGAGACAAATTATTTGTACTGGCACACTCTTTGCCACCCCGATCTTTGTCACTAATTTCCCAATTGTCAGGCGGTATGATGATTGATCAGTCGCAAACAAGTCGCCATCTTCTTCCAACAGAGAAATTATCTGATTCAAATTACATCTGCATTAGAAAATATCACAACTACAAGGCAAGAATAAAAAAGTGAAAATATTACATATTATAACATAAACGTTCACGCCGAATTTCCCCGAAGGGGTTGGCAGAGGTACTAATACTTCTGAACATCGCGTGACTTTGTCACCTGGTGTTCAGAGTACCCACGTTTTGTACGGACAGTGTACTAACGTGATAGGGGGCAGGCCTATCGCCATTTTGTACGAATACACCGTCACATTACTAAGTACAACTCAGCCATGCGGGTTTCCTCACGATGTTTTCCCTCACCGTTAACAACCATGATAAATTAACCACACATATGTCTTAAGAAAAGACGAATTGGTGTAGGCCCGACCCGGGATTTGAACTCTAGTCGCTTGCACGTTAACCGGTATTTTTTTCCCATTGAGCTATCACGTTTAATATATGTATCAGAATTACTTACGTTTTTATGTTCGCCATAATTTTCACTTCGAACTTCCAGATACATTACGTTTTTTAGATTGATAAACCCGAGCTATAAAATATATAAATTTATTCAATTAACAGCTGGAAATGTCGATAATATCAACATAAAAGCAAAATTTTCAAGATGCTTTCAAAATTCGAATGATAAAATAAAATAGTAACCGTTTGAAAAATGGAACACTGGGATGATATCAGCAGTGTTAAATTCAACCAAAACAACCTAAATCACATCAAACGTAATAACTTATAGAAGCACATGCATTTGTTACTTACTATACATGACACTAGTGTTAACCAGACTGCTTTAAAAAGCATACGTTAAGATGTAAAAACGCTTTCGCAACCTCGATGAAAATCCGTTGAAAAGTTCATAAAAACCTTTCATATGCTTTCAAAGCTTAAAGACATCAGCATACTGCATAAACTTCCCCACACATTTCTTACCGTCGTTTTAAGCAGAGTAGAAGCGAGGCAGCCTGGTTCAGATATTTACATTTTGTAATTAAGGGAGAAAAGTCAACTGATGAGATTTCTGAATAATAATTATATAGAGGACGATAACGATGCTATCAGTTTTGTCGCCAATATCATTATGTGTAAAAATAAGTAGTGTAATGTAAATTGTTATATACCGTCAAAAATTTTGCATCCTTATTTGCTTCAATATTTACAGAAATAAAAAGTTCTGTGTAGTATCGGCTTAGAATAGCAGTACCCCATTTCTTCTCATGGGTTTTCAATCGTAAGAGGCGACTAAAGGGGTCGGGGCTGTTTAAGAGATTTTTGCGGTTAGAGACGTATCACCAAAAACATTTATTTCACAATCTTTTCCAAACTTTACTTCCAAAGGAGGCAGAAGAATATTCTGATTCTAAAGCTCTGGCTGCCCCTTTTAGGTATTTACAGCCGTGAGTATATGTATATAAATATAAAATCATGCATATAAAAATCAGTTTGTTATATTTCAAACCAGAATTATCCTAATATGCTGTGTAGTGTCGGCTTAGAATAGCACTACCCCATTTCTTCCGGTGGGTGTACGTAAGAGGCGACTAACGGTATTGGGACTTTTAAGGGATTTTTGGGCGATGCGGTTGGAGACCCATCACCAACAGCCTTTATTTTTACCATCTTTTCCCCACTATCATTTCCAAAAGTGGCTGAGGAATTTCTAATTCCTTAGCTCTGGCTACCCCTTCTAGGGATTTACAGCCGTGAGTACATGTATGTATGTAATTATCCTAATATGGTGGCAGATGACAAATAAGATTGAAAAATTTAGGTGGTCGCAGTGTGCCTTATTGTTTTTTTATTAATAAATGTTTTTGGTAGTGGTAGCAGTAATAGGCTATTTGACTAAGTTTTGAAAACTATCTAACGGTGTTAATTTGTTTATAAGGAGCCCTAAAACAATATTTTTCTGTCTTCATTTTAGCTATTTTATTAAAAAAATCGAAAAAGAAAATGCAATATTCAAATGTGCCGCGAAAACGCGACTTTAAGTAATATGGCGGCTGTAGCACAAATGACGTCAATTCCGCATTAAACACCAATGAGCGAAGCGAAATACAGTCTGTTTATGTGCAATCTACGTCATTATAGAAATAGTCAATCACGGTCGTTTTTAGTCACGTGACAGTTGCATCAAAAATACTTATTTTAGAAGACGGATTATAGTGAAATAATGCAATATTTTTATCTCGCATTATTACACATTGCTCCAAAAAAGAAATATTAAGATTAATAAAATAAAAGAAATGTATGTTTATATTACAGTCAAATAGCCTATTCATGGCCGTGAGTATATGTATGTATGTCTAATATTGAATATTGGCTTTTTAATATTGAATAAATATTTCGTATTTTAAGTAAATTATCACTGAAAAATGCTATGTCATAAACTTATCACCATCATGTGTCTTTCTGTATTCTAATTATAATTTAACTATTAACAGACCAGTCCTTTTTAACCAAACATTAAAAAACAAAACAAAGGTACACCAGATACTGTATTGTGTTACAATAATTACTCTTCACAATGGCAGCGCATATCAATAAATTTATATCAGTCCTTACCTCAAGATAATTTACAATCCATTAGTCAGACTCAATTCAAACTTCTTTATTAAACGTGTTTTCTTATAAAACGTTATTTTGCAGCTGATTTCCCTGTAGAAATAATCAATCATAATTATAGAAATAATTACCTACGTTTTGAGCATTGTGCGGTTATGAACATTGTTTTTAGTGGCTTGAAAGGATAAAACATAAATTTATTCTAGTTTTTGTTTTAAACCCGCTTTTTAGCTACTAAAAGTGACTTTTCAAAGAAGTGAGATATGTTGATCAATAAAGAAAGAAGAAAGGCGAGGGTTCAAATCCCGGATAGGGCCTACACCAATTTATCTTTTGTAAAGACATACATACATACATATACTCACGGCTATAAATCCCTAGAAGGGGTAGCCAGAGCTAAGGATTTAGAAATTCCTCAGCCACTTTTGGAAAGTTATGTGGGGAAAAGATAGTAAGATAAAGATTGCTGGTGATGAGTCTCCAACCGCATCGCTCAAAAATCCCTTAAAAACCCCAATACAGTTAGTCGCCTTTTACGTACACCCACCGGAAGAAATGGGGTAGTGCTATTCTAAGCCGACGCTACACACGCATTGGTGAGGGAAAACATCGTGAAGAAACTTACATGGCTGAGTTGTACTTAGTCATATGACAGTCAGTATATACGCACAAAACAGTGCTAGACCTGCCCCCTATCACGTAAGTACACTGTCCAAGCACTAGGTTACTCTGAACACCAGGTGACAATATCACGTGATGTTCAAAAGTATTATTACCTCTGCCAATAAATAACGAATAAAGTCCGTATTTGCGTGTATTAAATTTCACAAGCCTATATTTTACATCAATATATCGATGATATCAAAGCCAACTGTCTAAGCAGCTTAATATAAACTTTGTATTCGAATAAAGCTCTTCGTTTATACGCCATTAAAACGATTGACGCCGACTCATTACCAGCGGTCGGATTTAAGTTTCGTTATTTGAAACTCTAATAGCTTTTTTCATTTACAAATGTGTTTTATTGATTTGGAATATTTAAGGCTTGTAATTTAATTGCTGTGTAGTGTCGGCTTAGAATAACACTACCCCATTTCGGCCGGTGGGTGTACGTAAGAGGCGACTAACGGTATTGGGGCTTTTAAGGGATTTTTGGGCGATGCGGTTGGAGACCCATCACCAACAACCTTTGTTATGCCATCTTTTCCCCACTCAACTTTCCAAAAGCGGCTGAGGAACTTCTAGTTCCTTAGCTCTGGCTACCCCTTCTTGGGATTTATAGCCGTGAGCATATGTATGTATGTGTGTATGAATATTTAAGGGATTTGGTGGCTTCAACGGAACTTGCGGTGGGGAAATAAAATAAATTGAAAGAAACAGATATTTAGTCGATTCGTCTAGGAGGTACTATGTATCAAGCCTCTTTTACACCAAAGTTATTTATAACTACATACCTTAATATACTCACGGCCATAAATTCCAAAAAAGTGACAGCTTCGGAGCTAAAAACTCCTTAGCCGCATTTGGCAGTTGATAGGGGAGAAGATGGTAGAATAAAAGTATCGTTGGTGATGGGTCTCCAACCGCATCGCCCAAAAATGCCCTTAAAGCCCCAATACCGTTAGTCGCCTCTTACGTGCACCCACCGGAAGAAATGGGGTAGTGCTATTCTAAGCCGACACTACACAGCTAATTCAAAATTCATAGCTAAATCAGAAATCATGAACTTATGAAATCATGAATTCAGCAAAGCAATATTGGTAACACTACACCACAGTGATACCCTAACAGTTTCACGAGGCCGCGAGCGATCTTAAATATTCGAAAGCCATAATTAAATTAGCCGGGCCATTAAACAGCATAATAGGCGGCAAGTTCCGCCAAGTTCGGGGCCACACCAAACTATTGTAGACAGTTGGCGGAGCTACCACCGCAACCCTTCCACACTAATTACCTACCATTACTACAACTTTGAAATGGGCTATGAACTTCCATATTCACATTGAAAAAGCTAGTTGGATGTTTAATTCAATTTTATAGGTTTTAAATGACAGCTTTTACTTACGGATTAATTGCGAAAGTATGGTGGTCAATTACAAGTAAAATAAATGTTTAATTTTTCCATTTTTGCTGAAGACACATATGTAATCTCTATTGAAGTAAAGAACTTTTATTTTACAATCTTTTATCCCCTAAATTATCTTATATTTATATTATAAAATTGGTTAAAAAAATCTAATTCTGAAACTGCGTCAGGCCGTGAGTTTATGTATGTATTTAAGTATGAAAAACTTGAATTTTACAGTTCATTAACAATATTGGATGCCAAAGAGGCAAATCCGATAAACCAAAGGTCATTAAGTTACAATTCACTCTATCCTCCGTAAATCGTTTACCTGTTTTGGCGTGTTTGTTTATCAAAATAATCGAGAATGCCGGCGTGTTTTATTATTATACTTTATATAATTCTACTTAAATGATGGGATTACTTATCACTCGTAAGTGTTATATATTTACAACGTTTTAATTATAATTTATAATAAACTAAGTGTAACGTGTGTATAGATCTAAATTATTCTTTGTCAAACGGTCGTCTTAGTGTCATATTTCACGTCGGTACAGAGAAAATATGTTTATCTCTTTTTAGCGGTTGCTATGAGATGTGCTATCTCGCTTATATTTCAAATGTATTTCTTGGTTTGCTGTTTGGATATATTTCTAGTAGTGTGCGTACAGCTGCCGCAATCAATGCCACTCGTAAGCGCCGGTTTCCTCGTAAATAACCTATCTAACGTTTTTAGTACATCTATGTATACTGTCATCTCATTTTAACCGATATCGTGACGATAAAATAGCGCTCGTGCTAGGTCTATTGACTAGAAACGCATCACTTTTATTTAATCAATGTATGTTTGATTAGCATACTTGTAAAATGGTTAAGGTATCCTTCACTTGATAACCCTACCTACCTTCTTTTGAAAACAATCGAACCCCGTTAAAACCCAAACTATTTGGCACAGAGCATGATAGATGCAAACAGCATTGCAATCCGCGTCTCCACCGGCGAGGATCAGCAGCAATCCATCATCCGCGCGCCGGCCGCGTGATCGATGAGCTAGCATTGTTTTATATTTCACTGACTATCACTGGTGTCTACTGCTATTTCATACTAAACACAGCACTGTTTTGATAATTATCTATTTTAATTGTGAGTTTATTGTTATGACTTGGTTTCAAGCTAAATAAGTGTGAATAATTGAATAATCTCATGATTTATGTTGATATGTGCTATATTAAAACTGATGTAACAATATGAATTATTGAAATTTAAATGTATAGTCTGTATATGTAGTTGTTTTAATAAATAGTAGGCGAGCAAAATAAGGAACAAAAATAAACTTAACAAAAATTTCCCTAATATTTTACGAGTACATGGATGGTACGAGAGCAAAACGTATTTCACGTTGCAACATAGAAAGCCGTGAGGCGAACAAAGGCCAAAAGCGATTGTGGTGGAACCGATATAGTGGCAATATCGGCGTGCATTAGTGTAATTATTTACGAATATGGCGGAGCTAATAGCAACTCACAGATAAATTGCGCGCCAAATTTACACGAACCGCCGACCGCTACTCACTTTTCTATGCTCCGCCATTGTTCACTAATGTTTCAGAGTGAAATATTTATGTAAGCTGGTTTGGTATTAGAATACTACAACCACTTTTTAAAATATTAATTTGCAAATAATCCTTAAGAACTGAATGAAGTGTAAGGGTAATTAATTAAACCTTTTAACTTTTCGTCCTAAAAAAACAAACTGGTGATTGAAACCATAAAATCTTCTACAAATATCAAATGTCAAGAGAGGCAAACTATACGATGCTGAGTTCATCGTTCCTAGAGCATCGCCTCTATTTACTTTTTACTCTGAATCCGAACTATTATCTCTCATCTTTCGCTTTCCGTTATATAGTACTAGCTGACCCGACAGACTTTGTACTGACAAATTTGCTTATGACAAAGCTTAAGGCGTTTTTTTAATTAATTTAATAAAACCTCAAAAATTGTAGCCTATGTGTTATTCTGATGTATAAGCTATATTGTGGTAAAGTTTCATTCAAATCCATTCAGTAGTTTTTACGTGAAAGAGTAACAAAGATCCATACATCCATACTTTCGCCTTTATAATATTAATAGGATTTAAGTTAGTTGTAGATTCATATTCAGTTTTGTACCAATACACTGACACATGACTAAGTACACGTACAAAATTAAAAACAGATATGAAAAAAACAAGTTGGTGTAAGCCCAAATCAGAATTCCAACGCACGCCTCTCTACATTACAAGTGGTAGTTTTCCCACATAACTATTCTTTAATTACTATCTTTCAGCAGCATACAAATCTGATCTAAACCTCAAATTCTAAATGAACCACACATCAAACATCCAAACTGCTTAACACACATCAGTCGGCATGATTTGCTAAGCTAAGTAACTTGGCATTACTACTCCTAGTCACGTGCCGCTGATACTCCGCTGACGCCACACAATCAGAATGTTTGTCGTCTCTGCCCATCTCGGTCAACATTCGGTCAGCGCGGTGACATTGCCAAATCATCTGGTTGTGTGCGGTGCTGGTGTTTACATTACAGATGAGACAAACAAACTTTCAGAGTGAGAGATTTATTTTCGTTAATATTTGATCACTTTGCTAAAAATTTTCTCAAGAGGATTGATGGTTTTCATTTGATGAAATGAGGATTAAAATAAAATAAAATAAATTGCTGTGTAGTGTTGGCTTAGAATAACACTACCCCATTTCTACCCGTGGGTGATCGTAAGAGGCGGCTAAGGGTATAGAGGCCTTTCAACTGATTTTAAGGCGATGTGGTTGGAGACCCACCACCAAAGACATGTATTATTACCATCTTTTCCCCACTCAACTTCCAAAAGTGGCTGAGGAATTCCTCATTCCAAAGCTCTGGCTACCTCGTTTAGGGAATTATAGCCGTGAGTATATGTATGTATAATCATTTATTTCCAATCATTAATAAAATAATCATTTATTTCCAATAAAAAGATAAATCTATGTTTTTGAAATTCAAATTTACCTGAATAATAATGATACTAAAGAGGCATCCAAATAAATATTTCTTTTAACTACGGATACTTAAGATAAATAAACGATGATATTTTTTTAAATGAAGCAATAAATAAATAATCAAATCCTATTATTAACATAACCATATTGACCTTGTTTAATTTTTTTCACCGCTTACTAACTGAAAATACCATAAGAAATAATTCCACTCTAACTGGAATCTGGCTTTTTATGTAAACAAATTACTCAGCTATTATGTTTAGAAGTATTGGTACTCTGCCAACCCCTTCGAGGATATTCAGCATGAACGTTTGAGTTGACTATTTATATTTTCGTAAAATATATAATGTTTTTCATTTGACCTCTATGAGCCATTATGTAAACACGATATTTTTATTTGATATATGCTGTGTAGTGTCGACTTGGAATAGACCTACCCCATTTCTTCCCGTGGTTGTTTGTAAGAGGCGGCTAAGGGTATTGGGGCTTGTTGAGTGATTTGCGGGCGGTGCGGTTAAAGACCTATCACTAAAAACATTTATTTAAATACAATATTTTCCTTACTTAACTTCCCAAGGGGCTGAGGAATTTCTTTTTCCGAAGCCTTAGCTACCCCTTCTAGGGATTTTAACCGTGATTATATGTACGTACGTATGTTCGTTATTTATATTCATGCAGCTCAGTAATAATTTTCCCTTTTTAATCAAAATATTTGACATATACGTTTGCTTGTTAATTAATTTGTCATTTCTTTATTACATTTGTTACCTATAACTAACAACTACAATCAATATTATAACAGACTATTAATTAGATTCAATTTAACTTAATGACACATAAAACTTTATTCGGGATAAATATTTTTGGACAAAGATTTAAATTAATAGTGTGTCAGGAAATATCAACATTTAAACCAGTTTGTGTTATATTTTTGCAAATTGCATATTCATTTATTAAAAACAATCAAAACATAAGTTAAATCGTATAATTTTTCTTGCTTTGTTTCTAGACCTTAAGAAACACTTGAAATCTTTACACGGCAAACTAAATCACATAAAGTTTGATTCGCGTTTCATTGAATTAATTAATAATATTTAATGGCTAAAAATAACGCAACATAACACACAACAAAACAGTCTATACAGTATTTTTTAAATAGCAAAGATAAATATATATCCAAATCATCTCCAATCGCATTCACAAAGAAAACTAAACTTCATCTCAAACCCTTCCCGAAGATTTGATTTGTAAGAGGTATTGAATAATATTTCTATCTAAAACAATGGCGTTGGATTCCAGCTCGATTCCCCGTTTCTGTGCGAGCAAACCAAACTCAAACAAACCCACTGAATACTAAAGTAAAGGACGAAATCCACGTCATTGAATACAACGACAAAAGTTCGTGAAAGCTCGTTAAATGAAACAGTCTTATAAATATTTGGGTGATCATTGTTCCCGTGACATACGACGAGTAGGGACTTCGGATGCGAACACATCAGCAACCAGACGATGTTAATTTATTACTTTCAGCTCATAAAATAAAATGAACTTTTAAATATTAATGGCCCCGCAAATGAATATCGTACGCCAAGCGGTCGAACGAGCTTTACTCTGCACGACTTCTGTGAATTAATAATTGACATAATGCTTACTAAACTGGAATGGCTTTTAAACTTTCACTGTATACCAAATTGTTTGTTTTTGCGATGCGTTGCGTTTTTATTTTCATTTGCAAATAGTTTCATAAGGTCAATGATATTTATATATTTTTTTGTAGTTACGTTTTCAAATGAAATTGATTCTATGATTGGTTTAGATTTTATATAATAATATCAAATGTGGGTTTTTATTAACTGTATAACTTATGTATCTTGTAAGTTTTGGAACCTATATGTTTTAAATTGCTGATCTATTAGTCACTTTCACCAAAATATTTATTAAAAGGAAAATAATACATAAAACCTATCAAAACAAATTTTTCCTTTCCAAGTAAAGATGCACATTTCTAAATAGTTTTTTTAATTTGGAAATTTACTGTCAAAAGCCGTGTAGAGTAAAGGTGGTGGCTGCTGAATGGCCGCCTGGGGACGCGCGAGTGCGGAGTTGCAGTCAATTGGCGAGATAAATTACACCGAGTGTGGACACCGACGCGCCGTTAGATTACTGACACATTTTATTCTTACATGCCCAATTTTGTGTGTTATCACTTAAATTATAGATTAGAAGCTCAATTTTATCAAAACTAGGTAATATTAATGTACTTTTACTTTTAATTGTATATATTACAACCTTGGTCAGCAGGATTAATTCATTTTCGAATGCTTGAGGCATAACTTCATATTCCAAAATAGATTTACACATATGTTACTAAAGAGCTTATTCCATTTGTCTGAATGAAGACGTCTGAAAGCCACAGAATCTGAATTCAGACTAGTGGAATAACGTTCAGAACGCTAGGCTTCTGAAAAGTAGACAAATTTTGTAGTGGAATAACAAGCGTCTGCGGCAGTAACTTCGAAGGACGTCTGAATTCAGAAACGACAAAGTGTAATGGAATAAGCTCTTAAGTCATATTCGGATTTTATTGTAGGTGATTTGCTTGCCCCTATTACTTATGCATACTGTTCATACATAACTTCATTATGAAGACTACTATTTGTCATACTTTCAAGTAATGATAAATTACACAAATCTTTATTTCAAATCAAATATACTAATTTGCATTAAACATAAACATAACATAACATAAACATAAACGTCCACGCCGAATATCCCCGAAGGGGTTGGCAGAGGTACTAATACTTCTGAACATCACGTGACTTTGTCACCTGGTGTTCAGAGTACCCACGTTTTGCATGGACAGTGTACTCACGTGATAGGGGGCAGGCCTATCGCCGTTGTGTACGAATACACTGTCACATGACTAAGTACAACTCAGCCATGTGGGTTTCCTCACGATGTTTTCCCTCACCGTTAACAACTATGATAAATTAACCACACATATGTCTTTAGAAAAGACAAATTGGTGTAGGCCCGACCCAGGATTTGAACACTAGTCGTTTGCACGATAACCGAGTGTTCTACCCACTGGGCTATCACGGTTGCTTGCACGGTCAATTTGCATTAAACTTTACATTAAAAACCCTTAAAAGCACCCTGAAAATAAAACCCAGCTAAAACAAGCAATTAAGTGTGAACTGCATCGGCATCATTTTGAAAATGTGTCCGTTAATTACACCCGCAAGCAAACAAGGGGTGGGCAGTGCGAGCAAACAGCAGTCAGCTAAACAGGCGACCTCAAAGCTCCCGATGTTTCGAGCGGATCCTGTATCGGGCGTGCTTTATCTCTACTGCGACTAATTAAAATGGCCTTTCAAGCCTTGTTTGGGAAAACTCGTTGAGAGTATGCAGTTTTTGATGACGACAGAAATTTTCGATGGAGGAATTTTGTTTCGGTAGATAAAGGGTATATTGGCTGATTTTTAAATAAATGCATATTTAATTTAGGCTTTTTATTGGATTTTTGGGCGATGCGGATGGGAGACCCATCACCAAAAACCTTTATTTTTACCATCTTTTCCCCACTCAACTTCCAAAAGTGGCTGAGGAATTTACAATTCCTTAGCTCTGGTTACCCCTTCTAGGGATATATAGCCGTGAGTATATGTATGTATGTATGTATGTATGCATATTTAATTAAGTGCTATGCATTTTAAGCAAACACATATTTAATTTTATTATAGTTTTAAGTAAAGTTTTCTGAGTCCAGTAGTGAATGACCCTTGTTATTTAAATTGAGGACCTATCATAAAGGCTATTGCATCAATGCCCTAAATTCGAAGTGCATTTTAGTAATGAATGTGGGTTGTATATTTGATTCAAATATTAAACAATTAACGCCTAAAACTAAGTCCGGGAGAGTGATATGAACGACAACTATTTACTATGATTAATTAATTATTTTATTTTGTCATCCCTTCAGCTTTGAATCTATAAATGTGACCAATACATGTTCATAACTGACCGATAATTTTTAAATACCGTAGAACTTGTAAGGCAGGTTTAAAAACAACTCTATCATCAACTTTGAAACAATTCAAAAGTTAAACTTTTCTAAATGAAAACCAATCACAAAAGGGCAAATGTCTATTAAAATCCAGCCTTGAGAGTTAAAACGAATTTCATTATAAATCAAGAGAGCGTTGTCTTGTCCTCTTCAGTGGAACACAAAGTTTAGTACCGGAGTGAGTGTCACCGGTTTTAAAATAGGTAGTTTCGTTTGAATATTTAATGAAGCAATTCTGGTTATTTTCGTGACTCCCGGCAAAGATTCGGATGTGTTTCTTCGAGGTGTGTTGAAGTACTATTCTGTGTTAGTTTTATTTAAAGTTATCCAGCGAAAATAGCATCAAATATTTTTAAGTACCTTACGGCAGTCGTGAAATATTGATCGTGCAATTTCTATATAGAATGCATATACTCACGGCTAGGGAGGATATTCAGAGCTACTACTACTACTACTAGAGGAGCAGTTGTCAAACAAAATAAATATCGTATTCTCATTCCTGAATCGATTTAATTTCAAAGGACATGAATGCACTCCCTTGTGAAAATAATATTAGTTGTTTTCTCGTCTAATTTAGGCAAACCCTATTATATGTATGTTAAAAGACAACGAAAAAAACGGATTTGAATGTTCTGCTGAGACCAGCTGATTCCTCCAGGACAAAATCCTATGCTTATTATAAAATACTTTATATATTTTTTAAAATCTATACACATTACATAATACACCTGCGGTTCTGGTTCATTGCACGTTAGAGCCACTCAACTTTGCAGAACATCCCTCGCGATGCGAAATAGATTTCTGAACTTGCAACTTCGATGCAGCTTTGGTAATGCATGTTTTAACAGAGCATCGAGATAAAAAAAATGCGAAGCACGACTAAGGATTTTCATTTTTTATAATAAAACGGGGTAAGCTAAATAAAACCGTTTAAAATAGAAATATGATAGAAGGCTAATTAGTTATTTAGAAGTGGGTGCAAGCACTTAGAACTCGTGGGCGTGGAAACTTATACGAAGATCTTTTGTTTTATATGTGAGTACATGTTATATTTATGATCTAAATTTAGAAACAGAGATAAATTTAAGAAAGCGTGTTATATCTTTTAGTTATCCTTTATATTGGAAACTAATTCAGTCATTTCCTTTCATACCCAACTGAGTGGGTCCTTTTCGTATGACGACTGTATTTTATTGCCAAATTTTAAATTCCAAAGTCGGTCAAAAGCGGTTAGTATTCAATTGAATAACGCGTATAAAAGCAAAAGGCTCAGCTTGTAGTGAAAAAAAAAGTAATTCTTAGTAGCGCAATGGACAAGAACTTGTGCTACAAATTAAATAAATTAAATATTATTGTTCATGTATCTCTGATTTGGTTAATAAGCTGAGAAAGAACGATTTTAGTAGTTAATGTTTCAATTTAATCGAAATTGATGGCAATTGAAATTGAAGCCTAAATATAAGTGTAACTGAATGTTTCTGTTCTTTATAATAAGAGTTGTTTACTTGTTAATATAAGGATTAATAAATACAAGACGTTAACAAGCTCTTTCTCTATAATACAAAAATACACCTTTCAGGCATTATTAATCGTAAGCTGTCAAATGCTGCGTGATGTTTCAAAAGTATCTCTACCACGCCTTCAGGGATAATTAAAACTATTTCTAAACATTTATCGAGAATGTAGGTTTTAATTTTTCTAAATAAAAGTACATTTTATTTGGAATAACCAATTATACATTTGATTCCACTTATAAAATAAATCTGAGTACAAGATTAACCTAAGCAATTTCCCACGAAATATGGAAACATGTGTACATTTCATGCGTCAAAGTCACCCTGTACGAACCTGGTTGTGGAGATGATGTCTTAAGAATGTATGAGTGTTCGTGAGGTGTCTACCAGCGCCAGGAGTGTTACTTTAAGACAGGTTGATATTTTATTCAGCCATTAAGATGTTCATAGCGATGCTTAGTCATTTTATTATTGTTCGTGTATTTTCTTAACATAACATAACATAAACGTTCACGCCGAATATCCCCGAAGGGGTTGGCAGAGGTACTAACACTTCTGAACATCACGTGACTTTGTCACCTGGTGTTCAGAGTACCCACGTTTTGCATGGACAGTGTACTGACGTGATAGGGGGCAGGCCTATCGCCGTTTTGTACGAATACACTGTCACATGACTAAGTACAACTCAGCCATGTGGGTTTCCTCACGATGTTTTCCCTCACCGTTAACAATTTTAAGTATTTTCTTGAGATTGCTTTTATTAAATTTATCGTTGGTTTTACTTCTATGTGTTCTTCTTTCTATTTACACTATTTGGTGTTTATAAATAAGGAATGTGTGGAATATGAAAAATATATTTATCAATATAAAAAATAAGTTGGGTATTATAAATTTTATATGTTTAGGTCAGGCATTAAGTCTCCGGCTATTTGTAAAAGGTATCTAAAATATTAATAGAATATAAGGTATATGTCTGCCCAAAGCTTAAAAGCTCCGTTTGCAAACTTTTTGAAACTATAAGCATTGTTTTGGTGTGATATGTCTATAAAAGTTTACCTTCAAATATTGCCTTTTAGATTTCAGGTTTACTCAACTACATTTACTCGCCATGAGTAGCCAGAAATTCAGAATTAGTAATTCTCAGCAACTTTTGGAAGTTGAGTGGGGAAAAGATAGTAAAATAAAATTTTCTCAGTGATGGTCTGCAACCAAACACCTATGGGAAGAAATTGGGTACTGCTATTCGAAGCCAACTCTACACTGCAATATATTGATATATTAATAGTAAATTTCTCCAAAGCGACACAAAACTTTGTCTAGGAGTCGTAAAAAGACTTCCCAAAAAGAAGGTATTAGACTTCTGCCAACCCTTCCGGGAATATACAGCGTGAACATTTGAGTTGAGTTTGAAATATAGATATCATATATACAGATGTATCTTGCTACAAATGGAAGTACATCTATCAACAAACATACATACATACATATTCTCACGCCGTTAGTTCCCATTGGGGTAGGCAGAGACTATCGATCGCCATTTTGTACGATCCTGGCAAACCTCTCTAGCTTCATTCACATCCATCAATCTTTTCATACATGCTCTTTTATTCTTCATACTTCGGACACCTGCCTTTTTGAGCACATTTTCTATTTGATCTAAATGTGTCCTCCGAGGTCGTCCTCTACTAACATTACCTTCCACATTGGCTCTATAGATCTCTTTTACCAATTTACTGTCATCCATCCTCTCTATGTGCCCAAACCATCTCAACATTCCTTTTTCTATCTTTCTTCCAATATCATCTTTTACACCACACCTTTCACGAATCACATCATTCCTCACACGATCACATAACCTTACATTACACACTTTTCTGAGGGATCTCATTTCTACTGCATTCACTCTACTTTCATGCTTCTTCTGCCACACCCAACATTCACTGCCATACATAAGCGTAGGAACGAGGACAGCATCATGCACAGCCATTCGGGCCTTTTCAGACACCGACTGACTAGACATTAGACTATCCAGTGCTCCATTTACCGCATTACCCTTTTTCACTCTTCTCTCGATATCTTCATCACACTTTCCATCCCTAGTAAACAGACTTCCCAAATATACAAACTCTTTCACTTGTTCCACTTTCTTACCATTAATCTCAATCACGCATTCGGTCATATTCACCTCTCTCTCAAAAACCATAGTTTTTTTTTTATCCACATTCACCCTCATACCCTTTTTTTCAAAAGACGCACATGCAATATTCATCATCTCTTGCAACTCTTCCACCGATGATGCAAGTAGCACTTGATCGTCGGCATATAAGAGGCTTTTTATGATGATTCCACCCATTCTCAATCCATAATCACTTTCACGCAACTCTGTTAAACAGTCATCCATGAACAAATTGAAGAGCCACGGGGAAGCTACACAACCCTGTCGGACACCCCGAGAGATCCCGAACCAGTCAGTATTTTCCCCGTTTACACTCTGGAATCCTCATAGAGTGATACCAGTGCACGTATAAGTCGAGTCCCCAAACCGAACTTGGATAACACCTCCCATAAACACTTTCTTACCACCCTATCATACGCCTTCTCTAAATCAATAAAGGAGCAATACACCTTTCGGTTCTTAGCTAAGAACTTTTCAGTGATGCTCCTTAAAGAGAAGATTTGGTCCATACATCCCATTCCCTTTCTAAATCCTGCTTGCACATCCCAAATTTTATCATCCGTTTCATTCATCACTTTTTCAATTAAAACCTTTGTATACAATTTACCGACAATGCTGAGTAGGCTAATTCCACGGTAGTTTCTAGCCTCCTGGTGTGACCCCTTTCCTTTATATAAAGGCACAATTACCGCTTTGCACCAGTCTTGTGGCACTTTGCCACTCGACCAGCATTTTTGGAAAAGAAAAGTACAACCAGGAAGCCACCACCCCTTTACCAGCCCTCAGCATTTCAGTGTTTATCCTGTCATACCCTGCCGCTTTCCCTAGTTTCATACTTTTCATTGCTTTCATTATTTCTTCCATACTGATCTCACTGTCACTAAAGTCACCCATAACGTCGTTCCAATCAACATTACTGCCGATTGGCGAAGAAATGGATGTATCCTCTTTTTCAAAGAGTCCCTCAAAATATTTCTTCCATACTCGCCTTATGCTACTTTCATCCGTCGCCAATTCACCCTGTTCATCTCTCACAACATTCACTCTCGTGTTTTGGGAAACTCCCTTTTCTTTCCGGATATATTTCCAGAACAACTTTTGGTTATTCCGGAAATTATCGGAGAGTTTCCTCCCACACCATTCTATCAGATCACGCTTTTTCTTTTCTATTTTATTCTTAACCTCATTCTTAACTCTCTTATATTCATCTTCACTATTCTTCACTATATCATCTGTTACTCTCGCATCCATTCGTTTACTAGCTTTAATCGCTAGTAAATCTAACCAAGCTATCAACAAACGAAAGATCATTAGCTAAACGAACTAATAATTACTGAAGATAGAGTTCCACAAAGATTTACAAAGAGCCGCACAAACTGTTAGGCGACTATCAGCCGCACAGATCGCAGATACGCAAACCGATCGCGGAATTAGCATCCATCGCTAATGTGGAACCTCATTTGCACAAATCCATCGGATCGGCTAATTACTGCGAGGAGTCGAATGCCAATGAGAACTGAGCTTTGTAAAAGCTCGACTTCGGTAATTGTTTTTTGCTGTTTTCAAGTCGTGAGCTTTATTCTTAGAATTCCAGCTTACGTTTTAGCTTTGATTGTGGAAGAATGCTTTCATTTTGAACTTAAGTATTGAAATAAAAAAGGTTTAAAAGTCTTTAGTTTATTCTAGTACGGGTTTTTTCAGCAAGTCAAGGTATTTTTTATGCGCCTATTACGCGTGATTTAATAATCGTATCTTAACTTCTTTAACCAAAAAACAATTATCATACAAATTTTAATATCTCTGCTTTTTATAGTAATAAAAACAAAAACAAAATCAACATCAAAAACTAAGACTGAGTTTCCGTTTCAAACTCATTCCATTCAAAAGTTATGAATAGTAAATTTAGATTTCGACAGTAGTGATTTGTGTTGACCACATTCCCTTAAATCTTTGAACAGACCAGATACTTTAGTTTCATCCTTAAACTAGTGGTCCGCCCCGGCTTCGCACGGATGGTGTTAAATATTTTTATTGTTTTTACCGTGATGACTGATGATACAGATTCCCCCTACAGTATTTAGCGTGATGATATATATCCTATGTCTTTTTCCTGGTTTTAAGCTACCTCTCCAACTATTTTCAGCTAGATCGGTTCATCTTTTCTCGAGTTATAAATAGTGTAACTAACACGAATTTCTTTTATATATATAAGATAACCACATAAAATGATGTGAAGTGTTATTCAAAACTCATCCCACTTACGATAATCATGCAAACGACCCAAATATCCCAGAGCAAAATTCATTGTTCGCTAACCAAATTACGCGGGTGTTGTCTAAGTAACAGTTATGAGTATGGAAGATAAATGAGAAGCCATCGAAATATTGATGAAACCAGCTAATGACTAATCAATCACACATCCGTCCGTTGCTGTCGGGATTAATTAGTTTTACTATTCGTGTATGCGTTCTCCTATTTTATGAATTAGTTATGCAAACCAGGCTTTTGGCGGCAAAGCTGAATTACCTATTGAAATCATTCGTGAAATAGAAGCTACGCTGAAAACGGTGTCTCTCATATTGTAGAATCGATTTTTATTAACATGGAGTGAAGTTTTTGTATTTTTTTTACTAAAATCCTGGTAAAAATAAAACTTAAGTTTCCCTATCCATCTATCTAATTGTCTGTTACCAGGTACTATTTAGAAAAAAGCAAATTTTTACAAATTATGCATCTCTATTTTGGTATTTTATATTTGAAGTAGCCACAGAATAGTACTTCAATAATATACTTCTAACCGCTTGCGTAAGTTCTCTAGAGCTTCCAATGACTGACAATGGTGCGTTGTCTATATAAATTGCAGAAATATTCGTAATTTTAATGCCGATGTTAATAAGAGGCACTTATAAAAGATGAATGTTTCAAAAGAAACAAATAAATAATTATTTGGAATGTGCTGGGACTCGAACGCATCACCCAACAACCACTTAAAAAGCTCCCTACTTTTGTCACCTCTTACGAAACCCAGCTAAGATAGGCTAACATTTCTGCAACTAAATATTCGTTGACGATGCCCAAATGCCGCCACCGTATGAAGCGCACACAACTATCAAGCGTGGGGCACATAAGCCGCGTCGAGCAACTTCCTAATGAGCGGCGCTGTAAAGCATCGCGCGCACCAACTTAGACTAACTTAATAAGCTGGCAGTCTGGCGACGCCTTAATCGTGTTGCGCTGACAAATCACCAGGACATGTTTGTGCCATTTGAACGCCTGTATTTGCCGGCGTTTACTTCAACTCAATATTCTGAAGTTCTTTGATGCATGTTTGACCTCGATGATACTCAAGGGATAAAAACAAACTGAAGATAGAATAAGAAATTTTTAATCTATACTAATATTAAAAAGAGGCTCAGTGTTGAATTTTGACTGTTTGTTTGTTTACGAGAGCTAATCTTTAGAAATAATAAACTGACCATGAAAAATCTTCTGCAATCAGCAAAATACGATATTTTATAAGGCGTGAGCAGTGATCGAAGAAATCTTTGATATGCAAATTTGTGTTTTTCCTCCCATTTATCAAGTACGAGTCCTCTGAATTGTGAGCTGAGTTTTTTACATTCCAGACTTTGTTATATACAAGTGGTCCGTCCCGGCTGCGCACGGATTGTTTTAAATATTGTTCACTGCTTATCCCCTACGATATGTAGCGTGATGATATGATATCCTATGTCCTTTTCTTGGTTCTAAACTACCTCTCTACAGAATTTTAAACAAATCGGTCCATCCATAACAGAACTGTCTTTTATATTTATATATATATATATATATATATATTATAATGGCTGTGTAGTGTCGGCTTAGAATAACACTACCCCATTTCTACCCGTGGGTGATTGTAAGAGGCGACTAAGGGTATAGGGGCTTTTAAAGTGATTTTTGGGCGATGTGGTTGGAGACCCGTCACCAAAAACATTTATTATTACCATCTTTTCCCCAATCAACTTCCAAAAGTGGCTGAGGAATTTCTCATTCCAAAGTTCTGGCTACCCCGTTCAGGGATTTATAGCCGTGAGTATATGTATGTATGTATGTATGTATTATTAAACTCATCGTCGTCTTATAATCCCTTGCTAAAAAGTCTAACATTTCCTTTTAGCCCCATTTATTTTAAATCAGGACATAATATAGCATCACAATTTTCATTCTAAATACGAATAAATACAATCACCATGCAAATATATTTGACTGTGAACAATTAATTTCAACTCACTGAGTTGAGCCCAGCTTACGTTGCCATAGCACCAACCAATTTCTATACTTTGTTTCATTTTGTGTTTACATATACATTCCAGTTTTTTATTTTGTATAATTTGGCACAAAAAATACCCACGGGTAGAAATGGGGTAGTGTTATTCTAAGCCGACACTACACGGCAAAATAATACATACATACATATACTCACGCCGTTAATTCCCAAAATAATCTCCATACACAAATAATACCACTGAAACTACAACAATACTTAAATAATGAAGATCAAAACAAAGGAGTGTTGCTGCCAATCCCTGGCAGAGACAGGCGTGAAACAGCAATATTTCTCATATTAGATGTCGAACACAACACATGACAAATATAGCAGTTTTCATTAGAACGGAGTCACGTGGTGTAGCGTGGACTGGCGTTACGTTACTAGTCCAGATTCGACTGTGAGATTGGTCCTACTTGAGATTATTTCTCAATACATTTGATATGGCATTTAATTGAAAATATATGCAAAGTCAGATAATATTTCATAGAAATCGCATTACTCTTTAAATGGAGATTGTACGATGCGGCTTACATATTAAGAGCTTTTTGTGCGATTATTAGGTGATCGATGTGATTAGTAATCTATAACCTGCCATTTAACATTGCCAATAAAAAAACGAATTTCTGCTAGCACTAACCAAGTGACGGATGATTTGGTTAATATCGCGGGTAACTGGTGAGAAACATCGTAGGTTTGTTCACTGTGGGTATCTTTGGTAGGAGGTCTTTGTCCAAAAGTAGTCGTTTATTGGCTGGTAAGATGATAGGTGTTTAAGACAATGTTTCAAATGCCTGAAGAAACTATTAATTAAGGTTCCAATTTCCTCACTCCCCAGGGCTCGTCGGCAGGTCCTGTTAAGGGAAGACGAAGCTGAAGATGACAATTGCGACCGCGTCACGTGACCTCACATTGCATATTGGGACGCTGTTGGGACAACGTGATCTTTGCTTACGTGGTGTGATTGCTATTTGTTCTTACCATTGTTAGGTGAAAGTGATTTATACAGATATTATTTTTGTCTCCCTATTTATCTCTAAAACGACTGGACCGATTTTGATGAAACATTCACAGGCTGATAGTTGATGATATAAGACGCTCTTCATATCCATAACAAGGTCAATTATACAAGTTTTGAATATGATATTTATTCTTCTTATCTAAAATAAATTATTACAAATAACTAAATAATATGTAAGCATAATGCATCGTACCAGTACATTCCTAATTAAGCGCAAAGTTCCATCGCGTCTGGCGGAAATGCAATAAATTTTGAAACATTAAAAAACCATTTGTAATGGTTTGTTTGAGAAATTTGTCCTATCTTAATGGGCCAACTTGGAGGCTCTCGCATAGTTTCATAAATTGCCTTCTTGTTTCTTGCATTATCTTTTAGTTTTATAATTTTGAATTATGTTATTGTTATTTTATTATCGTTTTAGAAATTATATTTTTTTCTGGTAAGGTGAATTGTTCAATCATTATATTACTATTATAAATTATATTTCAGACATTTAGACGCCTTAACAGGTAAGCTACAGCCCTAGCATTCCATTTATAAGTATAAAACTGAGTTTCATATTGGTTCAGTAATGCTCTCGAGTCAACGCTGCTATTGTAATATACTATGTCAACTGGTTGAGTTGGACAAAGGTTTTAGTAAAGGATTCGCAATGAAGGATGACTGAAGGTCACTAACTGCCTCCCGGACCAATATCTGAAAGAAAGAAATAAATAACGTTTATTTGGTATCTCTCATAAGAATTATGATAGATTAAATAGACCTTAATTTATGTTTTCACAACTTTAACAATTTAACTCAAGAATGACTTGTCATCTCAACAATCTAGTAAAATCCATCAAGAGGGCAAAATATGGAGACATTATCATTTAGCTTTCCTGTTAATACTCTTTTAATTCGGGTTAATTAATAAATAATTATGTCAACTCATTTTCATTCAAATGCTTAAATTTTTGACACATTAAGATGAAATAGGGAATGTGTTTAAAAAGCCTGGCGTGCGAAGTGTGAAGAATAGATGAGTATAGTATGAAAAGATTGATGAATGTAGAAAAAGCTCACATGAAAATTTATATCTCCAAATAAATTTAAGAACATCTATGTTTACTAAAAAAACATTTAACACGATGAAAAACCAAAAACTGCAAACGAAAAGAATCGTTGAAATAACTGAAATGAAAATCCCTCGAAACTGGAAAAACCATTTCTATTCCAATCGATACAATGTAAAACGCAACAAAAAAATATGATACAAAGAAACATAAAAAAGCCGACAAATCGTTTCGAAAAACAATTTGCAACGAAACCCATAAACCTATAAAAGTCAATTTTTATAACTATTCGTAGCACGCCAGGCTAGGGCGGGGGCGGAGGGCGGGCGGGACAAATTACTCAATAAATCGAGTGTTAGGTGGTCGGTATCGGCCATCCATCGCACATGACACCGCCGCCGCAAACAAAGCAAAGAACGACGCTAAATAAACGCGGCGATAGCGCCTACACTACGGCGATCACTGCTAGTCACTGCATTGACGTACGAAACGCACTACTATAAGTTATTAAATAAAAAAATATCAACTTAACATTTAAGCCATATAACTCTGAAGGGGTGGCAGATGAACAAGGACTCTTGAATATCACGTGACAAGTTTAACACCTCGTGTGGTATTAGACATACCTATTGCCGCTTACTCTACACTGTCACATGGCTTATTACAATTTAGCCATGTTTGGTTTCCTTGCGATGTTTTATCACAGCGTTAAACATCTTGATGAATTAATTACACATATGACATTAGAAAAGATACATTGCTGTAGGCCCGACTCATCCCACTGAGATTTTATTGTTTGCTTTGTAGTGCCTGTTTGAATGTCACTACCTCTTTTACATACATACATACATATACTCACGGCTATAAATCCCATGAAGGGGTAGCCAGAGCTAAGGAACTAGAAGTTTCTCAGCCACTTTTGGAAAATTGAGTGGGGAAAAGATGGCAAAATAAAGGTTGTTGGTGATGGGTCTCCAACCGCATCGCCCAAACAATCCCTTAAAAGCCCCAACACCGTTAGTCGCCTCTTACGTACACCCACCGGCAGGAATGGGGTAGTGTTATTCTAAGCCGACACTACACAGCTGCTACCTCTTTTATCTACCTTTTTTGAGATTTATGGCCGTGAGTTTATGTATGTATGTATTTTATAATCATCATAATTATTATCCCAGTTAATTAATTTCAAATCAAGCAACATTTCTTAGGTGGTGAGCAATGATTGAAGAACCTTAGATAACATAACAAAACATAACATAAACGTTTACGCCGTTTATCCCCGAAGGGGTTGGCAGAGGTACCAATACTCCTGAACTCACATGGCAAGCGCCATCTAGTTTCCAGAGAAGGTACCCACGTTTTGCTTAGACAGTGTACTCACGTGATAGGGGGCAGGCCTATCGCCGTTTTTGAACGAATACACTGTCACATGACTAAGTACAACTCAGCCATGTGGGTTTCCTCACGATGTTTTCCCTCACCGTTAGCAACCATGATAAATTACTAATAACCTTAGATACTTGTAAAATAAAACTATTCGTGCTGGAGCGGTCCACTATTGAATATATTTTTCTGATCGTAGACGTTACCCAACGACCACAATAGCCATTCCCTCAATTACGGATAAGTCGCAGCTCTCTCACAACCATTCCTCCGTCAATATGAATTCCAATAACGAATATTTTTCCAGCGAACCCTCGAGTGTGTTTGCGTTCGAGTTGTTAGTAATAAAAGAGCGGCACCACGTGACCCGAGCTAAATTACTTACAAACATTGTAACGGCGCGGTGCACTGTCTGTTTGTATTTCGTTATGACAAAAAATACTACCTCGATAGTTCAGTGAGAAATATTAAGCCTTAGGTGCAGTAGGCAACAGTTAAAATGTAAACATATAAAGTGGTAAACGATAGACTGTTACGATTATTCCCATTACGATAGATGTCTACCGTAATGGGAATAACTGGCGTTAGTATAAGTAAGTAAATAGGTCAGTATACTATACCTGATATGGAATATAAAATCAAATTAATAAATAACGACATAAAGAAAGCTAAAACAACATTAACTTATTAACACTCGTGTAAATAGTCTCCCAGCCAACATGGGGCGCTACTGCTCGGTTCAAAACAGCAAACTAAAGGTAAGTACATACTTGTTTGTCCAAAGAAGATCATCTCCGGTTCCAATCTAACTTAGCGAAGGCTTTCGCGGGAAATTCCTGGAATATTCGTTGCAACGACAAGAAAATTGCACAACACATAACCTTGTTTTAGTTTTCAAAAAGTACTCATCTATGCATCTCGTTCAGTTTCTAAAAGATAGACAAAGAAAGAAAACTTGGTTTTTTATAATAAAAAGAGCTAGATGTGATAGTATGAAGAAAGCGGAAGCTCATTTAGAATTAAGGGAACACCTATTTTATGAGTTGTTTGTTCTTGACAAACGATTTTAAATATTGTTAGGTTTAATATATTTTGAATGTTTTTGTCATTTTAGAGGAAAAGTGCAGGACATCTATATACTGATGACATAAGTCCTTATTGGGGTAGGCAGAAACTCTAAGTTGCTTCTTTGTACAATTCTAAAAAACCTGTCAAGCTTGGTTTAGCTTTAACTGGTAAAACTGACCTAAACGTTCCTTTTACGCAATTTTACCTTAATAGATTCATATATTCACGGCTATAAGTCCCTAAAAAGGTAACCAACAGCATTGCTCAAAAATCACTTAAAAACCCCCAATATTTTTCGTAGCCTCTTATGAAGACCCACCGACAGAAACTAGAAGAAGCAGAAGCTATTCTAAGCCAACACCACACAGCGTAAAATACATACTTTATAATAAGCATACTTACATATGCGCTCACGGCTATGAATCTTAAGAAGAGGTAGCTAGAAACTCATAATAAAACAAATCTTACCACTTGAGCGACAAGAGTGTGGTAAAGATTGTAACATAAAGATGATTAGTGGTGATCTTCAGTCAGTCCGTCAAACAATTCCTTTAAAAGACCCACAGGAAGAAATATGGTAGAGATATTCTCAGTCGATTTAATAAATTTTTTTTTATTATTATCGTATTCACATTAGCAACGCATTTATGTCTTACCAATCAAATTCAAACGCTTAAACACGAAATCTATATGAACCATCGAAAGCCCCCAAACGCCGTCGCTACAAACTCCCACATAAACTTATTCAGTACCTCCTCGAACCGATCGACAATAAATATCAACACGGCAATTTAATTAATGAAGCAAGGGTTCCGCCGACAACTAGTGCGGGCGTCACGCGCCGTATGGAAGTAATTTACACCGTGCGTCGGTAACTTCATCAAACTTAGCGAAACTTGCTTGATTAGGCGCGTGCCGGGAATACCGCTCTGCCGACGCTATTTGAGCTCACTTTTAATTGAGTGGGTCATGGCTTGTAAGTGTTTGATTGTTAATATGTTAAGCTGGGGTTGTCGAAATAATAAATTAATGGTAATGATTTGCTTTTCATGTCGAACTTAAACGTTTATTGATAGCTTCAAGATAGAAAAGCTATCTTAATTTTATTATTTCGTCTACCCCAGCTTAACCCATAAAAATACAATCGTACACTTACAAGCCATAAACCAATCAATTAAAAGTGAGTCCAGAATTCCTTGATTCTACGATAGTGCAAACAAGAGATGTGACTACAACATTGTTTTTAAATAAAATATTATTTTTAAATATTATACTAGCTGCTTAATTATTATATTATTATATAATATTATTATATTATTGGGGCTTTTTATTGGATTTTTGGGCGATGCGGTTGGAGACCCATCACCAAAAACCTTTATTTTTACCATCTTTTCCCCACTTAACTTCCAAAAGTGGCTGTGGAATTTATATTTCCGTAGCTCTGGTTACGGAAATATAGCCGTGAGTATATGTATGTATGTATGTATACTAGCTGGTTTACTATATAATAACAACACCTCAAAGTAAACTTAACAAAGTCAAAATTTTAGAATTCTATATCAATCCCTAACATAAACGCCTTTTCATCCTGTCCTGTATAAATTCGTCATTAGTCCCGTACCGAGCCCAAATAGCCCCGCGCGTATACCAGCCGGCAGCCAGGTAGCGACTCGAGGTATGTTCCATCCATCAAAATGGTAATCCTCCTTCGATTACAAGATTGGGAACGGTGTGAGATTGCGGCGGGAGCCATCCGTGGAATTCCTGTGCGGAAACTCAACATGTCAGATTACATAGGCGAGAATTGAGTGTATTTCTACGAATATAATCTTAGTAAGTAAGGAGATGGAGTAATTAAGTGTTCTTTTCTTGGGTACAGAACAAGAATATCTGTCTGAAGATGGCACATTTATTGAGATTTTTTTAATACATTAGAATACACATTGGATACAATTAGACGATTCTAATTGTTTCCCTATCACGCAATAAAAAATATTCCCAGACCAATTTAATTAATCTACATGTATTCTAACTTAACAATTTAAATGAAATTAATGTAAAAAAAATATTTAATGTATAGTGCTTCACTTTAACTAGTTGTCGTATGAGCGTGCATATAAAAGTATAGGTACGTTATTGATTTGTAGCTGGAGTAAAAATGTTTATTTTAAGTTGAAAATTAATGGCTAAACTGTAAATCATATCAATGATACACAAAAATAAAACATCCTGATAAAAACAAATTAAAAAAAATAAATAAAGGAAAGAAAAATTTTGACACAGGCGGGTATCGAACCCGTGTCCTTGGGTATACGCCCCCGTCGTCGTCGCTCTGCCAATTGAACTACACCGTGTCAATGGCTGCCAGCGCGAAATTATATTTTTCTATTCTAATTTTTACTAATTCGTGTGATTAGTGTGTGTGTTGTTGTTAAGTGTAAAATAAGTATAAGTCAAGTAAAAATATTGTAGATCTCAATAAAAACTTATACTAAAATTGTTTTGAATAAAATATATTCAGCAGTTTTTGAGATACTTTATTTCTACTATCTTGTCCCCTATTAACTTCTAAATGTGGCTGAGGAGTTTCTAGCTCTGAAGCTCCGGCTACCCCTTTTTGGGATTTATGGTATAATATATAAAACCTTACCTGTAAATATTGTTAATACCTTTTATTATTATTTATTTCCTTTTATGTTAGTCGCCTGCCGTTATTTATCATTGTTTAGTTCCTTTTTATTATTTCTCTGCGATTTGTCGATAATATTTTTATTTCTCTGGTTTATGTTATTGTTTTTATTTTGTTGTTGTTATGGCAACGACGGAGCTGAGAGTTGTCAAATTTTATTTTATCTTAAACTTTTCTTTAGTGATCAATTTTCAATGTGTTTGTGTACGAAGGTTAGATAGTTTTAAAATATGTTAAATGATATAATTTTAATTCATTTTTGGTGTCTAAAATGATAGCGCAGGCATTTAATTTTATTTTTAATGTAAGGCTAGGACATATTACTTATTCAAATTTATCTGTTTTCATCTTTTTATGTTAACTGAAACTCTTTTTAAAAAATCCTTCGTTTAGGTTTTATTGTCTATTGGGATTTTTTATTGATTGTCAGGATGTTTTTTTTGGATGGAAGAGGAACGAATTCATGATTCTACAAGAGATCCTTAAAAAGATATCTTACTGAAGATTATTTCTGATAGCTACTACTACCGTTGTTATATTGAGTAACCTTTACTACTTGGTGTCCTTTTGCTAAAACACCTAAGAATAATATATATAATTTTATACCCTGGCAGAATTTGTTAAACCAGTCAGAGTGGTATTCCGAAGTGACCAATCATTTGGTCTTATTGGCTTGTGGACTATAATTCAGCAAAGATTGATATCTGGACCTTTGTTTTCGCCGGCTATACTACTGGTTTTGGAGATTACTAATACCTTTGCTCCAGCCAGAACGTGGAAGTTCGGAATCGCATCAGTATCGTTATTTGGTTATATTTATTTTATATAATTCCTTATTGTATTATTTTTGTATTGTGTACATCTAATTTTTAATAGACTGGTGTAACTTCTTTCTTGTTTTATTAGTCTCCTTGCTCTCCGCGTTTCGTGTCTTAGGTTTTATTTCCATAAGGGGATTAAGACTTAAGACACGTAACGTTACAATGGCCGTGAGTATATGTATGTATGTATGTGTATGTATGTTTTTGAGATATAGCACATTTCGTAAAACTGAAACGGAACTTTGTGTTTCATACAAAAACAATTATAAGTATAAGTTTATTTATATATTGCTTTGCATACCTATACTACTAAATGCTACTACTAAAGCCCTCCACGGCCGAGGCGACTCGCACTTGGCCAATTTTATTTGACGTATACCAGTGAGTATATGCAAATCACTAAGAATAAGTCGACCTTTTATTGAATACAAGACTGCGATTGTAATAATTTAAACATTGATTGTTCAAAAATATACACAAACAAAGGTTTTCATAATATAAGGGTGATATTATATACCTACTATTAGGTTTGTGCATAAAATTATCAGCGACTCAATTGATTATAAAGTGAATTTCTAAGCAATTTTCACAGCATGTACATTATAGCTTCGCGATGCCTCCAAGCTTCTTCATACGTCATTTAGTGGATTCGCAACCTTATTGTAACGTTCATCTAATTTGGAAACTCGAAACTACATCATCTTAACAAGATCCTTTAACAAGCAAATCTGTTTTAGAACATGTTCCAAAGGAAACCCAAATTGGTAATATGAAATATTTAACATTGAATTGAATGTTATTTGAAGCTCTTGAGAGAGATGCGAAAGTAAAAGTTTAGATTGGCCGGTGTCCGTGACCGGGTAGACAATCGCCATCAAATGAAATGAGTTTTTTCATAATTGATACAATTCCATGAGAAAGGGCTGCTCGGTCTCTTTGTAACCTTTTGACGGCCGCTGAATATTTTAGCATTATTAATAAATGATTTCGGTTTGGTACTTGGTTATACGATCTTATTTCCGTTTAGTTCATCTAATCTTTAAAAAGAATTTGGAAAGAATAATAACTGTAGCAAGTACTTTAATATTGCTAGCTGTGTAGTGTTGGCTTGGAATAGCACTACCTCATTTCTTCCGGTGGGTATACCAAAGAGGCGACTAACGGTATTGGGTCATTTAAGGGATTTTTAGGCGATGCGGTTGGAGACCCACACCAACAACCTTTATTTTACTATCTTCTCCCCACTTAACTTTCCAAAAGTGGCTGAAGAATTTTTATTCCTTAGCTCTGGCTACCCCATCTGGGGATTTATAACTACGGCAGTAATATAATAAGTACGGCAGTAGTCCTTAGTCTGCCAACTCGCACTTGGCCAGCGTGGTAGACTATGGTCAAATCGCCCTACATAGGGTAGGCTCGAGCCCCTTGGTGGGGACATATATGGGCTGTGAGAAAAAATGAGAAAAACTTTAAAATATAAGTTAATTTAAATTATGAAAAAATACTTGACACTTATCAACAGGATTGACAATTAATTAAAATACAGGGATAAAATTAGGTAGCCACTGCACTTCTACGTAACGCAACGCAATCATTTTTCTTGTTATATTTTTGGTATTGCTCTTCTTATGGTTTTTTTTATTATAGCATATTTTTACCAAAATCCTCAAAAAGAACAAAACAAAAGCCAAAGCTTAAACGTGAAGTTCCCTCTCCGTTAACCTTAGCAACCCTAGCGCCAAAAATATCGCAGTCCCGGGAGGCCTCCCCCTCGACTTCCTCGTGATGAGCTTTCCATGTTTAGGTCACGTTCAGTCTGTCAACTACGCAACATGCTTTCACCACCCAAGCGTGCCGTTCTCAACCTTAACGCGATATAAATAGAAGTGAAGAAATACAGTTTTTTTTAGTTCGGTACTCGTCCTACGGCAGATGTTGCGTCCAAGTGAATTATTTCGTATCGCCGTGTTTATTAATTGCCAGTTCTGCGTTGTGTTTACTGTTCTACGGTTTATTTTATTTTGTATTATTTACAAATGAATATGTGGAAAATATTTGAGTATAGTATATAAAATAATTATTAAAATGCAAAGAACTGACACAAGTTTTCAACCTTAAATCTTACTGTCTAGAAAACTTTAAAAAATATCTCTTACTATTAGCTGCTTTTAGTATAATTTGATTTCAAACAAGACTTAAAAATAACTTAAGAAATAGTCTGTCATTCCAAAATGAACGAAATAAAAGGACAAACATAAAAACATGAACAAAAGTCAGATGCGAAATTATTTTTTTTGCGAATTATTTTTTACTCCAGATTGAAATAATTAAAAGATTCTAATTGTATATACAAGTAATTTGGATATAATAAATCAGCGAGTGTGTAACTAACAACTATAATAATGTCCCGAGTTCCAAGAGCTAAGACCATATATTTCATATTAACAACAAGACAAAGAACTTAACATTATTTTATATTTCTATTTCGATTAAGCACAAAGCAATTGACTTGGTAGCAAACTATGTAAACATAATTGCTACGCCGTGGCTACTACGAGTATCAAATAACTTATTTTACATAACATAACATAACATAAACGTTCACGCCGAATATCCCCGAAGGGGTTGGCAGAGGTACTAATACTTCTGAACATCACGTGACTTTGTCACCTGGTGTTCACAGTACCCACCTTTTTGCATGGACAGTGTACTCACGTGATAGGGGGCAGGCCTATCGCCGTTTTGTACGAATACACTGTCACATGACTAAGTACAACTCAGCCATGTGGGTTTCCTCACGATGTTTTCCCTCACCGTTAACAACCATGATAAATTAACCACACATATGTCTTTAGAAAAGATAAATTGATGTAGGCCCGATCCAGGATTTGAACACTAGTCGTTTGCACGATAACCGAGTGTTCTACCCACTGGGCTATCACGCGGTTGCTTATTTTCTACTCAAATTTGTCATATAATATACCTCTCTTCTTTACCTTTTTAAGATAGTTATAGATACAGATACCATCACCTCTTGCAACTCTTCCACTGACGATGCAAGTAAATTAAAAAGCCAAGGAGATGCTACACATTCCTGTGTAGAACGAGAAATTAAACAAATTTAATCTGACCCTACTCACCTTAATCATACAACTATACACCCGTCCAGTTAATTAAAATATAACTGCAACTACAATACAAATAACAATACAGCTCTAAGCAAAGTGGCACAACACCGTATGTAAAAAGCCGGCCACAGTAAATTACAAGACAGATTAGCAGTAAGAACAATGGCGCCACAATGGGAGCGATCATTGCGCACCTGCACGCGGCGGCGGCGGCGCGCTCGGCCGGACCACCGCACCACAGTGAAATATGCTTAGAAACCTAACTAGGGCTGGCATGATGCTAATTTGAGTAAGTTTCTTGAGTCTAGTTTTAACATAAACGTAACATAAATGTTCACGCCGTTTTATCCCCGAAGGGGTTGGCAGAGGTACCAATACTCCTGAACTCACATGGCAAGCGCCATCTAGTTTCCAGAGAAGGTACCCACGTTTTGCTTAGACAGTGTACTCACGTGATAGGGGGCAGGCCTAGTTTAAGTTTTAAGTTTCTGTGAAAGTATGCCGTGTAGTGCCGGCTTAGAATGTCACTACTCCTTTCTACTCACGTGTGTCGTTAGAGGCGACTAAGGGTGTGGGGCTTTTTTAAATTGTTTTTAGGCAATGCTGTTGAAGATCCATCAACAACGATATATTTTTTTACGGTCTTGTCCCCTATCAACTTCCTTAGTGGCTGAGGAGATTCTAACTTTGAAGCTCTGGCTATCCCTTTTTGGGATTATTATGAGTATATGTATGTATGTATGTACGAAGTTTTCTCTTCTACTTAGTACTCAAAGTAGCCATTTAACGTGAAGTGTAACTAACTTAGTCTTGCTTAGCTTGTCCCGCTACAAATTCACTTGCTAAAGTTCTCTTTATATCATGTTATGTAACATCCACTTAATTTAGCTTATGGAGATTTCTATATAACTATTTTGAGATCGATTGAGTTACTGGTTAACTCAGCTTCAGAATCGCATATTGCTTAGCCCCTGTTGAATGGCGGTAAAATAAAGGAGCGATTGTGATGGGTTCCATGCCACATCGCCCAACAATCATCCTTTATTAATTAAAGCACAATATATTCACACACATTAGACATCTACGGTAAAAAAGGGTTAGGGCCACAGATAATATAATACTATACTAGTTAGGGCTAATCTAATCTAACAGTACAAAGTTTGTTCTAACATTAGGATATAAAATATCATATCCTATGTGCATCCACAAAGTGCCACCCCTAGAATAGAGCCCTGGCGCTCACACCGCCACATCCGTCACACAGTCGGCGACGCGGCGTCCGCTGTAGCCAGATGAAACTGCATTCATTAAGCACGAGGAACATTTCGGTGGATTCACTCAGATTTAAGCATCAACATGGATGCTTATTACTTATTCTAATTCTAATTCGCTATTATTATTTTATTGGTACTGATATCGCGTTGCCATTAATTTACTTAAGTTGAATAAATTTTCATAATAATATGTTGAAGACAATTAAGATAAGCACTACCCCATTTCTTTGCGTGGGTGTTCTTACGAAGTGCCTTTAGGTATTTAAGCTTTAAAGCGATATTTGAGCGATGTGGTTTGATGTGATTTGCTGTGTAGTGTCGGCTTAGAATAGCACTACCCCATTTCTTCCGGTGGGTGTACGTAAGAGGCGACTAACGGTATTGGGGCTTTTACGGGATTTTTTGGCGATGCTACCCCTTCTAGGGATTTATAGCCGTGAGTATATGTATGTATGTATGTAACTTAATAGAAGTGATCAGCGTCTTTTGGAACTTTCTGATGTGCAGTCAGTTTTAAATCAAAACTTTGTTTATAAAATTTTGAATTGTTTTTGTATAGATATTTTGTGACCTTATATTGTTAAGCAACTTATGTATTTGACTTTACGTGACCTAGTTGGTAAATGACTAGCTTCTGGCTCCGGAGGTTGCGGGTGATCTGGCTGAAAACCGTCAGTGGGGATACTATTGTGAATTTGAAAGGAGAGTCCCACGGATGAGTTGCTTACTTGATTATGCTTATAATTAAGGCTTTGAAGCTTGTTTCTATTTCTAGTGTTTCCATTGTGTCTGTCAACTATTTTCCTGAAAGGAATAATATTAATTTTAGCTTACATCTATTTGTCAAAAATACATTGATAGGGAACAATTAATATACTAATTTGTCTAAACCTGATCTCAACTTTTTGAGTGACGAATACCTTTAGCTTAACAGTCAACATTTAGATAGAAGGGATGGTCCTCTTTTATAATATAAATGAGTCACGTAATTACTTTAAAAAAATCGTTATGACGTAATGCTATAAAAATACTTGCCTGGGGACCACATTCCAACTTAAAATTGATATCCCCGGAAAACTCGTGTTATATTAATATCAATAATAATCTAAGATAAGGACATTAGCGCACATGAATATTAATGTAGTGTGTAGTGTCGGCTGTGCTATGTAGTGTCGGCTTAGAATAGCATTACCCCATTTCTTCCGGTGGGTGTACGTAAGAGGCGACTAACGGTGTTGGGGCTTTTACGGGATTTTTCGGCGATGCGGTTGGAGACCCATCACCAACAACCTTTACTTTACCATCTTTTCTCCACTCAACTTTCCAAAAGTGGCTGAGGAATTCCTAATTCCTTAGCTCTGGCTACCCCTTCTCGGGATTTATAGCCGTGAGTATATGTATGTATGTAATAATAATTTAAAGGTTTTTCCATCATCACTGTGAAAGTGGTGATCGGTAGTCTCTGCCTATGTCTGCCTATATCAAATGCATGAAAGCATGTCTACGTGGGCGCGTGGCCCGTTCATTTAAAAGTAAAACATGGTTAGGAAAATTACAGCAAAAGCACGATTATTAAATGTTGGAAAATAGAATCGATATTATTTTCTCGGTACAATATTGTCATTTCTATGAACTGATAATACCTTTGAAGATTCAGTAACATTCAATACCATCGTAATATTCTCTCACATGTACAGCAAAGATTAAAAATACAAAGAAATAGCTAGCATAACTGAAATATTCCTTTATGAAAATAACATAAATTGTTGAGGCCTGCTCGAGTGAAAGCTCAAAGTTTGTTCGTGAAACCACTTATATTTTGACACAGAAACGCCTTTTAGCTCGTGTTGTTTTTACATATAAAAGCTCATGGCTATACCATACGTTAGTTTTTAAGGTTTACTTAGATGTAGTGCCGGCTTAGAATAACACTACCCCATTTCTACCCGTAGGTGATCGTAAGAGGCGACTAAGGGTATAGGGGCTTTTTAATTGATTTTTGGGCGATGTGGTTGGAGACCCGTCACCAAAAATATTTATAACTACCATCTTTTCCCCAAACAACTTCCAAAAGTGGTTGAGGAATTATTCATTCCAAAGCTCTGGCTACCCCGTTAAAGGATTTGTACCCGTGAGTATATGTATGTATGTATGTATAAAAAGAAAAGCTAAACTCAATAGCAAAAGCTACAATTTATTCATGCACAACTGAAACAGTTATTTATGAGGTATATGATTGACTACCTACCCTTTACAATACTTTATACAACTATTACAGCATAGCTAGTACGAGCGACCTTTTAACTAGATATCATGTGGGATGAAACAGGAATCTCTTACGCACTTACTTAGTATCGTATACTATCATCGCATTCTTACCTATATCATACATACATACATATACTCACGGCGATAAATCCCTAGAAGGGGTAGCCAGAGCTAAGGAATAAGAAATTCCTCAGCCGCTTTTGGAAATGATGTTGGGAAAAGATGGTAAAAATAAAGGTTGTTGGTGATGGGTCTCCAACCGCATCGCCCAAAAATCCCTTAAAAGCCCCAATACCGTTAGTCGCCTCTTACGTACACCCACCGGAAGAAATTGGGTAGTGCTATTCTAAGCCATTACTATCTTACCTATATCGTGACGATAAAATAGCTATCGTGCTGGCCCAAAAGTGAAACAAAAAGTTTAAAATTTTATTTTTAAAATTAAGTTAATAGCGAACATTTTTGAACGTCAAAATATTCAATTTATAGATTAATCCGTAAAGAGAAGAAGCAACAAAGAAACTCCTGGTCTTTTCTGTTATCAAAACAGTTGTATTATGTTCATGGTCCAATAACATTAGTGATCGTGAACATATGTGTATTGCTTCGAATTATCCAGATCATACGACGAAATCAATCAAGTGAGTGTTCGAGCCGCGAGAGTCGCGTTCATCGCATCCGATTTCATGATTTATCAAAACGAGCTTACCACGTGAATATGATACTCTTGAGGATGATTCTGGAAAATCTAAAATTCTGAAATAATAATATTTCTTATATATTTTCTAAAATTTAAATATTTACAAATAAAATACCCTAGTAGGAGTCACATGTATCAAAATTAAATTCATCAATATATATAACATAACATAACATAACATAAACGTTCACGCCGTTTATCCCCGAAGGGGTTGGCAGAGGTACCAATACTCCTGAACTCACATGGCAAGCGCCATCTTGTTTCCAGAGAAGGTACCCACGTTTTGCTAAGACAGTGTACTCACGTGATAGGGGGCAGGCCTATCGCCGTTTTGTACGAATACACTGTCACATGACTAAGTACAACTCAGCCATGTGGGTTTCCTCACGATGTTTTCCCTCACCGTTAGCAACCATGATAAATTAACCACACATATGACTTTAGAAAAGACAAATTGGTGTAGGCCCGTCCCGGGATTGGAACTCACGCCCTTCTGTTTTTGGGGCGGGTGTTCTACCCACTGGACTATCATGTCGCTATATATGTCAATATATATCATTTGTATAATTGGTCATCTGCAAAGTGGTTTTACATATCGTAGTTACAAAAAAGTATAAGTAGATGATTGAAAATATTTATCAGTTGTATTTATTACTACAATTCTATTACACGTTTAATAAGACAAAGAAGGAGTGAAATGACACCTAAGTTCTGAAACGTTGAATAGCTTACCTTTTAAAACGTATCGCAACATTTGGTAGAATAATTAAAATCTATAATATATTTAAAAAAAAATTGCAGCACTGACATGAATCTACAGGATATCACGACTGAACAAAATTTTTCAGCACAAACAACAGTTTTCTATTTAGCAATCATTCCCTGAAAGATACTGCTACATCAACGATAAACCTTTCACAGAAACACATAAATGGAATTAGATATCTCGAAACGCAGTCATTGTACCAGCGGATTAAACAGTCATTTCGTGATGAATAGGGTTTCCTTTGAGGATGGATGTGGAGCTTACCGCTTCACGAGAATAGGCTAGTATGACGCCGTGAGTGCGCTTCGATATATGGACTGCAGTTAGATAGATGTATGCTTGCTTGTTTAGTGGTACCTGATTTGTGGAACCAATACGGTCGATATTTTTTGGGGTTAAGTTCAAGACCTTGATTTAGTATTCAAATGTGTACCAGAGATACTTTTGTCTAAAAATCACGTGTTTTTTTTATCTAGAATTTAAAGAGCTGGTTAGCCAGGATTTTGTATCCACGTGATTGAAAGCTAGCACTTCACTGCTTTAGACGGATAAAACTTGTAATTGAGCGCCGTTCTACTTACTACTTACTTACTTTACGTTATTATGTTAGTTACTTGTGAGTTTTTAATATAAAGTTTATAATAATTAAGAACCCCGCATATATATATACATACATTCTTGAATGCCTTAATATTTGTCACAAATTTAACGCACGCATACATATACACACACATGCACGTACATAAACCCTTGAGATATCGTGAATCAAATGTTTTTTCTTTAAATATTGTTGTTTATATCATTTTATTTTTTTCTTAAAATTGTATTAATTTGTATTATTGTAAGATATGTCTTTGTGCATCTGTGAACATCTGTTATTTTGCCTTACTTTTTTTTTCTTTTATTAACTGTGTATTATTACTTATGTCGCTGTTGATTTTCCTAATAAAATTATGAAATAAATGTAACTTTAGGGAAAGAGTAAGGACTGAATTTAGAAAAGAAATCTTCGTTTGTTGTATTGCTAGAACAATTGCCAATTAATGGGATAAAAATAACGATTCAGAAGTTTATATTGATTCTCAAGACTCAAGACCCAAACTTTCACGCTGTCTATCCCCGAAGGGATGGAAAAAGTTCTAATACTTCTGAACATCACGTGATATTGTCACCTGGTATTCAGATTATGCAGGTTTTGCTTCGAATTCTTAACCTTCTTTATGATGTTTTCCCTCACCGTTAACAACCATGATAAATTAACTCCACATATGATTGTGAAAAGATTGATAGATGTAAACGAAGCTAGATAGGTTTGTCAGGATCGTACAAAGTGGCGAACGATAGTCTCTGTCTACCCCAATGGGAACTAATTGCGTGCTTATATGTTATGTTATGATTAATTTGTGTAGGTATTTGAACCCACGCTTGTCTGCATGATATTCTAATCACTGAGCCATCACTGTTATTTATATCGATGTGCTCTTTATATAATATTGAGCCAAAAGCAACCCAGCTTTTTTATAGCCATTTTTTCTGATTTCTATTCAAATGCGTACTAGCCCGCCAGCCATATCGTCGATCCAGTCGTGTTTTTGACTGATAAGATATAGTTTAAATAAAATCAATAAAATACTGTAAAATTGAGATCCAGTATCTAAAATACGGTTAAACATATTATCTTTGGCAATTGCCTTATTTTAACATTATGAGTAAACTAGCACGACCTAATTCCCTAGTGAACTGCCACCGTTGTTACAACAAGTCTCATCGATGCTTTATTTTTATTTACTTTTTTATGATAAATTTTATAAGCTAACTTAAAATTTTCTTTTTTTTAATCGGACAAGTAGTTACTGTGATGAGCGCGTTCAAGCAAATAATAATGGAATAGTATAGATCGTTCTCGTTCCTACGCTTATGTATGGCAGTGAATGTTGGGTGTGGCAGAAGAAGCATGAAAGTAGAGTGAATGCAGTAGAAATGAGATCCCTCGTAAAAGTGTGTAATGTAAGGTTATGTGATCGTGTGAGGAATGATGTGATTCGTGAAAGGTGTGGTGTAAAAGATGATATTGTAAGAAAGATAGAAAAAGGAATGTTGAGATGGTTTGGGCACATATAGAGGATGGATGACAGTAAATTGGTGAAAGAGATATATAGAGCCAATGTGGAAGGTAATGTTAGTAGAGGACGACCTCGGAGGACACATTTGGATCAAATAGAAAATGTGCTCAAAAAGGCAGGTGTCCGCAGTATGAAGAATAAAAGAGCATGTATGAAAAGATTGATGGGTGTAAACGAAGCCAGAGAGGTTTGCCAGGATCGTAAAAAGTGACAATCGATAGTCTCTGCCTACCTAAATGGGAACTAACGGCGTGAGAATATGTATGTATATGTATGTATGTATAGATTATTAGCAGAGTTCGCCTCGCAATAAAAAGTTAAATTAAAAATAGCAAGCCTATGTAATCCATAGTTTAAATCACAAAGTTATATTATTTGTTTTAAATATACTACACCTGAAAATAATTATTAACGTCTTGCTAAGCCCAATTTTCTACTTTATTTGTCTAAGATATAAAAAACAAGTAATGAAAATTTAGAAGTTTATTAATCATTCAAATCAGCATATGAACAATTCGTATAAAAGCTTCAACTAGACACACCCGAGGTTATAAATACAAAACGGATAAAAGCCAGTGCTAACAATGACGGCTGAAGGCTGTATCCCGAGTTGGATCTTTGAAATTGGTGTTTCAAAAAGAGTATTTCCAAAGTGGGATACACGTGAAAGGGTAGAGATCTATGGAAAGTGTAGCCAACCTTACAGTTTTAACTGTAAATCTACAGTTTTTGGCAGATCCTTCCAGGTTTCAGCTTAGGACCTAAAACCTATAGTTTTTGTAACAGGATATGTTTAGCTACATTTTGTACTAATGATAGCTATGACTATCAAGGAAAGCTTTATTAAAAGGAACCTGTCGCATATTCTGAATTGATGTATCAATCTTTTCATATATTTTTTTTTTATTTTTTGTTAATTTAGCTTGCCATTCTATTTTAGTCATAAGATACTAAAATTAGATTACAGCTTTGTTTATTTTACATACATACATATACTCAGGGCTATAAATCCCTTAACGAGGTAGCCAGAGCTTTGGAATGATAAATTCCTCAGCCACTTTTGGAAGTTGATTGGGGAAAAGATGGTATTAATAAATGTTTTTGGTGACGCGTCTCCAACCACATCGCCCAAAAATCACTTAAAAAGCCCCTATACCCTTAGTCGCCTCTTACGATCACCCACGGGTAGAAATGGGGTAGTGTTATTCTAAGCCGACACTACACGGCAAAAATTGTTTATTTTACATGATTTTAAATGCATTTACTTCCGTACATAAACATATTTTATGACTAACTATCATTAATTTGAAATTAACAGTTTTCTCCAGTTTTTTTGGTCTCAGTACGTACATGCTCTTTGCTAGGGCAGGCAACACACGGAGAGACAAGAGCTAAATGATGCACGGGCGGCCGAGCTGCACCTAATTGAATGTAAACGCGCGGAGACGTGCGGCGGCGGCGGCGGCACCTGGCTGGCTGGTAGAATACCAACTATATTTCGTGTCGCTTTTACGGGATTTTGGCGATTTTCTATTAAATCGATGGGTTAATATTATTTTTATTTGTTATATTCTTTTTTCAGTTAAATAACGATTTTACTATGTAGGGGAGACGGGCAAGACAAAACTCTATACAAGGAAAATTAAAGTCTTTAATAACATTCTTTAACAAAACAAGTGACTATTATACATTTCTTTCTCAAAATCAAATGTTGTAGCATGCAAAATCCTAGACCATTTTTTGGAAAATAATGTTATAATGAAAGCGGCCAATTTCCCATCTTGCCCCATAACCGGGGTAAGATGGGGCAAACTAAGTACGCTTTTTAATCGGGTAGTCAACGATGACAAATGGGTGCCCCTTTGTCTTCCTCATCTTCTCCGGCACATGACTTATGCACCCATGGAAAAAAAAAACTTTTTCTGCAGGTTTTCCTTGTTAGTTGTCTTTTAAATCTACTTTGCGGTCTTTTTTCCAGGTTTCTTTATTAGTTTTGTACCTTTGCCTGTTGAACCAAAAAGCAGTGCTTTCAGCTCATTATCTTACTAGGCTGTGAAAACAATTTTGAATTGTCCCAAATATAATATATATAATAGTCCTGCAGTCGTTATCAGAAGTCGCTGTCACCATTAAACAGTTTCACCAGCTTTTCTTACTGATTATTGTAAGGTTTCTCGGAACATCGTAGGTTGCTGAGACTCGAAGCAATCTCATTGTATCAATGAAAAAGCATTTACCGCTCTTGTTATGTCTTCTTCGTTCCATTTGCCACGATCTTTTTTTCGTTTATAGTTGTGAACCATTTTGTAAACCAACCCAATAAATATTTTAGATCCTGATTTAGGTAATATTTTTAAATTCTTTATATTATGTTTTATATTGATAGGGTGGGGCAAAAGGGGATAGTATCCTATCATGCCCCGATCCACACGTAGGTAGAAAAGATGACACAATTCTATCCTCGAACTTTACCGGCGAAAAAATCTGGTTTGAATTTAACGTTTTGGATTACTATAATAAACTCGGGATTAAAATAATAAATTAATACAGGTAGTTACATGTCTATACATCATTTTTCGAATCAAATATCGCGTTAAAATACTTGCAATATCACCTCTTTCTCTCAACAACGCAAAATCTAATTATAACCTAGTCGCTCAGCTTGGACGCACTAGCGGAGAGTAAAGTTCGTGCAAATGGCGTATTTGCTGCTCCGAACACGATTAATATTCACGCAAAGAAGCCTACTTCCCGTCCTGCCCCGATCTTCATCTTGCCCCGGTCCCCCCTATACATTACATTCGTGTAAGGGCTACTGTGTTGACGATGTATGTAAAAATATATACATACGTGCATACACATACTCACGGCTTTAAATCGTTATAAGGTGTAGCCAAAGAGGTTCAGAATTCGAAATTCCTCAGCTATTTTTGAAATATTAGTTTGGAAAAGATTTTAAATAAATGATGATGGATTTCCAAAAAATAAAAGTACGAACAAGAAAATTAAGTGCGATATTATAAATATGCTTTGCATTTAAATTGACTAAACTCAAATCAACTCTCCCGCGACAGTTACACAAAGATTAGTTCAAATTCTCATGAACATCAAACAAAGTACAATTTAGCGACTGAGAATTTTCCAATTAAATTTTCAGCGCACCAGAACACGATACGTCGTGATTCCAAGAATTTTAGCAATTGCAGTGTTCGATAGCTGCAAAGCGCTATCTTAGCAATGCAGCGGCCGCTACATTGCGTCGCTTTGTGTCTACTGCATGTTTGCTTTCCATTAGTCAGCAACTCAGCAACTCAGCACACAGCCCATACTCTGTCAAACAATGAACAGACAAACGCCTCGTACGTTCACTGTGTCAATTGAGAACGCTTCAGGTCTATACTACCCTGGTAGCGTTCGTGATAGTAAGGGACTAATCTGATTTGTATTGGATTAGTGAGATACGGATAATATTTTGGAAACAGATATTTCGTACGTCTGTTTTCAAAATGGTATCAATACCTTTACATACATATATATACTCACAGCTATAAATCCCTAGAAGGGGTAGCCAGAGCTAACGAAATTAGAAATTCCTCAGCCACTTTTGGAAGTTGCGTGGGGAAAAGATGGTAAAATAAAGGTTGTTGGTGATGGGTCTCCAACCGCATCGCCCAAAAATCCCTTAAAACGCCCCAATATAGACATGGGTTGATAAGAAGTGATATAATCCAATGATATATATCGACAACGAATCAATCTATCTCTCTTATATCAGTGCTCGTCCGAGTAGATCTTTATATCCAACTAGATCATTCTTGTCTTTCGTTCGGGAGAGATCGTGCACCACTCGTGCACAGTCGTTGGATGTCGTATATCCGAACTAGATCATTCTTGTCTTTCATTCGTGAATGATCATGCCGCTTCGTTGGATGTCGTGCAGAGCTCTAGGGACACGGTATTTCTCTATTGCTTTGATTAGAAAGAGAAAGTATATGACAGACGCGATTCTTTAGAAAAAGGCGTGCATTTATGATGTTTTATTATTGTGGGTGTGAGCAATATTACTGTTTCAGCAATAACGATTATATTATAATTTTAGCAAATAACATTAACGCATTAATTTCCAAATTAACTATTTTTCTACTACAAACTTTCTAGTTTATAATCAACCAATAAAAATGAACTCGATCTGACACTTATATTTAACTGTTTTAGTCAAACGTACTTCACTAATTATATTTGAAACATTGCCTCCTGATACATTTCAATTAGATCTAAATAGATCAGAAGACATGTTCAGACATATTTCCATGTTTAGATATAAAGATCTATTTGGATATAAAGATATAAAAGAGCGATATATATCAGTTCGAACAAAAGATCTATTATATCTTAATCACTAAAAGGATCTAGATTGGCCATGTCTACCCCAATACCGTTAGTCGCCTCTTACGTGCTATTCTAAGGCGACACTACACAGCAAATACCTTTACATCTTTACATTGTTCACAACTGTTGCTCAATGAATTATAGTAGACATTGAAATGCATTTTACGCACATCACAAAGCAAAATCAGTCACTATCTCATGAACTTGAGTACACTGAGCATAACAGATCATGTATATGCATGAATTTCGCCACAAAGTTTTCTCTCATCATTAACAGCCTTGGTTAATTCATATGGTCATACATACGGTCACGCCGTTAGTTCCCATTTGGGTTGGCAGAGACTATCGATCGCCATTTTATATGATCCTGGCAAACCTCAAAGGCTTCGCCTACATACATCATTTTTTTCTCAGTCGTCTGCCTTTTCTCAGCAGTTTCTCTATTCGATATGCAAGTGACATTCTTGGCCGTCCCCTACTGAAATTATTATAAAAACATTGTGAAATTGTAAGCATCTTAATTCCATAAACGCTAATCCAGGGATAGAACTATACTCAACCCATTGGGTTGGGTTGGGTATCCTATTGGTTCTTTGCCAGCTCAATACTTAATTACACCATTATTTTTTACAGAGGTTGAGTACAGGACTTGAACAAAACAATAGTAAATACAAACTGTAATCCATTCCAACATACCCCTAAAAATATATAAAATCTGCAAATATGTTCATATTAATCTTTTTAACGTTAATCTCATCATCTCAATCCATGTCACTTAAAATCGTGTACAAAATGTAAAGGCTGATCGGATCGCTCCCGCTCACCGCGTGACGCGTGACGCGTGTAATGTGACAAGACAGAGCGCGTCACACAAGATGGCGGCGGTCGCGTGACGTCACGTGACAACTGACACCTGCCAATACGTCTTAGCTCACTACATGATGGTACTTAAATCCTATTTGATTTTTGTATCGCATCCGTTTTTATTTGATTTTTGGAGACATGTAAGGTAATAGTTTTTTGGTTTGATTATGTTTAACTGTTTATTTCATGCTGTTATGAGACAGTTTTGTACTAATTATTTTAAAATTATACATACTTATTTACTTAACGAAAATTTTGAAAACATTCCATTACTCAAAATACAATAAAAAATTAAGCCAATAAATACGAATGAATAAATTATCGTTTATTACCGTTAGACATTTTCATAAATACATAATACCAGCGGCCCACACTAGGCAAGCCTGTACGAGTATCAAATGAAAGGTCAAAATAAGACGACTATTAATATCAGAGATAGAGTAGCATCATGCTGAGCAAATTTAGGTAAAAAAATATGAGAGTAAAAAGCAGATACTATACTTAAAAGCTAAATAATATTCCAGTTCCCATGACTGCCCGATACCAAATAAAACGCAACTAACTCAGCCCAATGGAGCTCCCGCCGCGCGGAGGTCGTAAAGCGCGACCGACCTCCGCCGTCAAACTTTTAATTGCGCTGGTCAGTCGCCACTACTCAAAGTTCGGTCCCCGGTGATCACCGTCGATATACGCCTGGCAATCCAGCGCATACATCCTCATTTTGATAGGGAAAAACGTTTTTTTACTTTCCAGTTGAAACGAGGTACATTGCGCAAATAAAAGTTGCCTGAACTACGATACTGAACAGAGTGCAATTGTTTCTGACGTTAGAATTAACCGTTTTTTTATTTTTCCGATGATGGAAATAAAAATCTGTAAGCAAATAGCATGTGAAAATTTATTGCCATTTTTATGTTTTTCAAGAATTGGTCAGTAAAATTCAGTTTCAAAGTAGTGACTAATATGAATGTTCATCGACCAGTTCATTTCAACATTCTCTACCCAGATTTATGAAAGTTTCTTGTAAGATGACTCGACTGTCTTGTGGGTACACCTGGGCCTGTAATTGGTATAAAGATTGCCTTCATATGAGATTATTCAAGGCCGTAATTAAAACAATAATAATAAAAATTAAGTAATAAACACTAAAAGAGATGACAGAGGTACTGTTTTTAAATATTTTATTAATAATATGACCGAAACCTTAATCTTAAAAAAAAGGAAACTAGAGTGCTTTCAATATGAAGCATAAAATATGATACGTCCCTTGTCAAGAGCATATTTTATACATGATTTGCTTTTACCCAAGATTTCAAAATAAAACTCTACAAAGTAAAGTAAGTAATCCTTTGATCACGCGCGATCAGTCACGCGCGCGCTAGTTACAGTGCGGTAGTGTTTTGCGTACTCTAAGCAAGGACAATGTCGTCTAAACTGGTAAAATGTTCAAACTGCAACATTATAATAAACGAGGTGCTAGCGTTTGTTAATAACAAACTTGATGTCATGGACGAAGAGAGTATTAGCCAAATCTGTGTTAGTGCATTTTCGGAATGTGATATTTTGAATGCGAAAAAGTTGTTGTTCGATTCAGTTCCTACATCAAAAAGAAGAATTACTAGAAAACGTGACGGAAAAATACTTCGGGATATAGACGATATCATATGTCTATTAAAGGAATGTGATCCCGATCAAATTCCTACTTTTGTTGCTCTCGAATTACACAAATTACCGCCCATTTTATTTGATCATGTCGATGTTACCAAGATCTTAAAGGACCTGCTTAAAATGCAACATGAAATTTCCCGAATTAAAGAGCAATACGTAACGACTGAGCAATTGGATGCAGTGAAACGCGATTTCGTGTCTGGTCAGCGATCTCCTACGAGCCACAGTTACAACAATAATATTAACTTTCGGCGGGGAACGTGTACAAGGAATAGTTATGGAGAAAGTGGGCCCTTTGGTTTGTCACCGATATGTGATGATAGTCCTAAATTTAATCAGTCCCTGTCTCCACAAATTCATCATCATACATCACAAATATTAACAGCGCAGGGTAACTTGAAAAATATTGTAACTGATAAACAGCCGCCGCCGACGCCGCCGCCGCCGGTCGTCATCGATAACTTGAACGTATGCAGCTCCAGCGAGCCGATGACTCACTCGGCTCAGCTGACCGAGGCCGCTGTTACTATGCCTATACAAGACGATTACGCGGGTTTGGCGCTCACTACTATTGCGAACAGCGAAAATGCGTATGATACATTGGAAAAAAATAATTTTGCTAACATTGTTCGTGAAGGAGAATGGAAACCTATAAAGCAGGATGACAAGTGGATTACGGTTCAACGGAAAAGACTTAAAAATCGCTTTGTAGGGAAGAAAGGTACAGCGAAATTAGAACCAAGTTGTAGTTTCAAGGCTGCTGAGACAAAATCCGCAATCTATATTTACAATGTATCGAAAGAAGTTGATGAAGTCGACATAGTAAAGTATATTAAAACCAAATCAAATTTAGATGTCAAGGTAGAAAAAATGATTATGAAGCAAGGCAAAGACTATGAATCGTATAAAATATATGTACCCAAAAACAAGGTGGAAGTATTTATGCATGGTGAGTTTTGGCCTGAAGGAATATCCTTCCGCCGTTTTATTGACTTCAGCCATAGAAAAAATGATAACGGAAGTATTGCGAAGGCTCCGACTGTGTGTCACATTAAATCTTAATGGATCAGACAGAATTACTATCTTACAACTGCAAAGGTGTGAAAAGAAGTTTTGAGTGTATAAAAAGGTTATGTAAGGCTGTAGACATTTTGGCTCTTCAAGAAACATGGCTACTCGACTATGACATACCCTTACTTGGAGATATTGATAATGATTTCGGTTATGCGGCGAAATCTGCAGTGGATTTGTCGGCGGGGGTACTAAAAGGGAGACCCTATGGAGGCGTGGCGCTTTTATGGAGGAAACGCATTTTTCGTAACGTCACAGTGATAAAGTGCATTAGTGATCGTATCGTTGCTATCAAGGCAAAAATAAGTGATAACCGGGAAATGTTAGTGATTTGTGTCTATATGCCAACAGACAAAGCTGCAAATCTACCGGAATTTAGCCAGTGTCTTGGTGAGATAAGGGCGATTATCGAAGGGAATTGCATTGATGATGTATTTATTTTGGGTGATTTTAATTCTCATCCTCATCGTGCATTCGGTGTTGAGCTAATAGATTTCTGTGCGGATAAAGACTTAATGTGTGTAGATTTTTTACAGTTAGGTATTACTTCGGACACTTATACTTATCAGAGTGAACAAAATGGTAGTAGATCCTGGTTAGATCATTGTTTAGCGACTGAGGCTGCTTGTAAGTCAGTTACAAAAGTAGAAGTCCTGTACGACGTACAATGGTCTGACCATTTTCCTGTGAAGGTATCTTTTAATCTTGGCTTGGTGAAGTCAAAACTACTATATGATGACTATAGTGTATGTAATGATATTAGGTGGGGATCGAGAGAGAAATGTGAAACTGATACCTACTATTCCATCTGTAATAATATGTTAAAAAATATCGATTTTCCGGAGGAGTTTAGTATGTGTGCTGACGGAATGTGTAGAGATATTGATCATAGGGCTGTTGTTGATAATCTGTATCATCGTATTGTTTTTATCTTGCAAACAGCTGCTAGAGAATCTCGTAAGTCACCACAGAAAAAACTGGTGAGAGGTAGGTGCGTCTACGGTTGGAATAAGCATGTTAAAGATGCACACAGGCAGGCGCGTGAGGATTATAAGGTCTTTCTTGAATACGGTAAACCAAATGCTGGTCATATCTTTGAGAAAATGCGACAAAGTCGTCGTATTTTCAAGTCACGGTTAAAACATTGCCTTAATAACCAAGAGCAAATACGTATGGACATTTTGGACATACTCGCCTCTCACCATTCGAGTAAAAATTTTAACAAGTTTTGGAAAGGTACTAAGCGGTTAAATGCTAAAGCTAAACTTCCAATTGCTGTAGATGGCGTAAGTGAACCTAATCTGATTGCAAATCTATTTAAAAATCATTTTAAGGTAGAATCAAACTTGCCTTTAACTTCTGGCCCTCGCCAGACGTTGTCAATAGCTAAGCCTCTTGGATTTTCTGGTAAAGATGTATGTAAAATTTTGATGAATATGAAAAAGGCAAAATCTCCAGGGCATGATGGACTGAGCGTCGAGCACCTGCAACACGCGGGTGCTCACTTAACTAGATTGCTTGCTATGTTATTCACTTTCTGTGTGCGTCATTCTTACCTACCTAAAGATATGATGAAAACTAATGTTGTGCCGATACTTAAAAACTCTTCAGCTGACACATCAGATAGATGCAACTATAGACCAATATCTCTCGCCACAGTCATAGCTAAGGTTTTTGACGCGATAATTGATAAGCAGCTTGAAATTGTTCAGGTGCACGACTCTCAGTTCGGCTTTAGACCAGGCCTTTCCACAGAGAGTGCAATACTTTCGCTCAAATATACAGTGGAATACTATGTGAAGAAAAAAACTCCTGTCTATGCCTGTTTTCTTGACTTGTCCAAGGCTTTCGATTTGGTCTCATATGACAAGCTTTGGGCAAAGCTGGAGAATGCGGGAGTGCCCCCTGAGATAGTATCTGTTTTATGTTTCTGGTACCAAAACCAAATTAACTATGTAAAATGGGGTAATTCTATATCGGACGAGTATGTACTGGATTGTGGTGTAAGACAGGGTGGACTTAGTTCGCCCCGGCTCTTTAATATTTATATTAATAAGCTATTAGAGGAGCTCAGCAACACTCATGTCGGATGTCACATTGACGACGTTTGCCTGAATAATCTCTCATATGCTGATGACATGGTGTTGCTGAGCCCTTCACCTGGAGGCTTGAAAAAACTGTTATGTGTGTGTGAGGCATATGCCGAGCGGCATGGACTACTTTATAATGGGAAGAAGTCTGAATACATGATTTTTAAATCTAATAATTTGACGCGGGATCCGGTATTCAGACTTACTCTCAACGGTGTGCCGCTCAAACGGGTGTCTCAGTTTAAATATTTAGGTCACATTGTAACTGATAATATGTGTGATAACTTAGACATTGAAAGGGAGCGCAGAGCATTGTCAGTCCGGGGTAATATGTTGGCACATAGGTTTGCTCGGTGTACTGGGGATGTAAAAGTAACGCTTTTTAAAGCTTTTTGCCAGTCGTTCTACGCCAGCAGCTTGTGGTTCAACTACACGAAATACACCTACAATGCTTTGCGTGTCCTTTATAATAATGTTTTTAGGGCACAGTTTGGACTTCCGCGGTACTGCAGCGCCTCGGGCATGTTTGCTGATGCTGGGGTTGATGATTTTTTTACAATCATGCGTAAAAAAGTTGCATCTCTACTGCGAAGAGCTCGTGGAAGTTCAAACTGTATCCTAAAAATGATTGTGGAGAGGTGTGACTCCTCCCTTCATACTAGGTTCTTCACCCTTCATGCTGTACGGGGGTGACTGGACCTTATGTATATATACAGTCAAATTTTCTCTTGTTTGTTTTTATTTATTAATTTTTTTTTACTAACATAGTCAATAAGTAAAATACTAACACTAAATATGGACTAAAATTGTCTGAAAATAAAATATTTTTATTTTTATTTTTATTTTTATTTATTATTTTATTTGATGCAGGATCTCGCCGGTGAGAGCAAAGTGCAGCTCGCGTCTGTCACCTAATAAAAGTACTTGAGTAGCGACACTGACGTCACAGGTAGTACAACATTACGTTCATCGACAGGACCTGATTCTCGTTTTATTTTACTGCATCATTAATGATATCTTACTTTCTTATACTCTAAGCAACCGTGATAGCCCAGAGTGGGTAGAACACCAGTTATTTTGCAAACGACTTGTGTTCAAATCCCGGGTCGGACCTCCTCCAATTTGTCGTTTCTAAAGATATATGTGTGGTTAATTTATAATGGTGAGAGAAAACATCGTGAGGAAACCCACATGGCTGAGTTGTACTTTAGTCATGTGACAGTGTGTTCGTATAAAACGGCGATAATCCTGACCCCTATCGTGTGAGTACATCGACCATGCAAAACGTGGGTACTCTGAACACTTCAGAAGTATTAGTACCTCTGCCAACCCCTTCGGGGATATTCGGCGTGAACGTTTATGTTTATGTATATCAATCGCTAGAACGGGTGGCCAGAGCTTCGGAATAAGAAATTCCTCACCCACTTTTGAAAGTTGAGTAAGTAAAAGATTGGACACAAACATAACATAACATAAACGTTCACGCCGAATATCCCCGAAGGGGTTGGCAGAGGTACTAATACTTCTGAACATCACGTGACTTTGTCACCTGGTGTTCAGAGTACCCACGTTTTGCATGGACAGTGTACTCATGTGATAGGGGGCAGGCCTATCGCCGTTTTGTACGAATACACTGTCACATGACTAAGTACAACTCAGCCATGTGGGTTTCCTCACGATGTTTTCCCTCACCGTTAACAACCATGATAAATTAACCACATATATGTCTTCAGAAAAGACAAATTGGTGTAGGCCCGACCCAGGATTCGAACACTAGTCGCTTGCACGATAACCAAGTGTTCTACCCACTGGGCTATCACGGTTGTCAAAATATTGGAGTTTTCATATAATTGTATTTGAAGTATTATTAAAAGAACTTTACTAGAAATACAAAAAAGAAAGTTTCTTGTTATAATTTTTAATGTACTCAAAAGTTTAAATAAGTCGCATAACACAAGTCTTCTATGACGATAATATTATTTCATTCCTTAAAGTAATTTGTTTATACAAAACTCATTGTGGCTCATATATAACAACTTCAGCCATACAGAAAGTCTTTAACAGAGCTTAGCATATCATCTTAACTTTATAATGATTACGAAAATACGCATTTATTCGGGAAATATGACAAAACGGATATAATTAGAGCAGTCAGGCCGAGTCAAAGGCCCGCGCGCCACTGTGAGGGAATTTCCATGTTTATGAGGATATCACCAACTTTTAATGACGTTTACAAGCTCCAAATTATGTGAAGACTCCCTCAACATCTTTATTTATTCATCAGATAAGGGTAATTACACACTGGACATTTTTGTTGACTTAAAATTTGCATTTTTGTATGTTATGTGTTTTGACTGCTGTGTAGTGTCGGCTTAGAATAGCACTACCCCATTTCTTCCAGTACAGGTATTGGGGGCTTTTAATGGATTTTTGGGCGATGTGGTTGGAGACCCATCACCAACAACCTTTATTTTACCATCTTTTCCCCACACAATTGTCCAAACGTGGCTGAGGAATTTCTGATTCCTACCCCCTTCCCCTTCTAATAATGGAAATGGCTAACCCTTCTAGGGATTTATAGCCGTGAGTATATGTATATATGTATGTAAGTGTGTATTTTTGATATTATTTTTGTATCAAACAAAAAAAACATGAGGAGTATGTATGTTATGTAAACACATGGCCCACTGCCGTTGAAAAAAAGCTTGGAACTACTTTTTATTGCTCATTTTATAATTAATTTCTTTGCATTATGTGGTTAAATTAAATGAATGCATTCGAAGTACTAAATACTCCTATGTGTTTCATGGGAAATTATACAGTTTTCAAGTTACAATTCATAAAATGCTACTGCTTCCGTGGTCCAGTGTAAGATTTTTTTACTTCCGGGAGGGAGGTTGGAACCCTTGGTCGATAAGATAAACGGGTCCAAAATTATAAATTATACATAGGTACATACAGCATATATAAAGTTATATATTATAATCGGGCAAACATATCACGTAAGTTATTTAAATATATTGTCATTGGTTAATCCCGATTTTTATATATAAAGTGCCGTGTAGTGTCGGCTTAGAATAGCACTACCCCGTTTCTACCGATGGGTGTACGTAAGAAGCGACTAACGGTATTGGGGCTATAAGAGATTTTTGGGCGATGTGGTTGGAGACCCATCACCAACCACCTTTGCTTTACCATCTTTACCCCACTAAACAATTCCTTAGCTCAGGCTACCCCTTCTAGGGATTTATAGCCGTGACTATATGTATGTATGTATGTATGTATGTTATATATAATGTCTACAAAACGTGAGAGTTTAAAAAGTGTTTATACACAATTTTGTAGACATTCAATTGAAAAAACGACGTCAAACACACGTTAAAGTTATGAAAGCATTTAAATAAATTGGGATTTTCTAAATTTATATTCTTATAGTATAGTATATGCTGTGTACTGTCGGCTTAGAATAGTACTACCCCATTTCTTCCGGTGGGTGTACGTAAGAGGTGACTAACGGTATTGGGGCTTTTAGGGATTTTTGGGCGATGCGGTTGGAGACCCATCACCAACAACCTTTACTTTTACCATCTTTTCCCCACTACCATTTCCAAAAGTGGCTGGGGAATTTCTAATTCCTTAGCTCAGGCTACCCCTTTAAGAGTTTTACAGCCGTGAGTATATGAATGTATGTATATATGTATGTGTTTGTGTATGTATGTATAAATCTTAGTAGGGTTTTTTTATTTTTTATTCAAAATTTTGATAATTATTGACTCAGTAATAAGTGAAAATGTTTGTTTGTTTGGTTGTTCTAACTTCTAAGATCCAAGGTAAACAAACGGCAGCCATTACCACCAAGCGGAACAGTCGTGGAATCACTGACAGACGCGGCGGCCGCGCCTGCGCAGATGCAATCACAGAGCGCAAGACAGGGACGGGAAGATAGCGCGAACGCAGTCAGTAACTATGCAGCTGTGGCCAGGAAATTAAAAAATGGAGTGGGTAAAATCGTTACACATCAACAGGAAAGTGAAGGCTGGACTGAAGTCAAAAAGAAGAAAACTATTAATAAGTTCGAGAGAACAAATATAATAAAGGGGGGAGGTTCTTCTATCAATGGAATTGAAGGAGTGGAACAAAAAAAATATTTACATGTTTGGGGGTTGAAAAAGTCCACCACCGATGAAAACATGAAATTACACCTAGAGAATTTAATAGGGACACAAAAAGATATCAAAGTTGATAAAATAAAACATAAAACGGAACGTGATTATGTATCCTATTTGATCGGAGTCCCTGAATCGCAGTACGATAATGTTTGTGACTCAGATAAATGGCCCAAGGATGTTAAACTAGCCGAATGGATTTGGTTTCGAAAGCAGTAGGAAAAGGAACAAACCCATAAAACATTATAGTTTATTTTATCAGAATGTGAGAGGCCTCAGAACGAAACTAAAAGAGTTTAAAACTAATGTTTTGAGTTCACGAGCTGACCTATTCGCAATAACTGAAACAGGCTGTACTGAGTCCATTTTCGATTCTGAATTTCTCCCTATTGGTTATAGCGTATTAAGGTGTGATCGAAACGATAATCGCAAAATGGGTGGTGCGATGTTAGTGGCCACACCCGATTACGAGATCCGCCGAGTGGAGGTGCCGGGCGACACGAACATTGACGATTACTCATTTGAAGTTATTATTGCGAGGGTATTTAGAAAAAATAAGTTTATGATTGTGATATGTGTTGTTTACATTCCACCAAGAAGTAGTGATTATCATTATTTTAAATTGTTTGAAATCTTAGAAAAAATGTCTGTACAGTATAAAGATAAATTGTTGGTAATAGGCGATTTTAATCTTTATTCTGGTTCTTCAGAAGTAGTCAATTATTTTGAATATATATTAGCGTATTGTGGATTCAGCCAGCTAAATACAATATTAAATAAAAATGAACGATGTTTGGACCTGGTTCTATGTAGCGAGGATGGCATTTGTCGGGACATATCGATATCTAACGAGCCGCTTGTAAGTATAGATACTCATCACCCACCGTTAGACGTGACATTGCGTCAGTTCAGCGGTAGCGGTGAGGAAGGGGTAGCCAGTGGTACGCGATCTCGATCTTACTCAACACCAACGTCGTCGTTACAGCGAGAGATTTTAGAGAGGAAACGAGAACAAAAACTGCTTGTAGGCAGGGATGGGCATTTAAGAAAGCAGATTTTTCTGCATTATACGCAAAAATACTAATGACGGACTGGACTGACCTATATTTTATAAATAACTCAGTGGAAGCTCTCAATTGTTTTTATACTATAATAAATAAGATTTTGGATGACTGTGTTCCACAAAAAAAGCGTTATACAGGTTGCCCCAGGTATTTGTATCCTGAGTGGTATACTCCTGAAATAAGACGCGACATAGCTCTTAAAGCCAAATTACATAAAATGTATAAAATAAGTAGGTCACAATGTGATTACAAAATGTTCTCCGCGTTGAGGTCTGAGTTAAAAGTAAAATTACGTATTGCAGAGGAAAATTATGAAAATAAGGTTCAATATTTACTATCCAGGGAGCCTAAACTATTTTGGAAAATGGTAAAATCCAAACGGCAAAGTCTAATCCAACCGACTATTTGTAAAAATGGAACTGTGCTTTCAAAAGAGGACAGCTGTCAGGAATTTTCAGAATATTTCAGTTCTGTGTATGCAACGAGCCCGTCGCGTCTTAGCGTCGCGGACGCAATGGCGGCGGACGTGGCGGCGGCGGGCGCGGCGGCGCGCGTGCATCTCACCGCGCTCAGCCGCGACGACGTGCACCGTGCGCTGGCTCGCCTGCCCGCCAAGACGTCGGCGGGGCCGGACGGGATACCGGGGTTCGTTGTCAAAGACTGTCGGGCAGTATTAGAGGAGCCGCTGTTTTTTATTTATAACTTGTGCCTAGCAGAGGCTACGTTCCCGGATAGCTGGAAGGTTACGCGTGTGGTGCCGGTACCGAAGGGAAAGACTAGTTCCAGCGTTGAAGACTACCGCCCGGTGGCTATTCTATCTGCTTTTGCAAAAGTTTTCGAATCTGCGTTGCAACAGCGGATATATCGCGAAATATCGGGCATAATGTCAGATTGTCAACACGGTTTTAGGCCCGCGCATAGTACAACTAGCAACCTGTTGAACTTCATGTCTCATGTGGTCCCTCATGTCGATTCGGGCAAAAGTGTTGATGCGGCGTACTTCGACTTTAAAAAAGCATTTGACACGGTGGATGGAGATGTTGTGCTCATAAAGTTGGCTAAAATGGGATTCACACCTCATTCCCTTCATCTGTTTGCCAGCTATCTCGGAAACCGACGTCAGTATGTTAGTTTTAATGGATGTAATTCTCACGAGTACCCTACTCACTCGGGAATTAGCCAGGGTAGTAACTTGGGACCTTTGGAGTTTTTAATTATGGTTAACGATCTTCCGAAAGTAGTGAAACACGCGACTTGTCTTCTTTTCGCCGATGACATGAAATTGGTACTACCAATAAACACTCTAGACGATTATGGGAAATTCCAAAGAGACGTTAATGCCATAGACCAATGGAGCCAGGCGAATAAATTGCAACTCAACTTAAATAAATGTGCTACTATCACGTACAGTAGGCAACGTAATCCACACCACCAGCAGTACGAGTTGAGCGGAGTAGTGCTGTCACGGGTGCAGCAAATTAGGGATCTCGGAGTTACTTTTAGCTCAGACTTGTCGTTTCGTAATCACATTGTAGACATTTGTAAAAAAGCATTTAGGACACTCGGATTTGTATTACGTACAACCAGACAGTTCTCGAATATAGATGCTATAAAAGCTCTCTACAATTCACTGGTACGAAGTAAATTGGAGTTTAATGCGGTCATCTGGTCTCCACATGAAGTGAAATATCGCTCCATGGTGGAGAAAATACAAAATAAATTCATTAGATTTTTATATCTAAAGCTTTATGGCGTTTATCCGTACTATCCGTTGATGTACCCTACTCTATTTATTTTGGGTATGGTAGGGTACAACAAACTGGAGGTTAGGAGAGACTTAACTTTATTATTGTATTGTTTAAAAATACTTAGAGGAATTATTCATAACCCTAGGATTTTGTCTGAGTTACAACTTATAGTTCCTAGCAGTACTCTGAGACGGCGCAGGGGTAGGTTGTTCGCACTTCCATCTTCGCGGACCAATCTGTCCAGTGAAAATGCTTTTGCTCGTGCATTGAACGCGATGAACCAGGTATCTGAGCGTGTTGATATATTTTCGTGCACGCTGGCTGAACTTACGAAAGCTAGTTTGCATTATTTATGTTATGAATAACAGTATTTAAGAATCCAGAGTATATGTAGGCTTAAAAAATATTCTGTATAAATTAGTAGTGTAATATAGCTGTATTAGATCTTTTATCTGTAATGGTTATATTTTTGTGTTAATAAATAAATAAATAAATAAATAAACTTGTTTTTAATTTTCCAAGTTTATATAAATAGCTGCTGAAGTACTGTCATCACCATGTAGGGCTCATAATGAAAATCAGTTCTGATTTTGTGTATACTTATACACAAATCAGAAATTACTGATTGTGGGCCCAATTTAGCGAAACCATTTCTTTAAATTATTGTATGAATTCTGTATATGTGTGCTAAATAAAAACATTCTTTTCTTTTCTTTATATTCTTGTATTGGTTTTTAATCTTTATTCCACTTTGCTACGAAATTACAGACTGCATCATCTAATTCTCCAAACATGAAGATGATTCAATACTTCGGAGGACCTTTATCGCGCTAACAATTATCCTGAACTAATGCTATGACTAGATTACCATATTCCGAGTAGACTACCGCTTACATATCCATCTACAGAGATGCAACGGAATCCTGTACAGTCCTACTACCAAAAATGCAGAGCCCCAAAAAGTTCCCGTGTGTTGCCAGCCGAACGCTTCATGTATTTAAAGTAGATCACTAGTCTCCGGAAACTCAGTAATACTTCCGTCGGAAACTTCTCGAGACAGCTCGTTTGCTAGTCTATTTAACCATTTCACGACTGCACGTCCGCCGCCGCCGCCCGCCCGACACTCGCCGCGTTTGTGGAGAGCTTTTTAACATTCGCGTCGCATCGCGCTTTGCATACATTACGGGTGAGAGTGAGACATTAACAATCTTAGTTCAAAGTTAGATTTGTAATGGGTATTGTTGATGCTGCAGGATTAGATGCATTGTATTTGCTTTGATTCGACTTAAGGCAGTACTTATAATATCGCTGTGTAGTGTCGGCTTAGAATAACACTACCCCATTTCTGCCGGTGGGTGTTCGTAAGAGGCGACTAACGGTATTGGGGCTTTTAAGGGATTTTGGGGCGATGCGGTTGGAGACCCATCACCAACAACCTTTATTTTGCCATCTTTTCCCCACTCAACTTTCCAAAAGTGGCTGAGGAACTTCTAGTTCCTTAGCTCTGGCTACCCCTTCTAGGGATTTATAGCCGTGAGTATGTGTATGTATGTATGTAGATCATCTACTGGCCTGCGACTAGAACGCACGTGCCATTTTAGCTCTCGTTAACTAATGAGATTAATATTTTATATATTACTTTTTTAAATGTCTGCATCACCTAAATACTAATCGCATAGACTATTGTAGTGTTAATATGTTGTATTAGTGTATTAGTGTATTTAACTAAGAGATTATTATGGAAGGAAGTCCATTTAATCGGAGCGGACTGACTCGGCGCAGTCCTCCTCCGCAGTGCACTGAAGACAATATGGACCAAGCACCATCGGCTTCTTCAAAACATCAGGACTCCAGCGTTGTATCAACTACTGATATCCAATATTGGATGGACACCATTGAGGCCTGCTTACAAAAAATATGCCAAGTATCGACCGAAGGTAAGCTGAACTCAGACCAAAAGCTCTGTATTAGTAACTTATGTAGGAAAATCGGGAATGGTACTGGTCAAATGGCAGTTCATTACCAATCGGCTAAACAACATCTTCTTCTCGCCCAATCTAAAATTCAGAACTTATATCAGAAAATTGAAGTCTTAGAACAAAAACAAGGTGACCTTGAAACAATCCAAGACCTTAAACAATCTATACGCAATTCTTTGGAGTCCCAAACTAAGACGAACACTTCTTTTGCCGATATGGTTAAAAAGGGACCAAACGATTTTGTAAGACCCCAAAATCTAGCCTCCATAACAATATTTCCCAAAGACAAACAAAAATCTAGTGATGAGACCAAGTCCCTAGTACAAAAAATTATCTGCCCCGAGGAGATGAAATTGCAAGTACGAGGACTCAGAAAAACTAAAAATGGAGGAGTAATCATCAGCACCGAGTCCCAGCAGGATATTGAAAAGATCAAATCGTCAAATAAACTCTGCTCAAACGATCTTACTTTAGAAGAAAGTAACCAGCGCCGCCCTAGAATAGTTGTAGTTGGAGTGCCAACAAATTTATCGGAGAAAGAAGTGTTTCAGTGCATGTATGAACAAAATTTGGCCGATAAGTATCCAGACTCAACATTCGACAAATTTCTTAGCTCCATAAAACTTAGCCATAAAGGGGGTAAAAAACAGGGTAAATATTGCCACTACATAATTGAGGTCCCCGCAGGAATTCGCAAATGTCTCATGAATCAGAAGCGAATTTTCATTAACTGGACATCATGTAAAATAAGAGACTTCACCCTTGTGACCCGTTGTTTTAAATGTCAGCAATATGGACACTCAGCTAAGTTTTGTCGTGAGGCTGATCAGGTCTGTGGCCATTGTGGGGAGACTGGACACTCTATCAAAGAGTGTATTAAAAAATCTCAGGAACCAACCTGTGCCACCTGCAAGCGTTTTAAAAAAACGAGTAACCATCCTACAGGAGACCCTGAATGCCCAGCAAGGAAGAATGCAGAATTGAGGTATATAAATTCTATTAACTATGAAGGCGCCTAAGAGCGCCCGTATCTTCTTATTATCTATAAGCACTTATTAATTAAGTTTCTTTTCACATTTTTTACTTCTTTTTTAAATTTATTTTTAAACGTTCTTTAGTTTATTTATCAATGACACATCAAATTATCTATGACTTAGACAATATAAAATTTGGTGAATCTCACTCGTGTGATGTTGAATTGTGTAGCCAATTAATTTGTAATGAGAAAGGTACTCTTAAAATCTTAACCCAAAACATTCGTAGTATTCACAAAAATTTCGATGATTTTCTAATATTATTAACTCGATTTAATGTTCCTTTTGATATTATTATCTTGACTGAATGTTGGTTACAAAACCGAGCACATAGTTTACCCACCCTCACAGGGTACAAATTACACAGCTCAACTAAACTACATAACCAAAATGATGGCATTATAATATATGTACGAGATACGTTAAACTTTACCATAGAAGAAATTTGTGTTAATGAAAGTAATTGTCTAGGACTGATAAGTAAGGACTTAGTCATATTATCTTTTTACCGCTCTCCATCTTTTCGCAAACTTGATAATTTTTTACAATCCTTGAACAGTATACTACATGCTTTCGCCTCTACAAAAAACATTGTTTTAACTGGAGACTTGAATATTGACATTATAACAGAAAACAACGATTCTTCTATCCAGGAATACTTAAACATATGTGCTTTTCATGGAATATAACCCGCCCATACCTTTCCCACTCACAACAGCGGATCCTGTCTAGATCATGTTATGATAAAAACGAATTACCTGACACATACATTTGTTACTAACTCGACTATTACCGATCATCGCGCCGTGCTATTGACATTGAATTTAAAGCTGACTCATAACAAATGCCGCCGCAGCTATTCTAGTGTTAACATGCAAAACGTAAGACGTGATTTAATTCAAATAGAGTTCAGCACGGTTTGTAATAATACTGACGTAAACTTTTCCATGAATTACGTGACTAACTGTGTTCAAAATGCAATTGCGAAAAATACAAGCACGTTTCGTCAAAGCAGGAAGTACCAAATAATAAAACCTTGGATAACTCCTGGCTTAATCAGATGCATAAAACATAGAGATAAGTTGCACAAAAGGTATATGCTTGAGCCTACTAACAATACTATTACTCTTATTTACAAACGATATCGCAATTTTTGCAATAAAATTTTGAAAAATGTAAAATGTGAGTACGAGAAAAAAGAACTTCAATCTGCGGGAAGTAACAACAAATTAATTTGGAATTTCATTAAACAAAAGACTTGCACGACAAAACATAATGATATCCCTAACGAACTATTCAAGCTAAGGTCAACTCCCACACAGTCAGCAGAATTTATAAATAACTTTTTCATAAACATTGGTAAGAATTTATCTGAACAGGCAAATTTTGAAAAATACTATCAAGCTAATTCTAAACACCCTTCAAGGCTTAAATCGTTTGTTATGATCGATACAGACGTCTCTGAAGTAGAGGGTATTATAAATAACTTAAAAAGTAATAGTGCCCCCGGATGGGATAACATCTCATGTAAAGTTTTGAAATTTTGTAAGGATATACTAGCCCCTCCGTTAACTCTCATATTTCAAAATTGCTTGTCTCAAGGTATATTCCCCGAGTCATTAAAAAAAGCTGTGGTTATTCCGATTTATAAATCGGGGGATAAAAACCAACCAAATAATTACAGACCGATTTCTCTTCTTCCCACTTTCTCTAAAATTTTGGAAAAAATAATGAACAGTTGGTTAATAAAATATTTAGATGAAATATCCTTTCTCTCAAGTTGTCAATTTGGTTTCCGTAAAAAGTTATCTACTGATGACGCAGTCCATTGCCTTACAAATGAAATTGTGCAAAATTTGGACAAAGGTATGCATGTTATAGGGATTTTTCTCGACCTCAAAAAAGCCTTTGATACAATTTCAATTCCAATTTTATTGCGAAAATTAGAAAATATCGGCATTCGGGATACTCAGTTAAAATTATTTGAAAGTTATCTTAGTAATAGACTTCAGTGCCTAAAAATTGGAGACAATTATAGCACATTTTCAAAAAACCACCCCTATGGCGTCCCTCAGGGTAGTATCTTAGGACCCAGCCTATTTTTGATTTATATTAATGAGCTATGTAATCTCCAACTTAATAACGGCACCATAGTTTCATATGCAGATGACACAGCCTTACTTTTTTCTGCAAAAACAATAGACGAAGCTTATAAATTCGCTCAATTTGGCTTTAGTATTGTGAATGACTGGCTTTTTTAACCGACTTCAAAAAAGGAGGTTCTCAGTTCGATTGTTTGTATGTATGTATGTATGTATGTATGTATAATTGTCCGCGATTATCTCGAGTTTGGCTTAAGCTATTTGGATGCGGTTTTCAGGACAGTATTCGTTACATTTAGGAGAAGGTTTTAGTGCCTTAACCGACCATAAAAAGAAAGGAGGTTCTGTGTTTGACCTGTATGTATGTCTGTTGGTCCGCGATTATCTCACGTTTGGCTTAAGCTATTTGGATGCGGTTTTCAGAAAAGTATTCGTTACATTTAGGAGAAGGTTTTAGTGCCTTAACCGATCAAAAAAAGAAAGGAGGTTCTGTGTTTGACCTGTATGTATGTCTGTTGGTCCGCGATTATCTCACGTTTGGCTTAAGCTATTTGGATGCGGTTTTCAGAAAAGTATTCGTTACATTTAGGAGAAGGTTTTAGTGCCTTGACCGACCAAAAAAAGAAAGGAGGTTCTGTGTTTGACCTGTATAAGTTTTTTTATTAGTAATAAACAGAGTTACTAAATTATTGAACAAAAAAGTATATAAAAACATGAATAAATTACTCTTAATTATATTAAAGAAAAAAATATATATTGCAACATCATGTTTTTCATCCTGGTCATTTCAATCAAGGCGCTTTCGTCATGGAGAATTTCGCGCTTTCGGAATGGTCTTAACCATTGAAGTAATTTCTTTGAATCTATATCACTTAAAGCCATCTCATCAAGGGATTTTACTCGACTCAACGCTACATATATATTAGAGAGTTTCTTCGCATTTGTGATAGGTGAACTTCTCTTTGCTCATCTGTTTCGGCAGCAAGAGCAGCACGCTGACGATCTCTCTCATCGACACGATAACGGTTAGAATGAGATGGCAGTATACGATACTAAGTAAGTGCGTAAAAGATGGCTGCTTCATCCCACGCGATAACTAGTTTAAATACGGCTCGTGCTTGCCCTGCTGAAGTCTTTGTTTTTTTTCGATGGGTGTTTCGTTCTCCCTTACGCGAATTTTTCTTAAAGCATCCTTTGCTTTTCTATCTAGGCCCGCAGGTAAACAAAATAGTAACAAGTAAGCTAAAGTCATAATAACAAATATTATAACTACCTGTTAAAAAAACTATAAAATAAACAGACAGTAAAACCAATCTCTCAAAAACTATCACTAATTCACTCAAAAAACTCAGAGTGATTTAAGAACTTATCACTAAAAAGTATAAAATAAAAAACAAAAACAAAAACTTCAAATTAAAAACTAAACAGAAAAATTAAATATTATTATTTTTTATTTAAAAAAGAACCGCCTTCAAAAATCCAACTGAAAAATATAAAATAATTTTTATTTATTTTATTATGTACAACTCTATTCAACTTCTTCTTTTTGAAGTCGGTGCCAAACAGACAAATCCAAAATGAAAATTGCTACATAGAGAAAACCATACGAATAATAAATCAATCGATAGTGCCTCAACAACAGTAGGTAACACAATCGCGCTCAAAAATCAAGAAATTTCTTCCGCTCGCAACGACGTCGCTTTATAAAGGATGGAATGGGGGGACAGTGAGCGGTGCTTAGCCTGGTGTGCATGCGTCGCACTTCGCAGAGAAAATATCATAATATACATGTCACCGTAAAACTGTAAATACTAGTAAATTATAATTTTAGATAGATAGCGAGATAGTAAACTAACGTTAGGTTAGGTTATGTAAGATTATCAGATTTCAAACTAACGGAATTAACAATTCGACAGAGACATGCATGCACCGAGTTGGCACAACCAATACTTCTAACACTTTATAAAAAGACGATCGAGAATCTAAATCACTACATAGTATAAAACAAAGTCGCTTTCTCTCTCCCTGTCTGGTATATACGGACATCCTTATGTATACTTTAATCTGTAAAACTACGAAATGAATTTTAATGCGATTTTTTTTATTAATTGAATAAAAAGGAAGGTTTATAAGGATGACATACGCTGATAGGGTGGAGAACTCACTCAACTTGGGCGGGCCACTAATATTCGTTCTTCTTTGTCATGAAAATTGGTTTGGCACCGACTTCAAAAAGAAGAAGTTGAATAGAGTTGTACATAATAAAATAAATAAAAATTATTTTATATTTTTCAGTTGGATTTTTGAAGGCGGTTCTTTTTTAAATAAAAAATAATAATATTTAATTTTTCTGTTTAGTTTTTAATTTGAAGTTTTTGTTTTTGTTTTTTATAATAATTTTCTGTCCTTGAACACTGATAAAACTATGTATATGATTTTCGCAAGGAACACCTCTACACCATTACTCGCTAATACCCCGCTTTATGCACATCACCGCACTTGCACTGATAGCGCACCATGCCCATGCTCAACTATCTCCAAAGCAATTAACATCAAATATCTTGGAATTACTCTCGATGTTACTTTAACTTTTAAGGTCCATATTAATGCACTCTGTAATAGAATTAGAAAACTTATAGTAATATTTAAAAAGTTGAGACACATATGTGACTACGCTTTAATAAAACAAATCTATCAAGCGCTTGGTCAATCCTTACTGACTTATTGCATAAAATCTTGGGGAGGTGCTGGCATTACCACTATGTTAAAACTGGAACGAGCTCAAAGAGCGCTACTTAAAGTAGCCACAGCGCGCCCTTTCTATTTCCCTACTACCGAACTATATAAACAATGCAAAGTGCTAACTGTGCGCCAGCTCTTTATTCTATTTACTGTTCTAAAGCAGCATGCTAGCTTACACTTCAACCCTGATACACTAAACAGGAGGCGAAAGGATATAGTATGTTTGAATACTTATAGTGCAAAATTTTCCATTACAAATAGATTCTTTATATTTTTAGGTCCATACTTATATAATAAAATTAATAGATTACTAGTATTATATAACTTAAACAACTTTGAATGCAAGAAAAAACTTCAATCGTGGCTTTTAAATCTTACATACACGGAATCAGAGGAATTGCTTAATATAATAAGTTAATATAAGATGTTTTTATTTTTTTATCATAATAATACAATTAGTTAGATACAATCGAGTCTGATAATAATTTATACACTACTTACCAATACCATTATATGAAAACTGATAGTTTAAGCCTTTTTTGTTTATTGTTGCCTGAAATACAGGTAAATTACCTAGCTCAGGAACAGGAAAATGTTATATTTTGTACTTTAAATAACTTACTAGGTTAAGACGAATATTATGTACTTTTGAAAACTGAATAAATTTTTATTATTTATTTTTTTTATTATTATTATAATACAATTGCCGTGTAGTGCCGGCATAGACCCACTGGTGTCGTACTTTGACCGCTCATTTCATAATACTTGGGACGTTTGTATCTATTTACATTCTTGAACAATATTATTCGTGTTATTATTTACTCATAACCTAAAAATTTAATTAATAATTAATACGTATATTTAAAAGGGCATTTCTTACAATAGATATGACTACTTGCCATATTGTGTGAAAGTCATTCTGTGCTGTGAATAGAACGTGACCGAATGTGATTCTTCCGCCATGGGGATCGTTAGGAATTCTGTTTTTTCTATATACACATTTGGTTCCCATAAATTAAATCAGTAATCAATATTACTTTGCGCAATTTGCTTTTAAATTGAATTAATAAGTAAATGAACTTTTAGTATTGATTACATTCACTTTTTAAAAATGGTATTAGTGGTTACGATCGAGTGCCAATCTCTCGTTATAATTCAGGCTGTGGGGCGACCAACCCGCGGCGGTCAATTATTCGATGTCTTTATCGAAATAAGACAAATTGGGCGCGCCTGCCAAAATGGTCCATTTTGTATTACTATTGAATCATTAGTTTTCTATTACCTTAATGATAGCTGCTTTTAGATTCGTTTTATTTAAATAATTTATATATCTTAAAAGTTGTAACGATTATGCATTATTTGAATTTTGAGATGAAATCTCATGTGGGGATTATTACTAATAAATAAAAGATAAATAAATTAAAGAAATAACACGATATATAAATAATAAAACGATTATACAATTACTTAAAACCTAATTTGAATGTTTTTGTTCATGAAAACCTCATGTGGGGATTGTTACTAATAAATCCATACTAATATTATAAATGAGAAAGTGAGTTTGTTTGTTTGTTTGTTCCGCTTTCACGCCGTAAATACTGAACCGATTACTTTGAAATTTTTCAGACGTGTAGTTAGAAGTCTAAATTAAATGATAGGGACTTTTATCCTGGAAAAAAATATGTTCCCACGGGATATCAAAAATATTGTTTGCTTGCTGGATGCATTGAGGATGGCGCTGTGTTTCGTTTAAAACAAAGTAAAATATTGTAAACTAATATAAAAATCAAAATTTAGAAGCTTAATGGTACGATAATGGATCCCCGAAAATAAGAAACTCCCGAGGGATGATGTACTATTTGTTTATCGTATATATTTTTTTTACATCTACTTATATTGCAAACGAATATAAACATGTAAATTTAGAAGCTAAATGAAACGACGACGATTCCTTGAAACTAAGGAATCCGCAAGAGTTCTCATAGTAACATCAAAAAACCTTAACTCATATATGGCTCAAAATATTGCAGCGATTATTTTTATCATCGATGGAATTCACAACAGACACTTTGTTAATGTTCATTTTGGAAAGATGAAGGGGTTTCATTAGTTTTCATCAAAATAAATGAACATTTAAATGACAAATTTGTTTATCAATAGTAAGACTAATCCATACTAATATTATAAATGAGAAAGTGAGTTTGTTTGTTTGTTTGTTCCGCTTTCACGCCGTAAATACTGAACCGATTACTTTGAAATTTTTCAGACGTGTAGTTAGAAGTCTAAATTAAATGATAGGGACTTTTATCCTGGAAAAAAATATGTTCCCACGGGATATCAAAAATATTGTTTGCTTGCTGGATGCATTGGAGATGGCGCTGTGTATCGTTTAAAACAAAGTAAAATATTGTAAACTAATATAAAAATCAAAATTTAGAAGCTTAATGGTACGATAATGGATCCCCGAAAATAAGAAACTCCCGAGGGATGATGTACTATTTGTTTATCGTATATATTTTTTTTACATCTACTTATATTGCAAACGAATATAAACATGTAAATTTAGAAGCTAAATGAAACGACGACGATTCCTTGAAACTAAGGAATCCGCAAGAGTTCTCATAGTAACATCAAAAAACCTTAACTCATATATGGCTCAAAATATTGCAGCGATTATTTTTATCATCGATGGAATTCACAACAGACACTTTGTTAATGTTCATTTTGGAAAGATGAAGGGGTTTCATTAGTTTTCATCAAAATAAATGAACATTTAAATGACAAATTTGTTTATCAATAGTAAGACTAATATGAAATAAAGCGTAATAAAAATTTGACACCGCCCCGGTAACGTCTCCGTGGCGTAGCGGTATAACTAACTACTATGAATATTTAATTAGAACTATTATGAATCAATCGTCCCGGGTTCATATCTCAGGTATTTCAATCTTTTTGTAAAAAAAAAGTTTTGTTAGCTTAAAATAGCACTATATATAATAATAGCAAGCACTATCCCTTCAATTTAGCTATTATTTTGGATGGAGATCCACCACTAATCATCCCTATATTGCCGAGCAATCGCTGCAAGTTCTCCCAATATCATCAACGGTCAGTGTAGGGGGCAGCACCGGGCCGCCGCCGCAGCGCCAAACTACTATCCGTATCTGTACTTACTAAAGATATGTTCATTTCTGAACATAAAAACTTGGTATATTTGTTTCATGATTCTTATGAACAATTAAAAAGGAATTTTTGGAACTCAACACCTAACGGGTTGATATAGCAAATGAAAGTTAATATAGAGTTTTATTTTACATTTTATAATAAAACTTGGTGCGATTGAATTTATGAAATCCATCTATCAATCATTCATGAGTATATGCTAACAACCATAAATGCCATAAAAGTGTAGCCAGAGGTAAGGTATTCAAAAGGGTATTCAGAGATGCTAATTCTTCATCCAATTTTGGAAATAGATTAATAAAAGATAGTTTAAACAAGGTTGTTAGTGATGCTTCACAAACTGAATCGCCCAACAATCACTTAAAAAGTCTCGATGTCCTTTATGTCATTAACAACGCCCGCGGGATTATAAATATAAAACACAGAGTTGAGATAGTGTTTCGGTATTTTGGTATTATGTAAACTGGATGCAAAAAATGAAGTCCACGCGGACGAAGTCGCGGGGCAAAAAGCTAGTAAAGAATAAATAAAGGAAAGAAAAATTTCGACACATTTATTAGTAATAATCCCCACATGAGGTTTTCATGAACAAAAACATTCAAAATATGTGATAGTTAGGCGTTCTCAATATTTGCATTCTATCTGAAAAGGTAGATAAGTAAAAAGTAGACTTTGTAAAAAATTCGGAGGTAAGGAACGCAAACACTACTTAAAAGTGTAAAAGAAATAAAGGATAGAGGAATTTCGCACTGGCAGCCAATTGACACGGTAGCTCAGTTGGCAGAGCGACGGGGACGTATACCCGAGGTCGCGGGTTCAATTCCCGCCTGTGTCGAAAAATTTTCTTTCCTTTTTTTATTCTTTATTTATTACTTAAAACCTGTTTATAAAAAACAAATTTGAATTTGAATGATAAAACATACCTTCGTACATATACTCACGACAAAAGGGATAGTTAGAGCTTAAGAATTAGAAAAGGTACAGCTAGTTTTGGAAGTTAAGCGAGGAAAAGATTCTAATGTAATTGTTGTAAATGATGGGTCTCCAACAAGCATCGCCTAAAAATTACATTAAAAGCACTACACCTTAAGTCGCTTCTTACGAACACCCACGGGAAAAAATGGGGAAGTGCTATTCTAAGCCGACACTACACAACAGAAAAAACTTGAGTGTAAAAACTAGACGAGAAATTGTTTCTATTTCATGTTGTTCACTGATAACTCCTTAATTTTAATTGCACGGATTTCTCTCTACTTTTAACTTAAACACCTATAACAAGAGCGTTAAATTTTACTTTGCAATCTATAATTCTTCAGGGCTTTTTAGCTAGGCCTTTTCAGTCAAATCGGCCACCAAACGATTAAAAGCTCCACATACCGCAGTTGCCTTCTACAGCACCTACAAAAATGGGGCAATACAATTTTAAGCCAAGACTACAAAAAAATCTTGTTCACCATTATTTCTTGTTAAATTTATTGATTAACATTTAATTTAATATTTATTGAAATAATAAAAGTAAGAAGAAAGTAATGAAAATGATGATTGCCCCTGAACAATTTGAAAATTAGTTTGCCATGCAAATAATGATAAATGATAAAACAGCACAAATTCCTAGAATATGAATCACAAACAGTTCCCGAAACCAACTGCGTATTCCACATAATTAATCTAATAACTGTATGAAAAGGCAGCGCTAAGTGTGGAAATGTAATTATCATTTGAAACGGAATCATTAATCAACCTCAAATGCACTATTCAAAAGTTGATAGTTGTGTTTCGAATAGCAACTTTTGTTCCCAAACAAAACAGCACTTATCTCAATTGTTTAACAATGACTGGTGGAAACGGTCGAGTTTCACTTTTGGACGGAAAGAGCGGTTTTAGGGTGGAGTTGTGTTTCAACTAAATTCTAAATTAACAACGTGTGTCTTTCAGAATGGTCGGTGACTTGCAATATTCATAGTTCGACCACGAGCAGCGGATCACATAAATTGTTGACTATGCAAATGTTTAGATTGCAATATGTAAATTATGTTAATGTAATGAATAATTATTTTCCTAATAAAATATTTGAAAAAAAAACATGTAAAGTAAAGGTTTCTGGTGATGAGTCACTTAACTCTTAGTTGTCTTTTACGGACACCCACGAAAAGAAAAGGTGTTCCCCTTTATAAGTGGCTTTGACTGTACCATCGTCTTACATACTTATTTATACTCAAAGCTATAAATCTCATAAATGAGTAGAAGATAAATATTGCTGACTTGCATCATAATTTCCTATTATAAAATATTACGAGTAACATGATAAAAACATCATTAAGCTGTTTTATTCCCTTCAAAACCATAACTGACAATTTACAAGTAATCTTGAAACGCGAAATGTAAACTGGAGGTGTCACTATGAAACGCAATTAAAAGTTATTCAAAAGAAACGCACCAATAAAAAAATCCGAGTCTGTTTAAAAGTATTTCCATTGTCGATTTCAGCCGACAACGTCTTGACACATCTCACGCAGATTTAATTAAAAAACTGTATTTTCTATAACGGATCATTCTTCGCATCTATTATTTACATACTCTATACATATGTATATGTGTAATGTATCAGCTTTCCTTGTTTTTCACTCAGTAATCGGTCTGCTTTGCGGGAGGCATATACATACATATTCTCACGCCGTTAGTTCCCATTGGGGTAGGCAGAGACTATCGATCGCCACTTTGTACGATCCTGGCAAACCTATGTTTTGTAACATATATGAAGACCAGTTTTTTTTCACAGTAATAACTAATCAAATCAGAAAAGTAACGTTCGGCTTCATCATGTTAGTCCTCAGTTTAAGATAACCATCTTAAATCTTATGGTAAATTTACTCAAACTATCCATAAAAAGTATTGCAAATCGTATCTATTGATAATTCTTTTAAAACAGACAGAGAGATAAAAAGATATTATTTCATAAATTCGCAGTAGTGTTGTGTTAGGACGCATGCTGCAGATCTAGGTGTGTAAGTGCTACATACAAATTGACTCATATTATAACCAATACACTTCTCATTATACATTTAACATTACAAAACACCAATCAATTTTTTTTAATAACATAAACATAACATAAACATAACATAACACCAATCAATTTTTTTTAATATATATAATAATTTCTCAGCTCTGGATACCCCTTATAGGGATTTATAGCCGTGAGTATATGTATGTATTTTGTGTAATGTGGCAAACTCAAATGTTGGAATATTTCATATTTCTTAAAAGCTAACGAATTTCTGATTCCAAAGCTCAGCCTACCATATATACTTATATATTTGTACAAGTTGCGTGTCATCACGCTGATGGTATCGGTGTATTTAATGCATACATACATACTAAATACTCACGACTATAAATCCCCAAAAAAGGGTAGCCAGAGCTTCAGAGCTAGATACCCCTCAGCCACATTTGGAAGTTGATAGGGGAGAAGATGGCAAAATAAAGTATCGTTGGTGATGAGTCTCCAACCGCATCACCCAAAATCCACTTAAAACAACCCCACACTCTTAGTCGCCTCTTACGACACCCGATAGTGACATTCTAAGCCAGCACTACACGGCACTAAATATGTATTAAATATCGTTTACAATGGAGCCGGGCTTGTCACCATGGGACGTTCCCGAAATTATTGAAGGGTCGGAATTGTGACTGCGCCTGTTAAAAGTAAATTTGTGTAATTTTTGCGACTCAAGTTTTTTATGCGAAAAGTTTATTTAACATAACATATATTTTTTTGAATGTTGTCTTACAAGTATTTTCAACAATCTTGATGGACTTTTATTTTTAACAGAATAATTTAGGGGTAACATACTGAAAGATCCTGACATCTTCTTACTTAGATATCGTATAAATACGATACTATTAAAATAAAGGCGTACAGTGGAGGCTAAAACTATTTTAAAAGACAATACCAGAAACGAACATGCCCAAGACCCAAAGAAGCGGCAAAAATGGATAACTGCTGTTCCGTTATACAGCTAAATGAGTTTTTTGTTATTAAAACATATCAATACACTTAAATCATGACTTTATCATGGGTATCCAGCATAAAAGATAAAAACGAATTTATCCTAAAGCAAAGTTATACATCTCTTCTTTCTCGTTTCGTTTTATTAAGAAAGATGTTTGACATTATCAAAAATCGTACACAATACTTATTTTATGTGCAGTCGAATTACTATACACAACTTATTAAAATAATTTGGAAATTTAAAACGCTACTCATCTTACAAGTAAAGTGGTAATCCATCGTTACATAACTTAATATTGATTGATGAAGACTTTTCGAGTTTGATTCCCCAAAGTTTTCGACAAAACAGGATAAGTAAAAGCATATTTCTGTTACTGCGCCTAAATTAAAACGAAATAATTTCGGTAAAAGTTTGTTTTGCGAATCCGAAACATTCTATTGTAAAAGTTTGCGGTTTCTTATATTTGTACTTGGATTATTAATTTAATGTCGAATAACTCTTGCTCCTGTTAAGACTCACTCTGCAGGATCCTTTTGATTAGCCACGTTATTGTGAATAAGAAGAATCTCAATGACTTACAATTATAATTATAATTATTTGCCGTGTAGTGTCGGCTTAGAATGTCGCTACCCCTTCCTACCCACGGGTGTTGTAAGAAGCGACTAAGGGTATTGAGGCTTTTTATTGAATTTTTGGCGATGCGGTTGGAGACCCATCACCAACCACCTCTATTTTACCGCCTTTTTCCCACTCAATTTCCAAAAATGGCTGAGATATTTATAATTCCTTGGCTCGGGCTACCCCTTCTAGGGAATTATAGCCGTGAGTATGTGTATGTATATATGTATAACCATTTTTTATAATCATCATATGTAAATTATATCAAAAATATTCTAGTCCGGTCGACAGGTGGTTTCAGATAGAAAAAGGTCGGAATTTAATGAAACTTGGAGATGTTGTTCAGGGATGGTTAATTAACATTTTGTCAAGTTTTGGACCTCGAGGACCCTGTGCAAAAAGAGGAGGGGGGGGGGGGGGGGAGAACTGCAAAAATCTCGACCTTTCGTCAGTTTTTCGTCAAATACTTTTTTTCCTTACATCCTACGACAAAAGCGTTCAGAAACATTTTGTAGTACGTGAATTATCTACAATTTGAGTACTCACATATGTCTGTATGTCAATTACTTACTGAGATATGGCGCTTCGCAGAAAATATTTTTTTCCGAAATTCAGTAAATATACCTTAAAAAAGCAGAAACCAACCTTATTTCTTATTTTAATAATAATAATTGTTGTTATTATGGTCTGTAATTTTGAACCCATCCCCAATCCCCCCTCCCTTCCCCACCTAACCCCAATTCTCAAAAGCTTATTTTCTACTGTAATTTCATACCAACCATATATCATGTCGGTAATATTGGTATTGACATTAGTCACTTTTTAGACCGATATTCCCTCTCCCTCTCCTTCCCTCCACTACATAATTGTTCCAGGGTAGGTAAAAAAAGACGTAGTCCTTTCGTAAACAAAATTAATGATATTAACAAAATTAAGGTTTTGACAAAGTATACACTAGAGGCAACAGAGATATTATTGAAAGGTCTCTCATACATAGTACGTACGCATTTGTACTCATTACAGTTCCTGTCGAGATTTTTTAGCCGTTGGTTCTGCTTCTAATTGCTCGTCGCCTCCTGCACAATCAGGCTGTTAAGAACGTCCTCGCCGTCGTCGTATTCGTCGATTATGTCTGACGAGTCCTCCTCGTTCAAATCAGTTGCAGGGGCGTTTTCGCAGGAGTGGCCTGTGCAGTACTTGCACATAGCTGCGCATCTAAGACCTGCTTTCTTGCAGCTGCAAGCTCCGGTGCTACAGCCTTTGCTGCACTTGCAGGAAACCATTTGGAGGATGTTATCTGGCGCAGCTTTTTTCGTTGTGGGGATTGGTAGTGGTTAGGCTCCAGCCCCAAACTGATGGGCGAAGTTCATTACCTAACCACGCTTGTACTTGCTGGTAAGTGCGGAGGGAGTGGTAATTGGCAGCGTCCCTTGCCGGTGGTAGGCGGGCTAGTTCCAATTTAGCTTTCGTCACTGATCGTGTAAATAATCGGTACCGCAAGTCGTCAAGGTTGTCATTGTCAATATTGCCTCCATAAACTACTACCAGGAACTTTTATCTGCAGCGTCCTTGATTTGCTGAGGAGTAGCGTTTGATGTAAGAAACGGAGCCACTACTGCAGAGAGGGCGGTATTCTTCATATAGGTGCTACAAATTTTGTTCTTCCCCAATCCATACGGTGCTGACGTGGTATCACACCCACTCACTGCGTGGAGGAAAAGTATATCTTTGGGAGGAAAGGAACAGGAACTTGGTGAGTAGAGGACACTAGGACCACCACTTTTCTGAAGATAGATGTTCTTTATGGACATACCCAATGCCGTCAACAGAATAAGTATGTCCACATCTTCAACAATAATAATGACGCTGTCGAATTCGCTAGCTTTGGATATGGCGGTGTTGACGATCAACACGTCGGCGTCTTCATGTTCTTGCTTCACTTCGATAGTAGCTCACGCTGAATTTCGGAAAAAAATATTTTCTGCGAAGCGCCATATCTCAGTAAGGAATTGACATAGAGACATATGTGAGTACTCAAATTGTAGATAATTTCACGTACTACAAAATTTTTTTGAACGCTTTTGTCGTAGGATGTGAGGAAAAAAGGTAATTGACGAAAAACTGACGAAAGGTCGAGATTTTTGCAGTTCTCCCCCCCTCCTCTTTTTGCACAGGGTCCTCGAGGTCCAAAACTTGACAAAATGTTAATTTACCATCCCTGAACAACATCTCCAAGTTTCATTAAATTCCCACATTTTTCTACCCAACTCCACTTCTTGCGACTTGTCGACCGGACTATTCTTGAGACAGATTGAAAGTAGGGTAAGGTAAGGATGATATTGCATCTACTATGCAATGATATAACAATCACATCTTACGACACCCGAGGGTAGAAAGGGGTAGCGACATTCTAAGCCGGCACTACACGGCAAAAAAATGGTTATGTTTCGTGAATTTCCTCTGAATCGGAACAATTCGCCAATAGCCAGTTAAATATCGAATATAAAGCTAAAATCGAAGGTAAAAATCCAATTTACTCTCGACATTGAGTTCAACGTTATTGTTTTCGGAAACCGAATATTTTATTCATTCTCTTGTTTTGTTAACGATCCCGTTCAATTTTCAATAAATGATTTGAAGAAAAAAGCCCCTTTTGTTCTTTTCTTACTATTTTCAGTCTTCGGATTTCAAATAACAGAAGTTATAATTTGAAGTTGTTCTTTTGATAAAAATCAGTATTTATAGGAAAAACAACAATATATACTTATCGTAGGTATCGTATGAGTTTTAGTATTGGGGCTTTATTAGTTTGAATGTTTTTGTTCATGAGAAGAAAGAGAGTATTACTAATAAATAAAGGAAACAATCCGTGCGGTGTCAAAATCTTTCTTTCCTTTATTTATTAGCTTTATAAGATAGTTTTGGGTGATTTGTGACCTATCATCAGCTATCCTTTGTTTTACCGTTTTGCACTTACTCAAATTCCAAAAGTGGCTGATGAATTCCTCAATCTAAAGCTTCAACTACCTATTTTTTCGAATCATAGCAGTTATGGCATGCCATCACGAAATTTTTGAAGATATCCTTGAAATCGTTGATCGTACAAAGTGGCGCTCGATATTCTTTGCCTACCTCAATGGGAACTAAGAGCGTGATTATGTATTTGTATGTACTACCCACATCATTTTTACAAATTTATTGTGTTAACGATTTTATATAAGTTTCATGCAAATTAATTCAGACAAAGGTACACACATACAAATTATATAAGGCCTATTAGTTCATAATACAGTTTTATGTATTTGCATTCTGCATTGGTAGACAGCGAAAATAACTGAATTTTGAAAAACCAGCCGAGTATGAGTACGCGCTCACTATAGGCTTTACACCTTGCGGTTACGGCTGCCTATTACGGTTTATTAGATACAGTCTGGTGATAGAGAGCGACGTCTTAGTAATACATACATATATACATATTCTCACGCCGTTAGTTCCCATTGGGGTAGGCAGAGACTATCGATCGCCACTTGGTACGATCCTGGCAAACCTCTCTAGCTTCGTTAACATCCATCAATCTTTTCATACATGCTCTTTTATTCTTCATACTGCGGACACCTGCCTTTTTGAGCACAATTTCTATTTGATCCAAATGTGTCCTCCGAGGTCATCCGCTACTAACATTACCTAGCTAAAACTATTTTTGGGTTTTGTACCTAAGGGTAAAAACGGGACCTTATTACTAAAGTTTGTAATGTTAGGTTATGTGATCGTGTGAGGAATGATGTGATTCGTGAAAGGTGTGGTGTAAAAGATAATTATTGTAAGAAAGATAGAAAAAGGAATGTTGAGATGGTTTGGGCAAATAGAGAGGATGGATGACAGTAAATTGGTGAAAGACATATATTGAGCCAATGTGGAATTTGAGCCAATTGGATTGGCTCAATATATGTCTTTCACCAATTTACTGTCATCCATCCTCTCTATTTGCCCAAACTATCTCAACATTCCTTTTTCTATCTTTCTTACAATAATTATCTTTTACACCACACCTTTCACGAATCACATCATTCCTCACACGATCACATAACCTAACATTACAAACTTTAGTAATAAGGTCCCGTTTTTACCCTTAGGTACAAAACCCAAAAATAGTTTTAGCTAGGCATTAAGCTTCATTTTTGTCTCTATTTAGTCAATCACAACATAATTTTCAAGTTGGACGCAGATGATTTATGATTGACTGCTACACACTCGTAAAGTACTACGAGAAGCAAAATAACGAACTACTACGAAATTTCGTAGCTATATCGTAGACGTAGCCTGTAGGCTTTTGCTCCCGAATGGAATTTATTAGTTTATGGTTTCATTCAAATGTGCAACGTAAACTACGTTCATTCGATCCAAACCACAAATAATTATTGTGATTTCCTTGAATATAACTTGATCTACATTCAATGCCGGTATGTATGTACCTATTCATTAATTTGTATTTTTTTTATCTTTACCTTAGTTTCCTAGACTTAAAATAATATATATGCATTTTAAAAATAACCAGAAAAAAAACTTATTGTTCACATATAACCTGAATCTACATTATCGTTGTTATTTCTTCAAAAATAAAATAAATGCTATGATTATTTTAAAGTTTGGCGTTCCTTCAAACTAACATACGCACACTCACGAAAAGTAAACTACAAATCCCTAGAAAGGATCGCCAGAGCTTCAGAATAAGAAATTCCTTACCTAATTTTGTAAGCAAGTAAGGAAAGAATAGTAAATTACTGGTTGTTGCTGATGGGTTCCAAAACGCATCGCCCAAAAATTAATTAAAAACCCTCAATACCCTTAGTCGCCTCTTACAGAAACCCACGGGCAGGAATAGGCTAATGCTATTGTTAACCGAAAGTACACACCTTCTTAGATTTTCCAACATATAATTTAAGTTAGGTTTTGTGTTTATTCAAACCTATTCTGCAAAATTCCATGCAAACGTAAAGCAGAGCAAATAATTGTGTAAATAACAAAGTTGAATTAAAATTAATTTCTTGGTATGTCGTAGCGAGCGCGGCGGAGGCAACTAGCGAAGTAAAAATGTGTTGATCTTACGAAACGGCGGAGATAAATTAAGTTTGAATGCATTTACTTCGCGCCACAGGCGGCGCTGCTCTCCGACTGACTTTGTGTTCTGTAGGGGGCGCATCATTTTGGGTTTTATTGGATTTTTGATTATGCTATTATATACGTGTAGAAAGGATAACAAATACGGAATCTTAGTTTTATCAGACTCTTTCAGTATGATAATTAAAGGACAGACTGATTATCAAAACAAATTATCTTTTTCTTAGTTAACCCTTGATGTTGATTACGGCCTCTGAAATATTGATGTCTATTCGATTGAATTTGTTTATTATTGTTTATAGCAAGTATAGTCAACCAAATAAATATCTGAAATAAAAAGTACAAAGCATTTTATATCATTGGACAATACGTCTTTCGTTACTCAATGTTAAAAATTTTGTTTCAGATATACAAATTGAAAATACACATCATTTAATATTGTATTATTTTGTCATTGATTTTATTACAAAAATATTGTATAATCTTGACCTCCCAATCTTTCAAAGAGCACTAGTATAATTTAGTTAGTCGTTCAGTATTAAGATTTACCAGCTATTCAATACTATATACCAGTTACAGGATATAAAACTTTAATATATTTGATCACGGAAAAGGTAGAGAACATTATATTAATCTAATAAAATAAACATTTAGTTAAGAGATAATGGGGTTAGTACATCGCACGTCAGCGCGGGCACGCATGCCGCTAACTCTTAGATAAATTCGTTAAAGAGTCGCTCCCGACTCACTCCGCCTCTGTTCTTTCGACTTAAACTTGTTTTATATGATTCACTACTTCCTGCTACCACGACACTCTAGAACTACTAACTCTGAAATCAAAATATTTTGCGTCTTTTTCTTATTCAGTCAAACAGAAAAGGATACGTAATTTGGAGGAAGGAATATAGTGTTGGTTTATGTATTAATGAGTAGTAGTGGCCCGTGGGAATAGAGTTGGCAAGTTCTGTCTCCACTGCACGTAGTACAGTGAATCTTGAGTGAAATCACAACTATTCCAACTAATTTACCGTCACAGGATTGCCAAGATCATAGGGTTAGTGATTGAGTTCGGTTTTAAAAGGAAAGACATTACAGTTTTAGTAATTTAAAAAAGCTTAGAATAGCACTATCCTATTTTTCCCAGTGGGTGTTCGCAAAAGGCGACTCCGTATAAGGGCTTATTAGAAAACAAATTAAGCAATGTGGTTTGAGACCCATCACCAAAATTTTTACTTTACAATGTTTACCTCACTCAATTTTTTTTATTTAATTAGGCAAATCAACAATACATACCATTTAATTTCACAATGTCATTACAATGTCTTAATCTGGTGTATATATTAATCACAGATATGCACAAAATTCTATATTTTCTAACAGAATTTATATTTAAAAAAAAAAATTGTAATATTACATACTAGCAACATAAACTACACCATTACTAAATAACACTGCCCTATTAATTATCTTAAAACTAACTACGGCTTACGTTGTTTACAACTTCCAAAAGTGGCTGCGGCACTTCTTATTCCGTAGGTCTACCTCCCCTTCCTAGGGATTTATAGCCATGAGTATATGTTGCTGTGTAGTGTCGGCTTAGAATAGCACTACCCCATTTCTTCCGGTGGGTGTACGTAAGAGGCGACTAACGGTATTGGGGCTTTTAAGGTATTTTTGGGCGATGCGGTTGGAGACCCATCACCAACAACCTTTATTTCACCATCTTTTCCCCACGCAACTTCCAAAGGTGGCTGAGGAATGTCTCATTCCCTAGCTTTGGCTACCCCTTCAAGGGAATTATAGCCGTGAGTATATGTATGTATGTATTTTTGAGAACAGTGTGTTGAGAACAATGCATAAGCTCTTAATTGTTATAAGACCTATTTTTAGTAGGAATCTTGTCGATGGACAGACAGTCAATGTTCGAGCTGTCGATGGTAGGTTAAATTTGACAAAAGAGAGAGTTTTTCCTTTGTATTATGAAGATGTAGATTTTTATGTTAAAATGGAAGTAATGTAATAAAGAAGATAAAGTTATACTTAATTATGGTATTATTTAAAAGAGGGTTTGTACTATTTATCCAACAATTGGTAGCAGAGCGTGGTTCTATCGTGTAGGTGCTATAAAAATAATTCTGGAAAAATGCAGGAGCGTGACAGGCAAAGCATTTGTCAATTTGTTGGTCGTGATTTTAATTCTTGGTCTTTTCGACTTAAAAGCATCCTAAGAGCCGCGGATGTGATTGAGGCCATATCAGACCCAAAATTTGCCATGACTGAAAAAAAGAAGGAAGCAAAGGCTCAGGCTATTATAATTTCAGCAATCGCTGACAGTCACCTCGAATATGTTAGAAAAGATTCAGCCTTGGACATGTATGCGAGTCTAGAAAATTCATTTAAGATAAAAGGGGTCCGATCCAAAATTCACCTAAGAAGGCAACTAAATGAAATAAAATTTAAAGAGAATGAATCTTTGAAAGATCATATTTACCAAATGGAAACCATATTTTTAGATCTTTAAGAAAATGATAATGAGCTTACTGAAGAAGAGAAAATTAATTACATGTTGATGTCAATGCCTGAAACATATGAAGGAATTATTACGGCACTAGAAACAATTGATGATTTAAAATATGAATTTGTTAAAAGTAGACTTTTAGGTGAAGAACAGAAGAAGAAGATAAACTCAGAGCAACAACCGAGTACAAGTAGTGGAGCATTTCTTATTTGCTACACGTGTGGCAAGGCAGGTCATAAGAGGTTTCAATGTAATCAAAACAAGGGCCGAGGTATGATGCAAAGAAATAGAAGTTATCAAAATCGCGGAGGTTTTCAATCCCACAGACACTTCAAGTATAATTCGCCGCCGCCGCCGCCGTTGACACAGTCGAATTCAGGACATTGGCGAGGCAGAGGTGCACAAAGACACGCTGCACGGAGAGAAGAGAATAAACAAGTATACTATGTAGATGAAGATGAAAAAGATATGTATAGCTTTATGTCTGAGGAGGCTAAGAGTGGTAATGTATATAATTGTTTACAAAATAATATTGTTTGGTGTATTGATTCGGGATGTTCAGATCATTTGGTAAATGACAAAAAGTATTTCTCTGAATACATAGAACTAAGTGTACCTAAAATAATAGGCGTTGCTAAAAATAATGTAAGCCTAAAAGCAGTAGGTATTGGTAATATTCATATTATTGCTTATGTTGGGTCCAGACCAAATAAATTCAATATAAAAAATGTATATTATGTTCCAGAGCTAAGAAAAAATTTAATGTCTGTGACTAAAATGAATGAAAACGGTTTCAAAGTTTCTTTTATAAATGGTAAGGTAAGAATTTATAACGGCTGTAATAATATGATAATGATTGGAAGTTCATCAGAAAATTTATTTAAAATTGAAACAAAAATTGATGACAGTTATTGTAATTTTGTAAGTCAAGGAACTACTGATATTGTAAACTTGTGGCATAAAAGGTTTGGTCATCTATGTATTAGTAATTTAAATACTTTGGTAAAGTCAAATATGGTATATGGTCTTGATGACTTAAGAAACGTCAGGATGAGTAATTCATTATGTGAACCATGTCTGTTAGGTAAAATGTCTAGACAACCTTTTAATAAGTTAGGCTATAGGGCAAAACAGCCACTTGAACTAGTCCATACTGACGTTTGTGGACCTATTTCACCGACCAGTAGAGAAGGTTTTAAGTATTTTTTAACATTTATCGATGATTATACGCACTTCGTAATGGTTTACCCACTAAGACAAAAGTCAGATGTGTTTGAAAAGTTTCAAGAATATTATTTTCATGTGACTAAATATTTCAATAGAAGTTTATTAAAATTACGTTCCGATAATGGCAGCGAATACGTCAACAATGATTTTCAGCGTTTTTGTGTTCGAGAAGGTATATCTCTACAGTACACAGTCCCTTATAATCCACAAATGAATGGGATAGCAGAGAGGATGAATCGCACGCTGATTGAAAAAGCAAGAACAATTTTATTGGAATCCGGGTTAAGAAAAGAATTTTGGTTTGACGCTATATTGTATTCAGCTTATGCGACAAACAGAAGTCCTTCAGCAGGGAGGGAAGTTACGGCTGCTGAACTTTGGTTTGGTCGGAAGCCGAATGTATCTAACATGCGAGTTTTTGGGTGTCATGCGTTTAATTATGTAGCGAAGGAATTAAGAAAGAAATTAGATAACACAAGTGTTAAAATGGTGATGATAGGATACAGTCCATCAGGATATTATAGATTATATGATCCCGTTAAAAATCAAGTAGTGCATGCAAGAAATGTCAGGTTTGATGAAAGAGGAAAGAATGAATTTGCAAATTTACCAAAAGAAGATGATGAAAATACACAAGACGAAGAAGATAAAAATAAAAAGAAAGATGATAAGGATAAAAAAGAAAACGTGAACAAGGAAGATGATGAAACATTATGTGGAAGTAACTACCAGATGGGTGGACAAGAACTAAAAGAACAGAATGATTTAATAGATAATGTAAACCCAGTTGAACAAACAGGAGAAGCACAGGTAAGACAAATAGAGACAAGAGAAAAACGAGTAATAAGACAACCAAAATGGCATGATGATTATGTATTAGTTTTCGATGAAAATAATGATGAAGCATTATTTGCTCTTTTAGCGAGTGAAGATGCTCCAAGTAGATATGAAGATATAGAAGGACGAGATGATGAAAAAGATTGGAAAAAGGCTATAGAACATGAGTTTAAGGTTATAGAAGAAAATAAAACATGGAAAATAGTACCGAAACCAGAAAAGGAAAAACTATTAGATACAAAATGGGTATTTACAAGGAAAAGTGTTGGAAATAATAATATATATAAAGCTAGATTAGTAGTCAAGGGTTATCAGCAAAGGGATAAATTAGATGATATCTTTTCACCAGTTCTAAAGTTGCAAACATTAAGAATTATGTTATCAGTCGCAATCTGCAAAGATTATCAGATTCATCAAATGGATGTAAAGGCAGCGTTTTTATATGGCGATATTCATGAAAATGTTTACTTAAAACCTCCAGAAGGATTAGAATTACAAGAAGGTAAAGTGTTGAAGCTAGCAAAATCCTTATATGGATTAAAGAAATCTCCCAAGTATTGGTATGAGAAATTTAACACAACTATAAATGAGTATGGTTTTAAGAGATCGATAAATGACTATTGTTTGTATTCTATGGAAGATATGTATTTGCTTTTATATGTGGATGACATTTTAATAATGAGTAGCGATGTTTCAAAGATAGAGAATTTTAAAGAGTTTTTGTCAAGTAAATTTAAAATGAAAGACATGGGTCATGATGAATTGGTCTATCTTGGCATTTCTATTGAAAGAGGGAGAGATAAAATTGTTATTAATCAAAGGAAATATCTTGAGGGAGTTTTAAAGAAATATGAAATGTTTGACTGTAATGGTTGTGACACACCTATGGATGTTAATTTTAAAATAGAAGATTGTGGTGTTGATATGTCTTATGAAAGTCAATGTAGGTCATTAATTGGTTCTTTAATGTATGCAGTAGTCGGTTCGAGACCAGATTTAGCTAATGCTGTATGTTACTTAAGTAGATTTCAATCCAAGCCAAGTGAAGTATTATGGAGAGCTTTAAAACGAATTTTAAGATATGTTAAGAGGACGATAAACTATTCATTAGTGTATTTTAAAAATGATATAAATACTGTAAATCCAATAGTAGGTTATGCTGACGCTGATTGGGCAAGGGATCATGATAGGAAGTCAACAAGTGGATATTTGTTTAAATTGTTTAATAATGTTGTTATATGGAGATCTAAGAAACAAGCGACAGTTGCACTTAGTACTACAGAAGCTGAATTTATTTCGTTATGTGAAAGTGTAGTAGAAGCTTGTTGGGTTGTTAAAGTATTAAATGATTTAAATGTTTTATGTGATAAAGTAACTATGTTTGAGGATAATCAGAGTACTATTAAATCTGTTAAATGTTCCGATCAGAAACGTTTGAAGCATATGGATATAAAATATAATTTTGTAAAGGAAAAGGTAGAAGAAGGTTTTGTAGAAGTTAGGTATGTTAATACTAAGTTTCAATTAGCTGATTTTTTGACAAAGCCTTTAAATAAGGGTCAATTTTGTAAACTGTTAAATGATATTGGAATGATGTGCTTGATGTAAGCTCATGCATTGAGGGAGAGTGTTGAGAACAATGCATAAGCTCTTAATTGTTATAAGACCTATTTTTAGTAGGAATCTTGTCGATGGACAGACAGTCAATGTTCGAGCTGTCGATGGTAGGTTAAATTTGACAAAAGAGAGAGTTTTTCCTTTGTATTATGAAGATGTAGATTTTTATGTTAAAATGGAAGTAATGTAATAAAGAAGATAAAGTTATACTTAATTATGGTATTATTTAAAAGAGGGTTTGTACTATTTATCCAACACAGTGTACCTTTGCCACCGCTCAAGGATATACGATTTAAAAGGTATATCATCGTATACAAATGACACGCATATATTCAGAATAAACCGAACCTCTCAGTACTCACCTCTCCGGCCACCTAACTCCAAGCGTAGGCGTTATTTACAAATGGCGGTACATCGCAGCCATCGCTCACCAGCTAGTGATGTACTGCGCGCCACATCGACGGATGGGCACATCACTCAGCGCGCGGCACATTGCCCGCTATCGATATCGATACGCCTAGTGTTGCCGTTTCAATCTTATTTCGATGTGTCTCTTTGGAATTGACTATAATATGTTCGCGTGCGTTGTTTAACGATGCATGGAATTGTATTGAAGTGGTGCTTATCTAGACAAAAGTATGTAGACTCGAATAAAAATAATTGAATCCATACATAAGTGCTATAAATAATTTGAAATGTCGAACATACAAATCATAGAGAATTCACTTTAAATAAGCTATTTTAAATCAATTTGTATTGAATAGGATAATAAGTGTCAAACCATTTTTATCAGACACTTATTCTGAAAAGGACTTAATGAAAACTTAAATATATACAACGTTGTACACACATATTTTTTATTATTTGGATTTCACAGATTGTAATTCACATTATATTATTCGATACATTTTAAACACACACACCATTTTCACTGCACTGCCGTATTTTTGCACAAAATATAGATTTTTTTGTTTTCATAAGATTTACTTTAGTAGAGTATTCTCAACTCATCAAATCATCAAGAGACACTTAGATTATTTTTGCAAAATGTTGCTCATTTTAAAAAAAATTCTTATTACTCGGCAAGTACTAGGAGTTCATAGGTTGTAACGTTACGTGTCTTAAGTCTTAATCCCCTTATGGAAATAAAACCTAAGACACGAAACGCGGAGAGCAAGGAGACTAATAAAACAAGAAAGAAGTTACACCAGTTTATTAAAAATTAGATGTACACAATACAAAAATATTACAAGAAGGAATTATATAAAATAAATATAACTAAATAACGATACTGATGCGATTCCAAACTTCCACGTTCTGGCTAGAGCAAAGGTATTAGTAATCTCCAAAACCAGTAGTATAGCCGGCGAAATCAAAGGTCCAGATATCAATCTTTGATGATTTTTAGTCCACAAGCCAATAAGACCAAATGATTGGTCACTTCGGAATACCACTCTGACTGGTTTAACAAATTCTGCCAGGGTATAAAATTATATATATTATTCTTAGGTGTTTTTAAGCAAAAGGACACCAAGTAGTAAAGATCGTTCCATATAACAACGGTAGTAGTAGCTATCAGAAAAAATCTTCAGTAAGATATACTTTTTAAGGATCTCTTGTAGAATCATGAATCCGTTCCTCCTCCATAAAAAAACATCTTGACAATCAATAAAAAATCCCAATAGACAATAAAACCTAAAAGAAGGATTTTTTAAAAAGAGTTTCAGTTTACATTAAAAGATGAAAACAGATATATTTGAATAAGTAAAATGTCCTAGCCTGACATTAAAAATAAAATTAAATTCCTGCGCTATCATTTTAGACACCAAAAATGAATTAAAATTATATCATTTAACATATTTTAAAACTATCTAACCTTCGTACACAAACACATTGAAAATTGATAAACTAAAGAAAAGTTTAAGATAAAATAAAATTTGACAACTCTCAGCTCCGTCGTTGCCATAACAACAACAAAATAAAAACAATAACATAAACCAGAGAAATAAAAATATTATCGACAAATCGCAGAAAAATAATAAAAAGGAACTAAACAATGATATATAACCGCAGGAGACTAACATAAAAGGAAATAAATAATAATAAAACGGATTAACAATATTTACAGGTAAGGTTTTATATATTACAAGGTTCATTAGAAATATCTCTATTGCAGGATTGATTTTGTATGCATATCTCAGATTTTCAAATATACATTGGACTGAGACACAAATTAAACATTATAAGTAGTTTTTTTATTTACTTTATTTACAATCTGCACTTACTATATTTGTTTACACTAGTTAACAGTGATTCTTATTTCTCATTTGAAAACAATAGTTAAAGATAAAATACGCAGACACAAATAACAATGTCACTGTTACCAATATATATAAAAAAATAACAAAATAGAACCGACTTCACATTTAGTTGACAGAAACTTCATTTTTCACACAAAATTCGCAATTCGGTTCATCTACGTAATGTTTATATTGCATAATGACCGCACTTTCAAACCTATTAAAATAAATGAGACCAGTCTGGAAGCATATCCAAGACAACAAAAATATATTTTTTTTAATTGATTTAACATTTGCGGAGTAATCGCGTAACATATATATAAAAAACTACATACAAAAAAAATACGAACTGAGTATTTCTTTCTTAAACTCGGTAGAAAATATTCCTTAGAAAGCAATGTAACTAAATCAAAATAGCTTTTGTTTTTGACCTCCAAAAATGTATAAAATTAAAATTATCGTCACATTTCCCGACGTTTTTAAAAAAAATACAAAAAAATAAACTTGGTATCAAGTCACGGATGTTTTTACTAAAGATTTTTTGAACGCCCAAATCAACGTATATTTTCCAATTTCCGGATGATCAGGTGAGCGTCAAGCGGTGAGAGTCAAACCCGTAATACCCTTCCAAACTGGGTTAAATCTTACAAATTAAATTTGTGAGTCTACCCCCCGTAATGAACCTATGAACTCCTAGTACTTGCCGAGTAATAAGAGTTTTGTTTGAAATGAGCAACATTTTGCAAAAATAATCTAAGTGTTTTTACCTCTTGATGATTTTGAACACACAAAAATTTCGCAAGTCCAAATACGGTATTGAGTCCACGATATGTTTCGTCTATCATAATGTGTCTGCAGAACTGTTAAATTCATGTCAAAAAGACGTTGGTACGAAGAAAAAAAATGCTCCGCAGTTACACTGGGTCAACAACGTGGTGTAACTGCGGAGCATTCCCCGTAACACTAGGGGATCCAATACTGGAATAACAGGGAAAAAATACTCGTACAATTAGTCTGACTTCATTTGGGACGCATTTCTGGATGATTACATACATACTCGATCACGTCGTTAGTTCCCATTGGGGTTGACAGAGACTATCGGTCGCCACTTTGTACGATCTTGACAGACCTCCCGAGCTTCAGCTATAATCATAAATCGTTTCAAACATGCTCTTTTATTTTTCACACTTTGAACATTTGTCTTTTTAAGACAATTTTGAATTTGATCTAAATGTGTCCTCCGTGGTCGTCAACTACCACCTACTTAGGGTCTACATATCTATTTCACCAATTTATTATATACGCACACCATACTTTTACTTAATGTCCACTATAATAATTTTATAAATCAGAAACGCATAAAATATAGCAATACAAATTCCGACCAGCTGCGGTCACATAACTGTGACCACGTGACCGCCGTTCCGCGGTTACTACGTACTACGGCTACGGTTTCATACGACAACGTGGAACGGTATGCCACCGGTACACCAACTATGTATTAATATATATATATATATATATATATACTAAATACATACACTCACAGCTATAAATACAAAAAAGGGGAGTCAGAACTTCAGACACACACCTTTACCTCTAAGGCAACCCTCATGTCAACCTTCAGCGTATTTTGAAAATGTTATGTATAAGTTATTTTTCAGCAATTAGTTATATGTCAAGCAGTCGTGTGTGATCATAAACTGTGTTCATAAAATATTATGTAACAGCTTAACCCACTCTGTTTAATGTTTTTTGACATGAATTCCTCATGTGGGGATTATTACTCATAAATAAAAGATGTTATTAAAGGAAAGAAAAATTTTTTTTTCACGGGGGCGTATACCCGAAGGTCGCGGGTTCGAGCCCCGCCAGTGTCGAAATTTTTCTTTCCTTTAATAACATCTTTTATTTATGAGTAATAATCCCCACATGAGGAATTCATGTCAAAAAACATTAAATTATGTCATAGTTAGGCGTTTCCAACATTTGCATTCTATCTGAAAAGGTAGACAAGTGACCGTCCGAATTAGTTAAAATTCGGAGGTAGGAAACGCAAACACTACTTGAACGTGTAAAAAAGAAACAAGGGATAGAGAAATTTCGCGCTGGATGCCAACTGACACTGTAGCTCAGTTGGCAGAGCGACGGGGGCGTATACCCGGAGGTCGCGGGTTTGAGCCCCGCCAGTGTCAAAAAAAATTTTTCTTTCCTTTAATAACATCTTTCTTTCCTTTAATAACATCTTTTATTTATGAGTAATAATCCCCACATGAGGAATTCATGTCAAAAAACATTAAATTATGTCATAGTTAGGCGTTTCCAACATTTGCATTCTATCTGAAAAGGTAGACAAGTGACCGTCCGAATTAGTTAAAATTCGGAGGTAGGAAACGCAAACACTACTTGAACGTGTAAAAAAGAAACAAGGGATAGAGAAATTTCGCGCTGGATGCCAACTGACACTGTAGCTCAGTTGGCAGAGCGACGGGGGCGTATACCCGGAGGTCGCGGGTTTGAGCCCCGCCAGTGTCAAAAAAAATTTTTCTTTCCTTTAATAACATCTTTCTTTCCTTTAATAACATCTTTTATTTATGAGTAATAATCCCCACATGAGGAATTCATGTCAAAAAACATTAAATTATGTCATAGTTAGGCGTTTCCAACATTTGCATTCTATCTGAAAAGGTAGACAAGTGGCCGTCCGAATTAGTTAAAATTCGGAGGTAGGAAACGCAAACACTACTTGAACGTGTAAAAAAGAAACAAAGGATAGAGAAATTTCGCGCTGGATGCCAACTGACACTGTAGCTCAGTTGGCAGAGCGACGGGGGCGTATACCCGAAGGTCGCGGGTTCGAGCCCCGCCAGTGTCGAAATTTTTCTTTCCTTTAATAACATCTTTTATTTATGAGTTAACCCACTCTGTTTCAGACAAATAAACAATTTCATTCATTTCATTATACCACCTCAACGTTCTAAAGTGAAAACCCTTCTCAAGATTTACAGCGGTGAGTATAAGTAGTAACTGTGAGCCGGCGTAACATGAGAACCCGCAGACGATGTCCCGGTGGCCGCGACAAAGAAGGGGCGGCGCTGTGACTGCGCGTCCCATTACCCGGCAGATACGTGTACCTGTCAAAGGAACTCGGTGGAATTGCTTGCTTAGCTGATTTCACTATTTATAGGAAACGTTTCATTGGATAGTTTGTGGTTAAGTGTTTTTGGAAGTCTATGAAGGTAGATTACAAGTAGATTAGATCCGAGGTATACGTTTATTTATAAAGAAAAATAGTATAGCATATTTGCTCACGAACCAAAGGAGCATAGGCAGCTCTGGAACTTCGAAACTCACCAACGTCTTCCGTATCCATTTTCAAAAGTCTCCATTTAGCTTTACCACTTTTGCCATTATAGCCATGTGAAATACGAATCAGCTCCTATAAAACAATCGATTTCACTCCAACAAACTAAGTCACATAACAGACAGTCCGTCAACCCATTTCAATGAAATGACGGTAGTAATGTTAATCATTCATTAACCATCCCGCTAAGTCAGAGTACATTGTTGTTGGGCGCCGCCCACGCCCTACCGCAGCGGCCGCGCGCTCGCTCCTGCTAACCGCTAAACTGTTTTACGACAAAAGCCATCCACAATATTTTACCTCAACATTAACACAATTTCCAAATCTAACTTCGCTATCAAACCTTTATGGGAGCAACTCTGTTTGTACGCGGCTTTTAAGAGTTATTTTGCGGGATGTTACAATGGAATTATTAATGAAAAGGATTTCTAAAATGTCAGTTGTGTTTTAATGTGGTTTCTGGTTTTGTGTGAGCGCATTGTTCAACAAACAAATAACGTATTAAGGACATTTCTTAATACAAAGATTTAATTCTGTTTTTCAGGTACTGTGAATATTTGTGCTTGGTTTATGAGTGTGGGTATAAAATCTTCAGAGTAGAAAAACATTAAGCTATTAAATTTTAAAAAAGGGATAGCAAAATGATTTAAACTTCATCACTACTGGGTTGAAATCACTTTTGTTTCAAATTAAGAAAAATGTGTGTAGAGCATCCTACCTAGCAGTCTACCTTTTCACAAGCATGTATGATTTTTTGGGTAAAATATTCTCAGTATGATAAACTTAATATGTATTTTCATACAAATATTAACACTGCCTTATTGCACTGAACGTTTTATAAGCTGAATGATTAACAGTTTTTTTTATAGTTAGTCCAAATATTCCATGGATCTTCGATTTAAGGATTAAAATATTATTATGTGTGGCAGGAGTCATCGTTTTTGCATACGTGATAACTTGGATGCAAAACACAAACTTATCATTTTAATCTTCTTTTTTGAGCTCAAAGTCTCACGCACACCCACACAATGTATTGATATACATACATACCTTGTAGTGTAGTACGCACACATATTCCCTCTATATATTGTATGTTAGTCTTAAGAAAATTGGACACCTAAAGAGTGTTAAAAGAGAGAGACTGTAAATGAATGCGCATGTTATATAGTAAAAAAAAATGTACCTTGAAATGAAATAAAATGAATGAATTTAATATTATGTAAAAGGGCGGCCGACCCATAATCATATTAGTGAACCTTGATAAGAGATGAAGAATAGATAAAAAATATGACTTGAGAAGGAAGCATGGTTGTCCACAGCTATTTTTAAATATATAATGTGAATATAAGACAGAATATAATACTGTTAAAAGTAAATAATAAAGTTTAAAAAAGTTAATCAATATTGAGAAAGTGAAAGATATGAAAAATATATATTACTGTACAGTACTGTGACAAGAGTCTTAAAGACATCCTAAATATGATAATTTTACTTGATAGCGATTACGCAGCAAATCGTTTGGCCAACGAATTGTTTCAATATTTCCCGGATTTGACTATTAGATTTTAATTATATTATAGTTTTAAGTTTAATATATAGAAAAATATAAAATAATAACTTTTATATTTTTGTTTTCAAAGGGGGAGGTGTAGTGTAGTACGCACACATATTCCCTCTATATATTGTATGTTAGTTGTAAGTCTTTGGTAGTAATAAACGTATATTCAAACAAGTAACACGTCTATCAATTCATACATTGCACCTATATATATTCACACATGTAAATCTCAAAAATGGAGTAGCCAGAACTAAATGCTACAAATTTCATAGCTATTTTTGGAAGTTGAGGAAGGAAAAGAATATGAAATAAAAGAGGCTGATTGATGGTGATGGGTCTCTAGCCAGATTGCCCAAAAACCACTGAAAATAAACCAATACATTTAGTGACATCCTTCGCCGCCACGACACAAACTATATCATTTCGATAAAATTTATTTCAGTTTACTGCCATTCAATCCACCTCAGTTTATAATCCAAACGATCTGGCGTATATCAACTATTTCCTTTAAAGTGCCGTGTTTACACGGTCAGTATCTCAGGAGACGGAGCGGACCGCTCGGAGCAATCTTTTAAACCGCCCGCCCTCAGTGCCCTCATTAAATCTACGACCTCCTGATTACTTCGCCGCTTCCGTTCACTTATCATATGTCTTTGATAGCCTCGCTTCGAAATGGACTCACAATTTATTTAAAAGCATAAATACACAATTTTAATGAAATGTTAACGTTATTGAACCAAGAAACGAGTACTTGGAATATTTTCGCGTTATGTCTCCCAAGGTAAGAAGTGATTTTACTGTGAGTTTTAAGTTGTTGATTAGCGATATCGCAAGAAAAGATGATCAACAATACTAATACAATTATGATTAAATTAAATCTTTAACCCTTTTAAACAGCTTTAATAGTTCTAATAAATAAAATATGAATAAAGGAAAGAAAAACTTCGACACTACCGGGGACCTCCGGGTATATGCTTGTAAAGGTAGACAAGTGGCCTTCCAAATTTGTAAAAAACATGAGGTAGGTAACGCTAACACTACTTAAAAAGTGTAAAAGAAACAAGGGAAAGAAGAATTTCGCACTAGAAGCCATTGATTGACACTATAGCTCAATTGGTAGAGCGACGGGGGCGTATACCCGAGGTCGCGGGTTCGATCCCCGCTAGTGTCGAAGTTTTTCTTACCTTTATTTATTAGACATAATCCCCACATGAGGTTTTCATGTACAAAAAACATTCAAACTTTATTAGTATTAATAAAATAGGTACAATACTTATACTGAAGCCCTATATTTCCATTCGGGAAGGCAGAGATCGCATCGATAGTCTATTCCCATTTGGCACTTTTTGAGAAGTCTTTGTTCGTCTCATACATGCTGTTCTATTCTTCTTATTTCGTAGTCCCGCCTTTGTAAGAATGTTTTTAATCTGGTCTTCAAACGTCGCGTGTGGTCGTTCTCTATTAACAATACTATTGACATTGGCTCTAAATATATCTTTCATCGCAATACTCTAACCACTCCATGTACATACATGCATACATACATATACTCACGGCTATAATTCCCTAGAAGGGGTAGCCAGAGCTAAGGAATTATAAATTCCTCAGCCACTTTTGGAAGTTGAGTGGGGAAAAGATGGTGAAAATAAAGGTTTTTAGTGATGGGTTTCCAACCGCATCGCCCAAAAATCCCTAAAAGCCCCAATACCGTTAGTCGCCTCTTACGTACACCCACCGAAAAAAATGGGGTAGTGCTATTCTAAGCCGGCACGACACTACACTCCATGTGCGGCATAAATATAGCCTGAACGAATATAAATAAAATAGAACAAAGACATTTTATTTTTATATTGCAAACTCAACCAGCGCAAAGATATCGCATACTCAAAAGTCCTATATTTAAACTAGTATCAACCTATTATTTTAGGTTATCTCTTTGAGCCTTTCAAATTCAAACACATAACGGTGCGCCACCGGCAGTAAACTATTAACGAAAGTACCCTCGAGGTTGTTTTTTAGCGGACGCAGCGCATGGCCCGCGTGTCACGGCGGCTGAATGCGTCCTTTCCGTTAGCAGGTTCGGCAAGTGTCACTGGCAGGGGCGGACTCAGGTTTAGTTTATTTATTTAAATTAATTAATTTAAAAGCAAACTCACTTTTTAATGATGGTGTGTTTAAAATTATACATTAATATTTTACGACTGTAAACAAAAATAAAAGGTACACAGCGCTTCAGAGTTACAAATTTACCAGGCGTCAATTTGATCCCCGGGTTGGGCTTACACCAATATGTCTTTTCTAAAGTCATATTTATGGCATATTTATCATGGTTGTTAACAGTGAGGGAAAACATCGTGAAGAAACCCACATTACGTAGTTGTACAGTCATGTAGCAGTGAATTCGTACGAAACGGCGATAGGCCTGCCTTCTATCATGTGAATTTCACGTCACTTTCCACTGTACTTTGAATACCATGAAACATTGACATTTGAAGTTCCGAAACATTGGAACCTCTACCAACTCCTTCTGGGATATTCGGCGTAAACGTTCGAATCTTTTTAGTATTCATGTGTTTTGTTTACATTTTTTTGATCTTTGAATTTTATTTACTCTCTTCGTTTGTGTCCTAACAAATAAAATAAAGTATTTTCTTTCTACCTATCGAATACATCACTCAAAACAATTTTGTCTAATATTATCACATACAAATATGTTGTATTGCAGTCGCACCCCAGCGCGCCCCTGTCCGGTCACAAAGCTCGTCCGCAGGGTGCACTAGGTACTTGCACGAGAACGTTAAATATTGCCTCTATACTTTTGTAGCCTTTTATTTTCAAAATTCGCCACTGAAAATGATATTGGGAGCATGAAATATCGGTTTTTTCGCTTACAGCCTTTTATTTTTGCGTAGAATAATGTTGAAGAGGCTTTTTGGGAAATTGTTGTGCGAAAATGCTTTTAAAAGTTTTACTCGCTGAATTTTGTAATTTTCTTTGAACTTTAATTTTATGTGACTTACAAAGTTTATCAATATTTAATAGTAACTCAGTAAGTATAATATTAAATTTAGAGTTAATTCACTCAATTTCATATCCTTAATTTGGTCTTATTAAATATTTCGTGTTTTTAACATAATTACAAATATTTCGATCTTGATAAAAAAGTTTGACGCCGCCGCCGTTTTAACTTTATTAAGTTTATTTTTATTTTAAAATAGTAATCCACAACTATGTTAATTATTATATATATCTTATTCAATTAATCTTGTTGTATACAGTGCATTAAACGTGATGAAGTCACAAAAACTTTTTAAAAGTTTGCTGTGTAGTGGCGGCTTAGAATAACACTCTCCCATTTCTGCCGGTGTGGGTGTACGTAAGAGGCGACTAACGGTATTGGGACTTTAAAGGATTTTTGGGCGATGCGGTTGGAGACCCATCACCAAGATCCTTTCTTTTACCATCTTTTCCCCACTCAACTTTCCAAAAATGGCTGAGGAACTTCTAGTTTCTTAAGTCTGGCCATCCCTTCTAGGGATTTATAGCCGTGATTATATGCATGTATGTATGTATTGTCACAAAAAGAAACTCATTTATATTATCATTGTATATAGTATTAGTTAGATTTTAATAATAATAATTCACAGAGTAAAATAATTTGACAGTTGACCATCGTTTTAAACAACCGACCATGATTTAAAGATCTCAGGTCGATTCTCATGAAGTATATTCATAAATTGAAATTTGCGATTCACCTAAGTTTTTTAAGAGATTTAAGATTATGTTTCTATTCCTTTCGGTGACATCTTTGGTCGTAGATTTCGGCTACTATGACGGTTGTATCCGTTAATGTTTGCCAACCCGCTCTAGAAACGAGCCCCTCGATAGCCAATACAATATAGGATTAGAGCCGAAACCAGACAAAAAGGAAACATACATACATACATGTACTGTACTCACGGCTATAAATCTCTAAAAGGGGTAGCCAGAGCTTAAAAATAAGAAATTCCTTAGCCACTTTGAGAAGTTGAGTGGGCAAAAGATTGTAAAATTAAGGTTGTGGGTGAAGGGTCTCCAACCGCATAGCCAAAAATCACTTAAAAACCCCTTTAGCTTTTTCACCTCACTTCACCTTCACCTTTTACGATCACCGATACGTGTACAAATGGAGTAGTGCTGTTCTAAGCCAACACTAGACAGCTTAATAAAGAAACAAAAATATAACTTTTCTTGATGCTGCCAATAACATTCATCTTTCAACACTTAACAATTACAACATTTTGTAAACAGTGTAATGACGGATGGCTTATCTGAGAAGGTAGGTAGAGGCACTGGCTGGCGAGATAGCGACGCGGCGGCAGCTCCATCAGTCCGCTGGGGCCGGCCGTCATAACTCCGGCTTATTTCATTAATTTATACTGGCTTCTCTGGAGGTAGGAATGATAACGGTGAATACTGATTTAAATCTAAAATGCATCTATAAAGTCAAATTCAAAGTAGACTTTGAATGTGCGTTACCATTGAAGAAAGTATTTTTTTTTTATAGGTATTTACCTATTAAGAAAAAAAAACTTATTACTTTCTTCCCACCTAAATATATGGCGTACATTCAATGGTAACTTAATTTTCAAACACTCAGCAAGACTTTTGGAAACTGGCTATAATAATTATTATCAATATTTGACTTTTAATGTTGTATACACAGTATAAGTTAAGAAAAATTCGGTTTTTTAGTTTTTTAGCAATGCTTAATAGGTTTGTATGCTTAATTATTCTTACTGGACTAATATTCCGGAGAATAACGAGGGTGGAGTCAATGACTTCAAGTTCAGGGTCATGTACATGTAGCATTGTAGAAGTTGCTAGCGGTGCTATAAAACAGTTATAATATATATATATATATATATATATATATATATATATATATATATATATATATACTATTTTATTCTTACTCTACCTTGCTGTAGAAAATTCGTCATGCAAACCATTATTATCACAAAACGCTCGTTTATGTTTTTCCTACGTCAATATTAATAAGTAAACAATAGAGTTTAAGTTATTCGCCTTATTGTTTCTGCGAACTGATTTATCATCGAAACAACGGTCTTACCGCTCCCAGCGTCCCGAGGTTATTAATAGCCTCCCTCTGTCCCGGTCATCTTAGTTTACTAATAGTCTTGACACTGGACTCGGCTGACTATGTACTGGTTAATTTAATTCTTAATATGTATAAACGGGCTGACCCGACAGACTTCGTACTGTCAAAATTGCTTATGACAAAGCTCTAGGCGTTTTTTCGGTACTCGTAGTTCAATCAGGCGTGAATATTTTATTTGTCAAACTTTTCCGGAATAAAAAGTATTCTATCTTATAATTTAGGTCATTATCTAGCATTCTGCCAAATTTCATCCATATGCATTATGTACTTGAAGAGTCTTTTTGCTTCAAACATCCAAACATCTAAACTTTTAAATTTATAAATAAAAATATGATAAATATGCTAACGCTGTGTATCACCATCTGTGGGTGGTCTAAGATAGAAACATTTAAGATATAATAAATTCTTTAACACCTTATTACATAATCATTATTTTGGTGCTATTCAAAACGCTTTTTGTAGGGATAGTGTAAAACGAGATATGGGGAAAGTCTATAGCAGTTTTGTACACAAAAAAACTGTTTTATGACTTTGTATAAGTAAACATTTGTAATAAATTTTAATTTAATTAACTTTTAGAAACAGTGAACTAAGCCAGTAACGTGTAAATATTGTTTACTCTGATTTTTTTCTTATCTTATACTTGTGTTTTATTTAGTTTTTTTATAACCTATTTTTATATTATTACTTTTGTTGGTTATCCATACTTTGCGGTGTCCAAGGGTTCATGTAAAGGCACATACAATAAACAATACATATCCTGTATCATCTTAAACATCACCACATGATTGTAATAAATAATTTGAATTTGATAAATTGTAATAGTGATTACTCTCTTTATCATCGTATAGAAGTGTACAAAAAAAACAAATGTTTACCAAAGATTTTTAAGAAAGAAGATATTTGACGAAGATATTAACAAACTATGAATTGTGGAATTAAATTTATTTTTGGTAAACATTCATTTGTACATCTTGGGTTTTTTCTAAACTTTTATTTGCTTTCAAAAGGTCTAGCTTAAAATATTCAAATGTATTCTTAAAGCAGAACATTCTTTACGGCTCCGAATTGTTAAATTTACATTCATGTAAAATTTCACTGAATAAAATAACATAAGTATATAGGTAGGTATCAACTACTACATACCTTCATACACTCACGGCTATAAATTCCTAAAACGAGTAGCCAGAGTTTTGGAATAAGAAATACCTTAGCCATAGCCATTTTTTGAAGTTAAATGGGAAAAAGATGGTAATAATAAAAGATTGTTGGTGATGGGTCTCTAACCATATCGCCCAAAAATCACTGAAAAAGCCCCTATACCCTTAGTCTTACGTTCCCACGAGTAAAAATTGGGTAGTGCTATTCTAAGCCGACATAACACAGCTATATAATACCTTAGGTCTATTTCACAAAGATGTTTGGGATTATATTTAGATATAAGGTTGCGATAGGCCTAACCCCATCACGTGAGTACACTGTCCAAGCAAAACGTGGGTACACTGAACACCGGATGACAATGTCACGTGATGTTCAGAAGTATTAGTCCAAAGTGGGTTTTAATGAGCTCAGCTCAATATAAATAAAACAATCTAACCATCTGCTTTCTGAACTGAACAGAAAAGAGACAAAACTGTACCTTTGTAATTTGGTATTAATGTACTTTTCGTAACGAAGTATTGCTTTGTTATATATGATAACTCAACTCAAACTCAAATGTAAAAACCGAATATCCCTGAAGGATTTGGTAGAGGTTGCTAATACTTCTGAAAATAACATTCTAAGCCGACACTTACAGTCATAATAATACACAATAAAACAAGTCCCAAACCACGAACCTATTCAATTTGAAGGGATTATCTTCACGACGAGAGGACTATTAGTATCCGCGAGGGGAAGAACAATGAGGAGTCAATCCTTGGAAGAATGTGGCGGAGGCTGTGGGGTCATCAATCAGCGATGAGGGGAGCCGGGAGTAATTGTCACTCAAATAAATCGCCTTATTATACGAATATGGGGAGTGAAGTTGAAAATGCGAGTATCCAAGTATATAGTAATATAAAAAAAAGTTTGAGAGATTGTCTACAGAAATTAATGACTACAAATTTAATAAATGTAAGTAAGGTTCAAGATAATAACCTAATAAACAGAAATAAACATAAAAATTATTAAAATATAAATTATAGCTATGTAGTCTTAGAAGAGGTGACTAAGGGTATTGGAGATCAGTCGACTAAAAATAGCTCATTAGATACATATTTATAACTACTTCTTTTCTTATTACAAAATTCCTTTACTATAAAGATTTACATCTGTAGGATATTACTCAACAATTCCCGCACAATAACATACGTGCAATAGTTAATTAGTTTGTTCTCAGAATGTAAATAGAGTTGTACAAACAAGGAGGCAAGGAAGCCGGTTCGAGCGGTAATGGAGAATCCATTAGTAAGTGCAGTCGGAACAAAACGTGGTGTAAAAAATACAATCAGTCTGAGTGCAAGGACAAACGAGTGTGCAGTTAACACTGTCCTGTGCATGGAGGTGGGAGTGTTCAGATGTGGTTTTTATATACATTTGAAAAAATATAAATAAAATCCTTAGATGAGATAGCCAAAGGTACAGAATTAGAAATTCCTAAGTCACTTTTGGAAGCGGAGTTGAGAAAAGAATGTTAATTTTAAAAAAATATACACAGAGCACACAATAAAATGTTCCTTACTATGCTTGCTTAACACTTACAATAATCTTGGAATTCTTAAAAACTTAGTTCTACAATTCAACATAGATAATATTTTTTTTCTTCTAAAGTTGGCTAAACAAATTCCTATTTCCGAGAAACTGCGTACCTTTTATCGGATTAATCGCCATAAATATAAAATAAAATTTATTTATTTCAGACTATTTTGTAAGGTTCATAATTTGTTAGTAACAATAAATTTATCACTATGTTAGTAAGAACTAAAAGTAAAAAATAATAAGAATTGAAACAGAAACAAAGAGAAGACACAATGGCAAGACATAGTTAACATAAAGATTACATAAAAACTAAGTTAAACATCAGCCACAAGCAGTCCCTGGAACATGTGCGTGCACACGCACCCAGTAGTATAGGAATGGCCATAATTTTAGTATCTTCGTTTAAAACCAGAAAAAGTCAATACGACTCTGCTGGACTGCATCACAAACTCTGTATTGGTGCGTTCACCGGATCCACATTTCGTAGATCATAGTTCCAGGGCCAAGTAGGTGTTGCGGGCCCCGCTGCGGTGGACTCGGCAATATATTGCTATTACTTACGTCACAGAGACCACCATCACCTATTCATTAGCTGAATAGAAATAGCCCACTCGGCTAGATGGAGCCGGGATTAGCCGGCGTTCTTGCGTTTGCGATTTGAAAACATTCCGATACTGAAAGTAAGATATTTCGATATTATCTTTGAGGTAAATCAACTTTGATAGCTCAGTGGGAAAAACTCCAGTTACAAATGTTCCAACATCTGTTGATTATGTGCAAGTATATAAATCACGATTGGTTGGAGACCCATCACCAAAACAAACATTTATTAACATTTATAAACATTTATTTTACCATCTTTTCCCCACTCAACTTTCCAAAAGTGGCTGCAGAATTTCGAATTTGTTACCTCTGGCTATCCCTTCTAGGGATTTATAGCCGTGAGTATATGTGTGTATGTATATTAATGGTTCGGCAAAACGTCGGTACAAATTAATATGGCAGACTTAAACTCTGTCGTGTGTGAAAAACAGCACAACATTAGTTGATATTCCCCTGAGCCAAACTGATGCAAGGCAGGTAAAAGATTTTAAAAGATTTCCTATCAGTATACTTGATTGATAGGAAATCTTTTAAAATCTCTTACCTGCCTTGCATCAGTACTTTTATATTATACATACATACATAAATATACTCATGGCTATAAATCCCTATAAGTGGTAGCCAGATCTAAGGAATTTAAAAAAAAATCCTCAGTCACTTTTGGAAAGTTTAGTGGGGAAAATATGGTAAAATGATGGTTGTTGGTGATGGGTCTCACAAATACAAAGGAAAGTCACACACGTGTAACGTAATTTAATTTAGGTATCGCCTCATTTACAGCGCATTCGAAAGCTGACAGCCGCATCCTGCCGTGACAAAAATTATATCCCTTTAAGCACATTTATTTATTTTACGCTTCTTTCAGTAGCAAACAAGTCAATATTCAACATGTTCGGAAATAAACGCCACTGCAATGAAATCGTACATACATTTATGCCCGGTACCGATTAATTTTTTTGCTGAGACTATAATTTCACGTATCTTTTTTTATGTAGATCAAATGCGTCATTTTTTTTTCTCTTTTCTAAAGAAACTATTTTCATAAGTCGAAACTTAGTTATGTTTATGTTTAATCATAATCATAATATCCAAAAAAAAATCTCATTGGCATATTTCTCACTATGGCTAGTTTTTCCGATGTTTTTGGAATGCATTGGAACTAGTTCTTATATACATCACTATACAATGAAAGCTTTGAGAAGAAAAGTAAATAATGTCGGCCAGAACTTTTTTAGGTAGTTACGTTTCTTTTAATTACTGTCTTATAATATCACGCAGGATATTTGAAGTCTGCTGCGTAGTGTCGGCTTAGAATAGCACTACCCCATTTCTTCCGGTGGGTGTACGTAAGAGGCGACTAACGGTATTGGGGCTTTTGAGGGATTTTTGGGCGATACGGTTGGAGACCCATCACCAACAACCTTAATCTCACCATCTTTTCCCCACTCAACTTTCCAAAAGTGGCTGAGGAATTTCTTATTCCTTAGCTCTGGCTACCCCTTCTAGGGATTTATAGCCGTGAGTATAAGTATGTATGATATTTGAAAGTATGATATTATGTGAATTCTAAATATCCAATCCGTTCAGGGCTAATACAAATAAGATATGTGTTTTCAAACATTGACATCAGGTTGGATATTTCAGGGTGCATAGTTAGAATAAGCCAAAGTAGTCTATAAGTCCATAATGTGGAAGCTCCGACTATCCTCTTTAGAAACAGAGTTATATTGAAATGGGATTTTCAAAGATATTATAACTATCTCAACTTCTGATCTCGTTAATCTCGAGATCCACTCACACTGCTATATAATGTACGGTCACGTAAACCGATACATCATTTAACAGTGAACAGTTATCTATCCTTAAAATCAATATTCCCAATATTGGCATATGACAAATTTGGCGCGCAATCAACAAATCATCCACGTACAGTAACACGGAACGGAGCGGGCGGCCATGGCGCGTTCCAATTAATTAAATTTCCCGCGTTAAACTTTATTATCGGCTGCTCACGATCGCGGTCCGAATCACCCACCGAACTGTATGCTGCGGCAACGTTCCGACTTGTAACTTCCACCTATTTCGGTTGAAATTTCCGCTCGGTAATTCTAGGTATTACGGAAATTGGTTTTGAATTTTTGATCTGACAAGCGGGGTTTAGAATCAGAATTTTCTGTGAATTAGTTTTAGAGGTAACTAAAACTCAAACGTTCGCGCTGTAAGCCCCTGAAGGGGTTAGCAGGGGTATTTATTCTTCTGAACATCACGTGACATTATTATTACCTGGTGTTCAGAGAGCCGCTTTCGTAAGTTGAGTGGTAGTGGAAGATGGTGAGCCTGACGTCCCCCAACAATCAATTAAAAAGCCCCAAAAACCCTTAGTCAACTCTTACGACACCCAGAGAAAAATTGGGTTAGCGCTATCGTTTATCGATAGCATAATTTAATAACCACACATAAGTCTTCGAATCAAAACTCTAGTCACACGACCTCAAATAAAAATGTTGTCATTTAGAATTTCAATAGATATTGATATATAATAATAACCTTGTGGTAGGGGAGTTATACACTTGCATTAAAAAGTATTTCTCACTCTTTTTACATCTAAAACTTTTTATAAATACAGAGAGATAAAATTTAATTTCCGTTTGGCTCTGAAAATATATTTAATTTTCTTTATGACACTTTACATACCTAATTGAAAGAAACTTAGGTATACATTTATACACTATAGATTTACAACAGAAAAAAAATTATGATTAGCGCAATATCGCATATATTTCACTTAACAATAAACAAATTTTAAAACCGTGATCATAAAACAATAGAAAACCGTCCCAACCGCATGTTTCTAATTCACATACAAAAATATTGCTTACAGATTTTCCCCATTCAATTTTCGTGCAGAATAATAATTGGCGGGCTTGTTTGCCGAATAGGTCCCCGAGCTAATAACCCTAATGAAATATTCGTAAAACATGCCGAAACAAAACATGAAAGGTTGGATACGGGAATGTCGACATTGGCATCTCGAACGTCCTTCATGAAATATAATATGCAAAGCGGAGTATGCGAGTTATTTGGAACCGGCGGCCTCCACCGGCCTCCACCGGCCTCCCTGCCGAACTGTGCTCCGTGGTCGATCGGCAGCGCTCGCTATTTGGACTCATTATGTTCTAATTGTAAATATATTTATTAGCCGACTCCTTCTGTGTCAAGTAAATAAATGTTATTGGCTTAGAATATCACTACCCTATTTCTTCCCGCGTGTATTCGTAAGGTGGTAGTCGCCACTAAGGGTATTGGAGCTTTCCAATGACAACGAGGTTGCGGGTTCGATCCCCGCTGAGAGCAGCATTTATGTGATGAGCATAAATAATTGTTTCTTACTTTTGTATCCCATAACACAAGTTCTACTTAGTTTGGGGCTAACTTGATTAATTTTTGAACGATTCATAACAACAACCTTCATTTTACAATATTTTCCCATCTTAACTTCGAAAAATTGGCTGAGGATTTTTTTATTCTGTAGCTCTGGCTACTAACTTCGGGACTGCTGATGGCCCATCCGAAGTTAAAAAAAACTTTTTTGCCCAAACCCTAATTGTATCCAACCTCTATATTATTCCTATTATGTCCCATCGAAAATTGTCTATCATTTTCCAGTTCAGTGAGGTTTTCATCGGTGCACAGCATCCGCACGTTGTACGTTGCCTGGTTTAGCAATAATTGTCGATAGTGGCAGCTTGATTCTACCAAGGATTCTTAACACACCCTGCCCCACTGTCAACACGACCCCTGCCGTAGCCAGGTATTCCTGGAAGAGGGCGCTGAAGATTTAGGGTCAATTCATTTTTGTGGTAATCATGTTGAGGAGGTTGCGCTATAATCACCACGTTTGCAGGTTCATGTTCTAAGTAAGATGTTCATTCTACTGAATGTAATGATACTGCTGCTTCACAGGTTAACCCTCTGTCTTCTTTTACGATTCTCATGGGGAACGAAGGGGTATTTATCGTATGAGCTATAAACACACGAGCGATTCTATCAACACATTTTTATTTTTGGTATATGTGTTATAAAAAGAATTACACAATTAAGGCTTTGCCATTTTGGGCTCTTGCAATAGAAACGTAGCATTGTTTTTAATTTTGAAAATGTACCTATTGATTCTGAGCCAAAATTTGTGTTAATAAACCAATAAAATATTTGTATCTCAACATCTCACGAGATACAGTTTCATGGCATAATTTAATTAATCTCCTCTGTATCTCTTATCCCACAAAAACGAAATAATACATACATTTGTGAAAACTAATATTACCTAATAACTTTTCATAACAAAAAACAATATCTTAACAGAAAGCAAAAATATAATATAAACATCATATTTCCCGGAACCATTAATTATGAATTTGTTCCAAACCAAAAGAGAGTTGAAATAAGGTAGGTTTCAGTTTATTTGGCAGGGTGACCAACATCGTACATTCCTGGAGACTGCCGCATGTCAAATTAGTGTTGCGAGGTGCTCTTTGACAGTTCGACCAAAACTTTTTCGGTTATTGGTGACTTTTTAACATTAAGATGTTACTTTGGGACATTTTTGAGTGACAGTTGTATTATAGATAAATGGTAAAAATGGAAAACTTATTGTTTGATACGTTAGTAACTTTTTAATGACAATTTTATTTTTATATGAAGTCTTTTTGCATATTTTATATATGAAAATATTGTTGAAGTTGTTGAATAAGAAAATCCTGATCGCAAAATAGTTTTATAGTTATAGAAACTGAAATAATTAAGTTAAAAAAGTAGCAAACATGGGATGCAAGGATAATAGGCAAATTTATGCGGTGTCTGGAGGTGATAACCATCCTAAAAAGTACTATGCCTTATATAAATCAGTCATTCAACGACAAGCGCTGGTGTGTTGTTGTTTGTTTGTTTTAATCAAACATTGTTATAAAATCAAAATTAACATATAGCATCATAAAATATTACTCAGCATTCAATTAACTACTCATGAATTATACCACATGTCAAAACGCTTCTAATAAAATTAATTAAAATTAGTCATTTCAAAATAGTAATTTATCAACAAATATACAGCTCAATCGTCCAAAGCATAGTTGCGAATGCGAGCCTCGTGTTTTACTCTTATTATAAAATGAAAGTAATTATATTATAATGATATAGGTATTAAATATGATTATGCGATGTAATGATAAAATAACGCCGAGTAAATAATTGTCGGCTTTGAAAAACTAAATTTAAATAAATTATTAATTATTACCATCTTTTCCCAACTCAACTCCGAAAGTGGCTGAGGAATTTCTCATTCCAAAGCTCCGTGAGTATATGTTTGTGTGTATGATATAAGAATTAAATCTGTGAAAGCTGTGAATACTAACACTTTCTTCCCACGGTACGGGTGTCGTAAAAGATGATTTAGGGTCTTAATTTTTTTTGTGATTTTTGGCCGTTGTGACTGAAGTCTCATAATTCACAACACTTTATTTTAGCATCTTTTCGCCACTTAATTTTAAGAGCATTTAATCCTAATGCTCTGGCTACCCTGTTTCGGGATTTACAGTCGTATGTATGTGTATCTGAAAATTTGAATTCATTCTAAAAATGTTTGCTGTGCTACTTGGAATATAAAACAGGCCCATCAGGCCTCTTAGCATGAGGAGTGTGAGAGCGAGTAACATGCTCACGTCACATTCTTGTCTTATGCTACGAGGTGGTGGACGTGTCAACACCATTATGGTTTATACATGCAAGTATTAGTTGAACCGCCTAGCCCATTTGTGTCCAAACAAAGTTGTACATAGCCTTTTTACTAAATGTTATGAAAAAAGAGAATAAAGATACACGAACAAAGGTTTATTGTCATTTTATGATGTTTCAATAGGTTTAGTTTTATATAGAAGGGCATCAAAGTAGTTAAAGATTTTTTGTACTATTAGTGGGTGTTTTCGGTCAAAGCTGCAGTTGTCCTATCTGGTTTTTCCAATTTTAATACAAATTTTCCAATTTATTTAGTTATATTGCTTCCAAGTGAGTTTACCATATTTTCCTGGTTGACTAGCCAAAAACTTACTAAAGAATTTCCAGTTCCAATGCTCTGGTTATCCCCTTTTTGAAATTTACATTCATAAGTATATGTATAACAGCCTAAATGTTTCTATCTCATTCTATATCCACGTGAGAGAAGAGGACGATAAGAGGATCACGTAGAGCATACAGTATTTAGAAGTCGATTGCTCGTAATGCGATTTTGTAGCTGCATTTAGACCACGCGCTCCAGGGCCGAATTGAGTTAACAATGCGAAATAATAAGACAAAAGAAACATAACATATAATCTCAATCAACGAGGCAACACATAGATAGGGACTTTTCCATATTTATATATGCATGCTGTGTAGTGTCGGCTTAGAATAGCACTACCCCATTTCTTCCGGTCGGTGGGTGTACGTAAAAGGTGACTAACGGTATTGGGGCTTTTAAGGGATTTTTGGGCGATGCGGTTGGAGACCCATCACCAAGAACCTTTATTTCACCATCTATTCCCCACGCACCTTCCAAAAGTGGCTGAGGAATTTCTAATTCCTTAGCTCTGGCTACCCCTTTCTTGGGATTTATAGCCGTGAGTATATGTATGTATGTATGTATCTAAGCATAGATGTTTCTTATGATTATGTAGGAAAGATGTGACATTAGCATTAAAAACCATACTTTGTCTACCTTTACGTTATCAGGATTGACCAAAAATATGTGTTATACATAGTAATTCAGTCATCATAGGAAGTCATACAAATAGATATATACATATTTATGTTTAATTTTAAATGTATAAACTTCCGACGAGTTGAACGATTTACGAGACATCTGGTTACAAAAAAAGAATCCACCTCTTAGGCGATTAGTTTAGTACTGCTTTGTAATGTGTTTCACATGACTGGTAGTTATCATAAAATGAGAATTATTGAGAGATTCAGAATTGGAAAATCTTAGCCACTTTTGGAAGTTGAGAGAGAGAAATTAAGCATGGACGGTTTTTAACCACATCATCCAACAATCAATTAAAAGCCTCTTAAATACTACGTCATATTGTACGGCACCCACGGATTTTATTAATTACTACATTACATTACACTACATTACCCCACCTTGTATTTTTTAGTTTGCAAAAAAATACTGCAAACTGAGATCCGTAAGCATAATCTCGTTCATTATTTCGTCGCCACTAAGCCACTACTGGTCCCTGAGTCCATACCTGTCTGGTTGTTGTAACTCGCCGACGATAGTCCGTAATAAATATCTAAAATACCGACGATAGGTGCCGTTTGAACGGTTGCCAGCCTCCAGCCTCGCCCGCACAGCCTTAACAACGAGTAACGCCAATTTAAGGATGAGCGCATTTTCTAACTGCTTCTAATATTCCTTTTCATTTTAAATTTTCTGCTATTATAGTATAAAAGCCTTTTGTTTCCGTTCGTAACAAAAGAGATACCGTTACATACAGTTTTCTACAAAATTTACGTGTTATTGAAAAATGTCTACACTTCATTTATATTTAAAAAAAATATATTATCATAATAATACTATATCACAATATTTGTGATGATTTGGTATTAATTAAATTGTAGTAAAAGCGGCAACTACAACGCGCTGCAAAGCCTTTCCTAATTTCGAGTTTTATGTAAAGGTTGTACCCTGTTTTATGTATTTTTAATGCATTTTTCCCTAATTTATACATAACTTTTTTTTGCCACTATTTCAAAACTGTGCGTTATAAATAGCAAGACTGACATAATAAAATCAAGTAGCCATTTCGTTTGTGCTAGTTGAGTCATCGTCTGCAAAGAGCTGGATGTATTTAAGCTGAATTACCGGAAAGTTACTTTTGGAAATCAGTTTGGTATGCTTACTTCTTCCTTATGGTGGCGAAATACGGGGTGGTCATAAGGTTCCAAAAACCAAGAAAATACGAGTATATAACAATTCTGTGGGTTGTTTCAGGTGAAAAAAATATATTTGTTGAGAACCAAACGGAGGTGACGGTCAGTTTGCTGACGCCAAGTGTAGGCTGACAAGCAAATTGACCAAACTGACGCCATTGGACGAGCTTATATGAATGCAAAATACTTATTTTGAGTTTTTTTTTTATTAATATTACGTAAGATTTGTAAAATTATCCGATGATAAACAATTTTCTTAGATTCTATTACATTTTTTTTGTATTAAACTATATGTTTAGTAATCAAATATAGTTTATGTAAGTAATTTCTTTAAATATTTATTGCTGTGTAGTGTCGGCTTAGACTAGCACTACGCCATTTCTATCCATGGGTGTAGGTAAGAGGCGACTAAGGTTATTGGGGCTTTTTAAGGGATTTTCGGCGACTCGGTTCAGAAGGCTCGGAAGGGAGAATGTGATTTTATTTTACAAATATGGAACCCTACCTTAATTATATCAGCCTTGTCCGATTGCTGACCCACCAATATTTTGGTAGAAATATACTTTATTTGGGTCGTAATATTCCTCTTTCCTTAAACGATTTTATGTTATATTGAAGATAATACACTCAAGTAAATATTTAAAAAAAAATGAAGCCATACAAAAGTTAGAAGAAAAACATTAGACTTGTTGTCATCACACGTCACCAAACTGAAGAACAAAACTCTATACGAGTAAAGTGGAATTAAAGAGGATCTGCATTTTCTAATGACATACAATTTATTTTAATAAAGTATATCTTTTGTAATAATATAAATTTAAATATATTTATCGTATAAAATTCCCAAAAAACAGGCTTTTATACTGTCACCAAACTGATCCCAAGTGTCTGCCACATCAGTGAAAGTAGAATTTTCTCTAAAAACTGAACAATTTAAGCTTAAATTTAACTATTTTCATAAACTATAAATCTCAGAGAATATTTTGAGCCCAAAACTAGCAATTGATATCATAGTTTAATTTTTGCTATCATTTTCATGGGGGTGTACATTATTTTTAAACGTGCCACTTAGTGGATTCGCCTTAATACCCTAAGGCTATTCTTTAAAGCAAGCTAAAAGAATATATGAAAACATTTTCAGTGTCGCAAAATTTATCGGTTTCTTCTTTTGTCCCACGGAATAATGGGAAATAGTTTAACATCGCCTACGCGAAATTAGGATTCCCGAATAAATAACAGTGCGACTGCAACGCTTCCTTCCCCCGATAAATCTAAGCAATTTACTGAGCTCAGCACATATAATAGCAAGCCGGAGAATTCACTACTCTTGTTTCTAACATAGTCAAGCAGCAAAAAATATTATAAATATTAGATTAAAACTCATATTAAGAAATTATAACTACATTTCATCCCAGTAACTTTATAACATTCTTATTTTATACACTAGCTTTTTGCCCGCGACTACGTCCGCGTGGCATACCGTGGAATACCAAAACACTATCTAACTACACTAACTTCTGTTTTTTTGTATTTATATTCCCGTGGGCGTTGTAATAGATATAAAGAACATTAAGACTTTTTAAGTGATTATTGGGCGATGCAGTTGGACGGTTGGACGGACCCCATTCAACTTCCAAAAGTGGATAAAGAATTACTATCTCTGAAGCTGTGGCTACCCTTTTTTGGGATTCATAGCCGTTAGTATATTCTCATGATTGATTGATGGATGAATTTCATACATTCCTTTTTGTAGTTGTTATATCAGTCAATCGCATCAAGATTCAAATTTCTAGATACATTGTATTTATAGATCAAAAATCTGTATAATATATTTCAATCTCTTAGGGGATGAGTTCCAAAAACCTTTTTAATTGTTCATAAGAAACATGAAACAATCCATTTTGTAACCAAGTTTCTATGTTCAAAAATGAAAATATCTTGAGTAAGTATGGATAGCAGTTTGGCGACCCGGTGCTGCCCCCTACACTGACTGTTGGTGATGTGTGAGAGATTGCAATCATCGGCCAAAAGATGGCGGTACTGAATTAAAATTGAGATATTTACTATTATTTACAAACTATGCATTCTGAGGCTTAAACAAAATATTATTTTATGCGTAAGTAAAGTATAATATATCTATGAGAATATTAGTTAAAAATAGTTAAATAAACAAAAGTTATAAACATATTCTCAAACCTACCAAATGAATACGCAAAATTCATACAATATGCTTTTAATTATCTTTATTCATACATATTCGCATAGTTGAATGTGAAAAAGAAGGATTAGTGCATCCTATTATTCTAAACTAACACAAAAGCAAAAAAAATACGCAAAAAGACTTTGACCACCCGGGATTCGAACCTGGATCTTTCGTACTTAGTGTTTACCAAACGGTATACCGCTACGCCACGCAGACATTTGTGTAAGTCCCAAATTTGTGATATCCTATAAATCTAGTAGTCATACTATTGGCAAACAATTAAATGGACAATTATTTTGATGAAAATAGATGAAACCCTTATTTTTTCCAAAAAGACTATTAATGAAGAGTGCGATAAAGTCGGTCGATGAAGAAATTAATCGTGTAAATATGGGGAACCATATAAAAGTTATATTTTTTTATGCTCCTGTGGAAACCCTTGCGAAATCCGGGATAAATTATATCTTATATGTTGGCCAGGTGTATAACCTACATTCATGCCAAATTTGATCAAGATCGGTCCGGTAGAATTAACGTGATGAACGGACATACAGACAGACAGATAGACATTTTTTTCAAAAATAGCAAATTTGGCTTCAGTATCGAAAATGAAACATATTCCACCGGTTTTTTTTTTTCTTCAATGTACAGTTTTGACCTCGTTACAGTCTTATTATAGTATAGATTTTGAATGTCACTACCCCTTTCTTCCCATTGGTGTTGTAAAAGGCGACTAAGGGTATGGGGCTTTTTAAGTGATTTTTGGGCGATGAGGTCGGAGACCCATCACCAACGATACTTTATTCCTACCATCTTGTCCCCTATCAACTCCCAATATGGCTGAGGAGCTTCTAGCTCTGAAGCTTTTGCAACCCCTTCTTGGGATTTATGGCCGTGAGCATATGTATGTATGTAACTTTTTAAATGCGAAAGTTTTAATGTGTGGATGTTTGTTACTCAGTCTCGCCTAAATTACTGGACATGTCGCTTAGATTCGGTGCAGATACAAAATAACATGAATTAGAACATAAAATTTTTATTATTCATATGGTATAGTGAGTTGTATGTTAAAACATAAATATAAAACAAATATCAGATTTTCTTAAAGTATGCCATAAATTTAGAATAATTTTATTTGCCGTATTAAGACCATATTATAGTATTGCGTTAGAAAACCCTGCAAATTATTTAAAATTAGCAGTTAGACAAATTAAGGTAGGTGTTAAAAATGAACTATTGATCTTATTATAAATTTATAAATTAGCACCGTATATTGATAACAGCCTAGTGAAAAGGTTAAATTAAGTATATGTTTATTTTGATGGCGAAATATACTGTAAGATGCCCTATTACCTATTAAGTAATTCATAATTGATTTATATTTAATTTCATAAATAGATTGAGCTGCGCTATTGGATACCAAAACTACAAAAAAGACTTGAATAAAAGCGTCTCTTTCATATAAAATGGTTTCATTTCAGGCACAAAAGTAGCCCTGCCAAACAGCGCTAGAACATCCAACGTTTTAAGTTCCGATATGCAAGCGCGCTGCATTCCCTTAAAATACTTCTCCGGAAGACCTCTCTATTTCACCACTTTATTTCACTTTTATATGCTCCCTTAGCTGCGGAATATTCGCCAAATATTTATATATACCGCGCTGGGAAAAACACGTTTGTTTGTTCCCTGTATTTTCTCTTAAAAGTTTTCGATGAATGCCAAGTTTTTACTATTTTGACTTAAATATTAAGATATATTAAGACTTACACATAAAACGTTATAGCTTAGTGATGAAGAGCTTGTTTTTAAATACGAGAGGAATAGGTTTGTGTCTTGCGCAGAATATAATAATTAAACCAATCTAACGTCAACACACGGATGTGAGTTCAAATCCCGGGTCAGGCCTACACCAGTTAGTCCTTTCTAAAGCCATATGTGTGGTTAATTTATCATGATTGTTAACGGTGAGGGAAATCATCGTAAGGAAACCCACATGGCCGAGTTGTACTTAGCCATGTGACAGTGTATTCGTACAAAACGGCAATAGGCCTGCCCCCTATCACGTGAGTACACTGTCTAAGCAAAACGTGGGTACCTGCTTTGGACACTAGGTGGCGCTGTCGCGTTGTTCATAAGTATTGGTGCCTCTGCCAACCCCTTCGGGGATAAACGGCGTGAACGTTTATGTTATGTAATCTAACTTGTATCACGGCTATAAATGCCAAAAATTGGTAGCCAGAGCTACAGAATTTGACATTCTTAAGCCACTTTTAAAAGATAGTAATATAAAGGATAGGTGGGGACGAGTATCAAACCACATTTTTTTTTTATTTATTTATTTGCTCAAAAAACAGGTTGCTTACAACAAGATAACAAATTCAATCTATACATTTCATAGCAACATGCGCATTGTAGAACCTAAAAACTTTTGAGTCAACATGCCTACGATTTTGTGAACATTAATTTAATTTCCACATCGCCCAATAATCACTTAAATATTATACCTTTAATACCATCAATACGTTATTTTACATTTATAATCATATGCAATGTAATTTATATAACAAGTATGTAATATAGGAAATTGTGCTTATAATGATACATTTGAACCAAAAAGTATATAACTAAATCACAACCATATTTTAACTACGAGGATTCATAACAATCTTTTATAAAAAACATTTTAAATTTATTTTAAATATTTGCCGTGTAGTGCCGGCTTAGAATGTCGCTACCCCTTTCTACTCACGGGTGTCGTAAGAGGCGACTAAGGGTATTGGGGCTTTTATTGGATTTTTGGGCGATGCGGTTGGAGACCCATCACCACAACTTCCAAAAGTGGCTGAGGAATTTATAAATCCTTGGCTCTCGCTACCCCTTCTAGGGAATTGTAGCCGTGAGTATATGTATGTATGTATGTATGTATTTTAAATATTTTAACTTCTTAGTGATAACGTTTATACGCATTTATAGTTTCAGTTTCCAACTACCACTACAAAGTTTATCTTTTAGTTGCACTAATAATCATGTAAGTTTAAATTTAAGCCCCAGTGAACACAGCGAAAACCAGTGGCTTACAATTTTATATCTAGTTAAACTTGAACGTATAAAACTGAAAAACATTTGCCAACTAAGCGAAACATTGAACACTTTCTGTCGCATTCGTATTAAAACAGTTACGAAAGTAAAGCAATGCGGTAACGAGCGCCATGTATACGGGTGTGCGAAACTTTCATTCTCATAAAGTGAGTTAGCGAATCACCGTTTACACGCGAATATTGAATTGGCCCGCGTGCACCCCGCTCCTACAATACCACACGATATGCTGAACTTGTAAACGGGTTTCATAACTCGCGCATTTATATTCAGCTCTCTCTGGCTCCCACTGCACTGCCTGTATTGCTAAACATACTTATTTTAATTAAGATATAAGAGGAATGGAAATGCATACAGTTGCGGCCCTAGAATTTATTCATTTTAATCAATAGGATATTGAAGATTATGGTAGGCATGACCAGAGATATTTTGGGGATATAACATCATAACATATACTCACGGTTATGATCCCTAGAAGGGGTAGCCAGAGCTAAGGAATTAGAAATTCCTCAGCCACTCTTGGAAAGTTGTGTGGGGAAAAGATTGTAAAATAAAGGTTGTTGGTGATGGGTCTCCAACCGCATCGCCCAAAAATGCTATTCTAAGCCGACACTACACAGCAGCATTGGGGATATATAAATCATAATGATTGTATTACCCACCATTCAATTTAAAACAAGCAATAATTTAAGCTAGTTTGTACGACTCCCACTGAAAAATTAATTTAGGTCTAAAAATGGTTAAAACCATGGTACCATGACTGACCCATTGTATTTTTTTTAACCAAAAGTTTGTTAAATAATACATGTTATTGCCGCTTTTAATGAACTAGCTACAGGGAAAGTGCTAGATCAGTCACAAGTATTCCCTCATAAAATCCTCCCTCTCGGCAAACGATGTTAATGAAACACACGCATAGATCTTAACGGGATGTAAAAGTGACCCGATTCCCATAGAGCTACCATTATTGTTTGCCTAAGGTGTAAAAGGAAATATTGCAAACCTAGCACCTATATTTATGTGAACATGCGCTTATCATGCAGAGAAGCGTCGGTTCCGAAGAGTCGGGCCGGTGATACTGTCACTAGATGTTCAGAATATACCTAAGATACCTCAAGATACCTTTGCCAACCCCTTCGGGGATATACGGTGTCAACGTTTTAATCTTTGAGTCTCGAGATACATAGTAGTAGTAATTGAGATATATAATGAGGATGATTGCCCTTGTTTTCCAAATAAAAGAAATAAAATAAGCGCCAACAATAACCAAACCAAAAAGAAACTACAAAACTAAAAGGCAATTTCGTACGAAGCCCAGTACATTAAGTGAACACACCGCTCGCCTATTGAAACAAAAGACACTTGTTACAGTCGGTGTAACAGTACAAGACAGTTACATCTCGCGTGACATTGAAGAGTCGAGTGAGCGAAGATCAAACGACTGCCGCCCCCGCCCGCCCACCACGAGATCACGGAATGATGTGAATGAGAAAGGAAATCGTTTGTTTTACGCAACGCCATGGAGGTACGACTGAAATCAAAGTTAAATAAAGTTACATGACAAGTGGTACACAAAATTAAATGTTAAACACGCAAGTGGACATTTTAACTTTGACAAAATAGGCCCTGAACTATTCTACTACTACTACCTAAAAAGCACACTTATGAGTAGAATGGTGAAATTATACTGAGCCCAATATAAATATTTTAATATGTCTTCCTTGGGAATCCCGCTTAGATTGATAACTTGGTGGAAATCAGCTCGAAATCAGTGTTCGGCTTGATCAGTATAAACTTCTAAACTACTATATATACGCGATAGAACATGTGTACTTTGCTCTAAAATCTTAAGGAATAGGTAGCTGAGAGTTTTCAATGCTATATAATGTATAGGGACGAGTCATGGTTAGTACAGTTATCTGTCACCAACGATCCTCTGTTTATCATCTTTAGTCTTCAAAAATGTTGCTTCAGTAGGTAAAACTTGGTTTTTATTGGTAATCATGCTTGAAATGAATCGTGTATACGTGAATGACACAAACGGCTGGCACACGGGCAATTCGACAGTTCCCTGATTGGGTTCCCGTGTCGGCCCCCGCACTACCCGGGAGTACCCACTTTGTGCCCGACAAAAGAGCGGCAAGAAACCGGAGCGTCCGGAATTGCCACGGATCATTTGAATAGAACCCGCATTTTGTTTTGCGCCGTCTAACTGACAGAATGTAGTTCCGAATACCGAATACGAAACTAGGTGTAATCGATTCCCTTTGTATTTCTTGTGGATTAGTTTCTTTGTCGACTGAATTAACTTGGCGCGCGGATTCGGAGCGTGCTTTCGAATAATTCAATGTATTCGAACAAAGCTCTCGATGCATACTCATTAGTACTTTGAGGAGCGTTCCACGTTTTATTTAGTTTTGTTAATTAAATTGCATTGCTACAACTCGGCTGTGTTTTGAATGACGGGCAAAGAGTCCGCACCTTTGTACAGTAACGAGCATTTGTTTTGTTTGGCTGGGTGATTGAATCTATTCTCGAATGAAATTCGAGATTTGAGCGAATACCAACTAGTTATTGTTCCATAAGAATAGTTATTGTAATAAAAATACTCAAAAATAATTTCATAAGTAGTATTCAGTTATACTTTGGCAGAGAATCATAAGAGATATAAAGCAAATTTTTGCAAGTAAGCATTTATTGATCTTGATTTAATAAATACCAAATAAGTACTAAGCAGTTTTTGTTGAACTTGGTGAATTTATTTGTTAGCTACAACTCATCCAATGCTAGAAATTTGCCTAAAAACTAAAGGCTTGTTAAGTCTTCGGTGACACGGCCAGTCTCGCTGCCGGGTTGGCGGCAATACTGGGCTATTTGTATTTGTTTTGCTGTCATAGGTTTTACTTAGAAAATTGCTTAAAATGATATGAGTTTATTTTACACCCAATCTTCCAGACATATACACACACACCATTTAAAAATAATTCCAAAGTGTTCGTTTGACTTATTAATTAATAATTAATATACACTCGGAAATATTTCGACGAGCAAAGGAGCATTTGGTAGAGATGCAGATAGTTATATCCTCCCACTTTTTCAAGACATGGCGTGCCAATCATCATCATCAGCCAATAGACGTCCACTGCCACCCTCATCCATCGGCTTCCTGCGGCCTTGACCAGGTTTGACAATATAGATATGTAGAGACAAGTCTTGTAAATGAAATATTGTAAATAAAAATGTGGATGAGGAACCAGATTTTAATGAAGTGTGTAAATTATGTTAAAAAAAAGAATTATGATGAATGAAAAAGCGAATGTAATTACATGTCAAAGATAACATTTATTTTTTATTGATCAATTTATTAACCGTTTCCAGACTCTAGTAGAAGCTGGGTACGTGTAAATAGCCATCATTAGAGAGAGCAGACGCAAATATTAAAATGATGCAAAACCTAAAACAACAACTAGAAGCGGCTCCGGCTGTCGGATCCAATCGCTGCCCTGCAGCCAATTATTACGAGTATTACCAAGCTTGTTACGTTGCGTTTTATTTTAAAAGTATTTGTTAACTTAACGGTAAAGTGGAAATAAGTAATAATGATTTTATGTTTTATGCATTTGTTGTCGTGAGACTCGTTACATTGTAACGTTCAACCTTAATAAAGGTGTATATTAATTAATTATGTGTAGTGCCGGCTTAGAATGTGACTACCCCCTTTCTACCCGCGGGCGTCGTAAGAGGCGACAAACGCCCGATTTCTGAATTGAGTATTCAAGCTGAGAACGACTTAAGTATAGTTTTATCTCATTCAGTTGTTAAGATTTCAATGCAACAGAAAAATACTAAAGTTGTTCTCAGCTGGAGTACTCAACTCAGAAATCGGGCGTAAGGGTATGGGGCTTTTTAAAGCGAATTTTGGCCGATGCGGTTGGAGACCCATCAATCACCAACGATACTTTATTTCTACCATCTTGTCCCTTATCAACTTCCAAATGTGGCTGAGGAGTTTCTAGCTCTGAAGCTCTGGCTAACCCTTTTTGGGATTAATGACCGTGATTATAATCATTATAATATAATGTATGTATGCATTCTTTAACTGTTTTAAGAATGCCTAAACAGAATGCTTGCCACCAGCAGTAAAGGAAGCATTAGTATTACATTTGAGAAATAAGAATCGGACAGATTTTGTTATTTACTCACTTCTCACATGATATACTCTCTGCCACAGGCTTCATGCTTCGGGAGCAGAATTCGTGGAACGGGTTGCCAGCCTACTCAAATATTACCCGTTATAAAATATAATTGACGCATCTCGGAACGGGCGTTCTCATTAGGCCGCGCTGTCCGGCCATTGTGTTGCAAGGGTCAAGGGGCTCTCCAGCCCGACTGCTGCCGACGTGTGCTTTAATTAATTAACAATTACACAGCACTTCTATTATGCTTTCATTTCGCCCTAATCATAATTCGCTTTGTCAGCGGAGCGAAGATATACTTTGTTATAATTAGCGTTCGGGGAACCAGCGGAGTCGGGATTTTCGACGCTAAATTTATTGCAGTTTATAATGGACGTTGGTTATTTTGAGGATAATATAATGGTGGCTGTAGTGTTGGATAATAACAGCGGTGTCTGAGTGGTTACGGTGTATTATATTACGGGATATTGAATGGATATAAAGATAAATCAAGTTGCCTTTAAAACTAATTACCTCTAAACCCAGATTAAGTTTGTAATTTAAACGTAAGAATTATTAACCTCAAACAGGTGATGTTGATGTTAGTGATAAAAACAACGAAAACTAGGATTTAAACTACTCATATACTGAAGTATTTAGTTAATATACCTTTATCAGAAACTTTGTAGTGTCGGTTTCATAAAGCACTAAATCCTTATTTCCCGCGAGTGTCGTAAAATGTGGCTTACGGTTGGGGCTTTAAAGCAGTTGGGTAATGTGACGAAGACCTATGACCAACCATCCTTTCTAATACCATGTTTTTCTGACTCAATTTCCAAAAGTAGCTGAAATAACAATTTCTAAAGCTCTGGCTACCCCTTTTTTGGATTTATAGACGAGAGTAATGTATGTATTCAAAAATGTTCCCTTCAACATTTTGAAATTACTACTGGGATCGAACACAATAATTACCCAACATGATATCTGTTTATTGATCTTACCATCCAGGGTTTCTTTCCGACGAAAAGATCGCTGTTAGTGATAAGACCGTCAGTAGTACGTTTTATTTTATGACTTAAATTTTGTAAATGTAATGTGCAATACAGTATAATTGAAACAACTATTGATTTTCGGATATTTTAATCGCGTGTTTAATAACATACATAATAATATACAGTAACATTAATATGTTACTGTATAATGACAAATAACACCTCAGTCTTCCCGTGACCATGATAACTGAAAAGTTTTCGAAACGTCGTCGGGCTTTAAAAAATAATGTAATAACACGCAATTAAAATATCCGAAAATCAATAGTTGTTTCAATTATAATGTGCAATCGTGAAAATCTTAGAAAATACTGTGCAGTACAGTGTTTTCTATTCAATTACATACATACATATACATTTATATGGAAGAGCAGGGTTAATCCATACAAAAATTTCCTCAAATTTCCTGGCTTAAAGCCATGAGCACATGTATATATTTATATATGTAAGTCATAGGCTATTTCTGTTTAGTTCTGTTCCGAAGACTTGCAGCTGCCCGCTCGCCACGCCGGGTGGATCTTTAGTGTCCCTTATGCTCCGTAACTAAAACTGTTCCGTGGTACTCATCAAATTTTGTTGCATTTTTGAAATGTTTATGCATTTTATTGTAACTAATTAAATATTATATATATATATATCTATATATAAACGATCTCATATGGTTAAGATTCACTTGTTACTTGTTACAATTTTTACTTTTAGCTCATATTTTTTATTTTATTTTAGTTTTAACTTGATAATAATTTATTATGCGCCACCTGAGAAATCCTGTCTACAAGCAATTGTAAACCGCCTACCTCGTCCCCCGCGATACAGGCATTGCCTAGTGCAGGGGACACCGACATCTTATTTTGTAAAATACTTACCACCTGTGTACCAAGCACCTAATTGTTATTACCATTTTAAATTAACGAATACGACTGTTGTTTGTTTTTACTGGTGTAAATAAAGATTTTTTCATTTTTTTCATATATATATATATTTTATTGTGAATTCTAGAGAACCAACTTGTGGGTGAATGGACCAATACTTTTCTTTCTTGTAATCTTTAAATTTCATGCAAATAAATTTGTTTTCGTTTTACATACTTTACAAAAAACAATACTTATTTTTATGGATAAACTTATTTGCATAGACTCGTAATTCTTATAGATCTGCGAAAAACAAAATTATCAATCACTTTCGTTTTTTTTACACTACAAGTATTGCCTAACTTTGTGAATCGCTATTGTAAACTGACAATAGGCGGAAAATGAAAAATAAGCAAGAAAGAGTCAAGTCACATCTGTCTTAAAATGTTTGTATACTAGCTGATGCGACAAACGTGGTTTATTAAATATAAATTATTTCTAGGGAATTTTTAGTCGATAAAATTGTTAAAGGAGGTTTTGTAAACCGTAAACTTTAATGTGTTGATATTGTCTGTCACCCTTGTCACTTGTCAAATAAAATAAATAATGTCTGTTGAATGAAAACGATTTTTCTTTTTGTAATGGTTTTTAATATCCAATAATATACTTCAACATGGTAGCAGAGCGTCTACAAAGTTGAGAATTTGTTGTAAGTAGAACTCCTGATATTGGCGTACAAATATTTTCGTTCTGAGAAGACTACCGATATTACGATGTCGACTACGAGTTGCAAGATCGATATTGGACGGTTGGAAGGAAAAGAAAATTGGCAGACCTGGCGATGCACAGCTTTGCTGCTTCTAAGAGGTTCTCCTGGAGGCTTAGATGCCATTAACGGAAAAATCAAAGAACCTGTGAAACCAGACGAAACAGCTTCCCTAGATATAATCGCTAGATATGAAAAGGAACTACAACATTATAACGAAACAGACAGTGCAGCAATGCTGATTTTAATGGCTAACATGTCAGATACCACTTTACAAAAAGTGATGAGATTGAGAACAGCCAAAGAGGTCTGGTACGAACTTCACACTTTATTTGATGGTACATCTGAGGACAAAAGCTATACCCTATGCTACAGTTTCTTTGGATAATAAATAATAAAAATAATAATAATAAAAATTTATTCAGTTTTCAAAAGTACATAACAGTACACATCGTAAGGATCCCTCTCATGACATGTCTATGCATATATCCAAACTTAAGCAAATATGGCACGAATTAAAAGAAGAACTTCGTAAAGATGAAGCTAAATATGATCTTCCAGAGATTTTACTTATCTGCAAGATATTAGAGATTTTACCTGATGGCAGTTACTTCTCATTCAAGTCTAGCTGGTGCTTATGTCTAAGAAGGATCGTAACATTGACAATTTGACAGCACAAATTTGCGCTTACGAGAGATCACTTACTACTAAAGAAGAACAAGCTGAAGTATTGATTGCACAAGGTAACAAGTTTAGTAAGAAGAAATGCGGTTATTGCGGACTACTTGGACACAAAGTCAAAAAATGTTGGAAGTGGATATCGGACGGTAAACCCCCTAAGCCACCAAAACCATCTACTTCAAAGCAAGTTGAAAATATCAATATGACAACAGAGCTGATGCGCGTTGAGACTAATGAAGCAGTGTATAGTATTGAAGGAGAACTTGAAAATTGGTACGTTGATAATGGTGCAACAAGCCATGTCACAGGACGTAATGATGTATTCTCAAGCTTTCAACACTTCTCTAATAACCAAACAGTGACAACTGCTAATGGATCTACAACACAAGCAATTGGTAAAGGTACTGTTGATTTGATAGCCAATGTAAATGGTAGACAAGAGAAAATTAGACTATGTGATGTATGGTACGTTCCTGAGATACGACGAAACTTATTTTCCGTACTCGCTGCACAAGACAAACTTGAAAAGAGTGTTTTCATTTCTGAAAGAGAATCTTGTAAACTGAAAGTTAATGGAATAGTTAAATTGATTGGCGAACGAATCAAGAACGGAGGGCTATATAAGCTAAATGCTCAAACGATTAGAAATTATGCTCCTGAATTGAACACCTTGTCAACAGATAACATCCTACAACTATATCATGAGAGATTTGCTCACCAGAACAAAAGACACATTAAGAAAATTATTGAAAAGGAATTTGGGATTAAAGTCAAACTTGATTCTGAATTATGCACCGGATGTGTTTATGCGAAGGTTTTTGTATTATTTAATGATGACTACAGCAAATATAGACAAGTTTACTTTATCAGGAACAAATACGAAGTAAAAGATAAGCTCGTACAAATGATTAAAGAAACAAAGACAGCTGGTCATCAAATAAAAACTATTCTTAGCGACAATGGTGGAGAGTTTCATAACGAAGTCATGAAGAAAGTTTTAGACTCTTATGGCATACAACAACGCCTGACTATGCCGTACACACCAGAACAAAATGGTTGTTGCGAACGAGATAATAGAACTCTTGTAGAAGCTGCTCGGACTATGATGCATGCTCATGAAGAACTACCAATCTCCTGCTGGTCAGAGCTTGTAAATACTGCCGCTTACATTTTAAACAGAACTGGACCTACACCTGTTGAAGAAAAGTCACCATATGAGTTATGGTTTGGTAAAAAGCCTGCTATTAAGCACTTGAGAGTAATTGGTACTGAATGTTACGCTCACATTCCCAAACAAAGGGGAACAAAATTGTCCAAGAAAGCTCAAAAATGCATACTCATTGGATATGACGGTGATGACGGTTACCGGTTACTAAAATGTGAGAATAATTTTGCAAAATTAATCAGGTCTAGAGATGTAACATTTAAAGAATCTGTCATCAGAAGTATCGGATTGGATTCAGACATGGACAATGCTGATGAACAAAATCCTGCACCTGAGAATGACATAGAGGTTAATTTTCCGAAGACGACAATGAATCATCCAACGTTTGATGCAAGGGAGGATGTATCACAAGGTGAAGCTATTGTAAATATACCTCAAACATTGCATGATGCTCCAAGTCCTATCCCAGCTGAAGACAGTTCAAATGATGATCAAAACGAGGAAGAGCCCATTGTATCTTATTGTACACCTGACTCTGATGATGAACAAGAAATAGAAGAAACTCCTCAAATGAGATCACTTCGTGACAGATTGACTTTAAGAACACCAAAGCGACTCGACGACTACATTATGTCTGCTATTGTAGATGAGGTAGATATACCCAAATTATACAAGCAAGTACTAAAGAGTCCCCAGAAAGAAAAATGGCTAGAAGCAATGAAAAGTGAAATGCAATCTTAAAAAGAGAATGGGACCTGGACTTTAGTAGAACGACCTAGAGATTTCAAGCTAATATCTTGTAAGTGGCTCTTCAAAATAAAGACCAATGCTGATGGAAGCCTTGATAAATATAAAGCTCGACTAGTCGCACGAGGTTACACTCAGGAAGAAGGTGTTGACTACTATGACACATTTAGCCCCGTTGCTAGAATGGCGACAATTAGGTCAACTTTGAGTATTGCCGCGAATGAAGGATTGACTCTAACACAATTTGATGTGGCCACTGCCTTTTTAAATGGTTCACTAGATGAAGATATTTATATGTCTCAACCAGAAGGGTACAGTGATGGCACAAATAAAGTCTGTAAATTGAAGAGAAGGCTTTACGGTCTCAAGCAATCTCCCAGATGCTGGAACAAATGTATTGTTGACTATTTGAAATCTAATGGATTTAAACAATGTGATACAGATCCGTGTTTATTCATAGGGAACAATAAAGGATACAAAATTATTCTGGTACTATATGTGGATGACGGACTTGTTGCTTCTACAAACCAAAAAGACGCTGAGAAGCTCATGGCGGAATTGAATCGAAGGTTCAAAATCACAACTAAGCCAGCTTCGCACTTTCTCGGTTTAGAGATCTTCAAAAACACAGATGGTTCGATTAGTGTTACACAGAAACACTATGCTCAAAAGCTTTTAGAACGCTTTGGAATGAGTGACTGTAAAGCAGTCATACATACATACATACATACATATTCTCACGCCGTTAGTTCCCATTGGGGTAGGCAGAGACTATCGATCGCCACTTTGTACGATCCTGGCAAACCTCTCTAGCTTCATTCACATCCATATCAGTACTCCGATAATCAAAGAAGCGAATACAGATACGGAAAAGGATACCGATGTTAAGTTTCCTTACAGAGAGGCCATTGGTGCTCTGGCATACCTAATGACCGGAACTAGACCAGACATCTCGTATGCGGTTAGCGTCGTATCTAGAGCAGCTACTAATCCCTCTACTCAAGATGTTCAACAAGGAAAACGAATATTTCGTTATCTTAAAGGAACGTTAGATTCTGCAATAGTATATCAAAGAGGATACAAACCTGGAATCTTGAAATGCTATAGTGATTCGGATCATGGTGGAGATCAAACAACAGGACGTTCTACGTCTGGTATACTATGCATATATGCAGGTAGAGTGATCTCATGGGCGAGTCGCAAGCAAACATCTGTAGCAATTTCAAGCACGGAAGCGGAGCTCGTTGCTGCTAGCGAGGCTGCTCGTGAAATTGTTTGGCTGAAGAGATTATTTAATGAAGTATCTGAATTAAAAGAAGTCCCCAAGCTTCAAGTTGATAATGATGCTGCCATAAAGCTATCGCAGAACCCAGAACTTCATCGTCGAACAAAGCACATAGCTATTCGTCATTTTTACGTCAGAGAGCTGGTTGCTGACAACGAACTTCAAGTGCAATATGTTCCTACAGAATACCAGTGTGCTGATGTATTAACGAAGCCAGTTCATAAACCAAGGCTGAAACTAATATCCAGTATGATTGGCCTCAAGTTTTGATACTTTACAAAACGGGAGGATGTTAAAGGAGATTTTGTAAACCATAAACTTTAATGTGTTGATATTGTCTGTCACCCTTGTCACTTGTCAAATAAAATAAATAATGTCTGTTGAATGAAAACGATTTTTCTTTTTGTAATGGTTTTTAATATCCAATAATATACTTCAACAAAAATCAAAATAAAATGGTAGAGGTTTACAACCCTTATCACTTAGTAGTATAAACAATAGTTACAAAGCTATTCTCAGACCTACCAAATTTGTATGCAAAATGTCATCTCAATCAATTCAATGAGAGGTTTTCCTTTTTTCTTTTTTTCTTCTTCCCTGTTCTCATGATAGATGGCGCCAGACTTGCTATGTTACTGGTAGGAACGGAACGTCACACCGTTTTTCACACTTGGATGTAATGATATCGTAAAACGGAACGTACATAAAAACGTTCTGATTTGAAAGTCTAAATAAATATCAGTTTAAGCCAAGATAGCTTTAAAGTAAATAAACAAAGACGGTATTTATATTTAACATTCTTTTTGTTGTTTTTACTCGCCAAAAAGTTACTCTACAGATCCACAATCTTTTCTTGGCCGGCGGCGACTACTGGTATACTGTCGCCATTTTGAAATTTCGGCCTGTCATTGTCAGTTAGTTCTTAACTAATTAAAAATTATAGGGTGACCTACGTATATAATAAAATATCACTTTCATTAAAAAAAATGTAGTGGAACCTTTTTTTCAAAGACAATTATTTTTATATAATATATAAACGCTTTTATTTTCAGTATTCAATATAAAAATGTATGAAAATTATTATTTATTTTGTTAAATTTTATCTAAGTAGGCTAACATCGTCCCAAAAGTTGTGCGCGCGTCATGCGGTGCGGGTTACGGGAAGTGGGGAAATGGTCCCGAATAAGATTTTACTTCGTATATACTGATGCGTGGGTTCTAATCCTAATGCGGGGATGTACCAATGTGTCATTTCTTAAGTCATAACTGTCTGACATATATATATAAAAATACAAGGCAAATACGACGTGATAGCTTAATGGGTAGAACACTGGTTAACGTGCAAGCGATTAGTGTTCAAATCCCGGATCGGGCCTACACCAATTTGTCTTTTCTAAAGACATATGTGTGGTTAATTTATCATGGTTGTTAACGGTGAGGGAAAACATCGTGAGGAAACCCACATGGCTGAGTTGTACTTAGTCATGTGACAGTGTATTCGTACAAAACGGCGATAGGCCTGCCCCCTATCACGTGAGTACACTGCCCATGCAAAACGTGGGTACTCAGAACAACAGGTGACAAAATCACGTGATGTTCAGAAGTATTAGTACCTCTGCCAAACCCCTTCGGGGGTATTCGGCGTGAACGTTTATGTTATATGTTACAAGGCTGTTAACAGCAATAAAAAAGTGCCCATAATTTCACTGACCCAGCAAAATGAATGAACCAGACGATATCTGATGTTTAGAATTATTTTTTCTGTGCCACCTTTTTGGGGGATCTATGTGTGAATATGAAATGTAAAAGACAGTACGCGACAAGGTAAGCCTCTGATTTACAGGATTAAAAAAATGATTTTATGTAGTTACCCACTTATTAACTCTGAGGGTCACAAGTAACAAATCCTTGAGTATAAAATAATGAGTTTGCAGAGAAGTACGATTGGCAGTGTTATCGCTAAAAGCGATCTCTTCTAGACGATATTTGGGAGGTAAGATAAGCAACACAGTCATTCGGGTAGACATATCAGATAAGGGCAAAAATAAATAAATATAATTAGCTTACATTAAAAAGAATTTGTTTACTTACAATAATAGTTATTACATACATACATACATACATATACTCACGGCTAAAAATCCCTAGATGGCGTAGCCAGAGCTAAGACATGAAAAATTCCTCAGCCACTTTTGGAAAGTTGAGTAGGGAAAAGATGGTAAAATAAAGGTTGTTGGTGATGGGTCTCCAACCGCATCGCCCAAAAATCCCTTAAAAGCCCCAATACCGTTAGTCGCCTCTTACGTACACCCACCGCCCACCGGAAGAAATGGGGTAGTGCTATTCTAAGCCGACACTACACAGCTTATTACATACATACATATACCTACGGCTGTAAATTCCTAGAAGGGGTAGCCAGAGCTAAGGAATTAGAAACTCCTCAGCCACTTTTGGAAAGTTGAGTGGGGTAAAGATGGTAAAATAAAGGTTATTGGTGATGGTTCTCCAACCGCATCGCCCAAAAGTCTCTTAAAAGCCCCAATACCGTTAGTCGCCTCTTACGTACACCCACCGGCAGAAATGGGGTAGTGCTATTCTAAGACGACACTACATAGCAACTAGTTATTAATGAAATGAATATTATAGCGACATGATAGTCCAGTGGGTAGAACACCCGCCCGAAAAACAGAAGGGCGTGAGTTCCAATCCTGGGACGGGCCTACACCAATTTGTCTTTTCTAAAGTCATATGTGTGGTTAATTTATCATGGTTGCTAACGGTGAGGGAAAACATCGTGAGGAAACCCACATGGCTGAGTTGTACTTAGTCATGTGACAGTGTATTCGTACAAAACGGCGATAGGCCTGCCCCCTATCACGTGAGTACACTGTCTAAGCAAAACGTGGGTACCTTCTCTGGAAACTAGATGGCGCTTGCCATGTGAGTTCAGGAGTATTGGTACCTCTGCCAACCCCTTCGGGGATAAACGGCGTGAACGTTTATGTTATGTTATGTAATATTATATAATTTGTTTTATTAAGATATTTCAATACTGTACTACATAAATTAGCCTGTATGATATAAAATTATTTCCCTTATAATGGTTAATTTTTATTTATTGGCAATACCAATATCGATGACAGCGACGCCCTTACCGGCCAAAAAATGATTGTGGATCTGTATGGTGATGTGACACATGTTTTTAAAGTGGACATTGGCGAAATTATTGTGGCAACACGATTGAAGCCACGAAGAAAAAATTTAAGTAAGTAACGTAGTTACATCAACGCCATCTACAGAGCTCTAGGAAACTATGTTGTTTTTTTATTTCTCAAAAAGAAAACCTCTCATTCTAGATTCAATTCTTTCATTTGTGGCAACATATTAAGCTATTTAGTGCCGATAATGGTTGCCAGTGTCAGGTAAGGCAATAGAAGCGCATGTAGATAAAGTAAAATTACAATTGTAATAGGTAAAACAAAACGTCACGTTACAGTATTGTATCATCTCAATCAGTTCAACCGTTTCGGGTGAGTTTGGTTACAAACACTGTGACACGTGAATTTTATTTATTAGATTTTAAAATGAATGTTTTAATAATGTCACGTTTTTGTACTAGAGATATAAAAACGTTGTGGAATATTGAATCAAAATTTATGATTTGGATACAGTAACTTCAATAAGCTTCAATGTATGATCATCAAAGAGTACATATGCTTAACAAAGCTGTAGTTAATTGACTGTTTTCATCCAAATATTAGTAAATACGTCCATGACCCCAATGGAAGTCTGCCTCCCGCACTACGGGAAACCCTTTTGGGAGGCAGTGCATTGTAATTTTATTTTATATTATGTTTATTATTTGGATCCAATAAATCTTTTTTTTTGTATTACTGTATTTCTTAGTCAAAATTGCGAAATTTAGAATGAGTATGTAGGTACGTTGAGAGTCGGTGGATGGATGTATAAGAATGGATCACATAGTACACAGAAGAAGATTTTACAGATATTGTTTTCATTTTTGTTCCCGCTATCAAACAAGAATACTCACAGGAATGGAATATACACATACTCATGACCAGTAATCTCGAAACGGGGTAGACAGAGCTTCGTATGTCAAATAGCCTTAGATACTTTCGAAATATAACTTACTTACTTACTTACTTATCTCACGCGCATTATTTCCATTGGGGTAGGCACAGACTATAGATCACCACTTTGCACGATATTAAGAAATGTCTCCTCCTTCTCTTACATTACATATAACATACATGCATATACTCACGGCCATAAGTCACAAAAAGGAGTAGCTATACGGGGTGCACCTATTCTGGTTGTCAGGGATCAGAAATGAAAAGGCTTGTTTTATTTCTTTACCAGCAGCAAAAAGTGAAGAGCTCAGGGGCTGGAAACTTCCCTACATCCTCACTTTGTGGTTTTTAACAGCGCAATCTATTAACCTTCCACCAGAAACCTAATAAAAAAGCGCGCCGTAATTTGCATATTCATTTGTTACTGGACAAAAAAAAACAGCTGTTCCATAAGTGCATGTTATGTAAATATCATACGGGTCATCATGGGTATAGTGGGGTCTATGTTTGTATTTTGAAAAATAAAAGACAGCACTATTTTGTACATGAGTTTTATTGCATTATTTACTATTGACCTTTAAACAAAATCAGTTTCGTGTGAAAATTTCGAATTCATTCGTCTATTTCAGTCACATTTTTCAAAAGATGATGTATTCGTACATCTAAGTATTTTAAAGCTATAGCCTTTATTAACAGCACAAGGTGGTTTTCGAACGGATTTTGCTCTCTGATGTGGTCGTTTAATGTCAGAAATATTCTTTTTCAAAACAACTGCGACCATTTGAGCCAAAGCTTAGTCTTAGTCTAGACAAAAACGAGGTGCCTTTCAATTTTATAGTATGCCTCAAAACTTTGGTTGATTTCCAATTGCATCTTCCAGTGGCCGCAATCCATTTTTCTCGTAGATTCGGGTCTTTAGGACAACTGTAATGAATACGAAGAAATTAAATAAATATAACAAATTTATTACTTACTAATTCCGTAGATAACAATTGGAAATCATTCAGCGTCGCTATAGCGCGACGAAATTCATAATATACTCACTCATTAACATCAGTTTACTAATTTGAAAATTTTACCCTAACGACAGGGTAGGATGAAAACGTGAATTATGGCAACACTGAGATACTGCATATTTTTAGGTTAAACTATTAAAAAAATGCTCAAAATAACTAAAGAAAATGCTAGTAATCTAGTTCAACGTAATTAACATTTGAATCACTTTTTTTCTGATCGCGCAATGTATTTATTATGTATTTATCTGTAGAAAAACATTAAAAAACTCACTCACTTGTGGTGTGTGTGCGTTTTTCGCTGTGGCTTCCGCAGCCAAGCACGCTACACCCAACCATACCTCACTAAATAATAACTTAACTAATGGAGTCTCTTTTGTCACAATAATAATATACAAATGAATAAAATCTTTCTCAAAATCAAAAGAAAACCAAAATCGCTCACAAGTCGACGCTTTGTTTGTCACAATTTAAAAGTGTGACATCAACAAAACGGGTTACGCGATAGAGATGACAATAAAGATTTGTGTCTCTTTTTAACATATAAGAACTTAAATAAGGGCTTCTCTTTTTAAAATGGATGACGTAACATCGCTCTGTCTATAGTGTTCATAGTCAAAGGACTTACCTCAATATTTTGCGAGTTAATCACAACCAGACTTATTTTTAAGTATGACGTTGGCTGAGATAAAAAACGACAATACTAAAGTCGCCATAAACCAGTAAAAGTAAAAAAAAAGTTTGGATGTGATGTTGTGTTGTTTTTGTTTTGTTTACAATTAAATTCATTTTGTACATCCTACTTTAGCTCATCCAATTTAATTATTAAAACGACTACTGACTATTACTCAGCTGTGCCATAAAATGAACTGAATTTCATATATGGCATTCATCAAAGAGTTTGACTGGTAAACTAACCTCAACATATCATAAAATGTTCTATGTTTTAGCTTTCCTCCCCCTAAAACTGATGTACTTTGTTTCAAAACACTTCAGGTGCTTCACAAAACCAGAATCAGAACATTTCCTAACCGAAGAAGACGTAGATAGATCGTGCATTGAAAGAATCCTCCACAATAAGTTCCGGGATCCAGCCATTTCGGATTCCGAAGATGAGGAACCGAAAAACCACGTCATCGACTGGGATGAAGTATTTAGCAAAGCTAAACAGGTATATTGTACAATTTTGTAATATTTCTAATGTTGACTTAATTTATAACCAAATCCTATACTAATAGTTCTCTATTTTTCACTTTTATCAAGTTTCATAAATATATTGAAAGTAAGTAAGACTGCCTCCGTGGTCTCACAGTTAAGCGCTTGGTTCTCAAGTACGGAGGTCTCGGGTTCGATCCCCGTGGGCTGGTTACCTTACAAATTTAATTTGGATTTAACTTAGTTTGGAAGGATATTGCAGGCTTGAATCACCTGATTATCCAAGAAATTAAGATGCTTCCGTGCTTCGGAGGGCATGTTAAGCCGTCGGTCCCGGCTACTATTGTGGTAGTAGTCATTAGTCTGCCAACCCGCAATTGGTGGACTATGGCCGAATTGCCCTATATAGGGTAGGCTTTAGCCCCTTGGTGGGGACATATATGGGCTGTGAGGAATGAGGAAGTGTGCTTCTAAAGTTTCATTAACTAATTTAGCCTAGAAATACAAATATTTTGTAAGTTTAATTGAAATCTTGTGTAGGCTATCTCCAAGTTCTGTTATTGTATGCTAAAATTTATTATATTAATTTGTCAGTGATCTAAACTATTATTTTTAGAGTACGGATGTGGCACCATCTTATATCCCCGGCCTAAGGGCCCATCCACAGTACCCAAAACTGTCCGGCTTGTCTTGTCAACAGCACCAAACTCTAATGCGTGTACTTGCCTCTCACCAAACTACTAATCATGAGACAAGATACATACCCACATATTCTTCCACGGATTTGTCTTTGTATGAGGTATGTTCAATATAATGGAAGTACATTTATATATTAATTTTAATGCTGTCGACCAGAACAGAATAGTGACATAGCTATAAACTTAAACTCAACATTCTAGCTTTATATCTTTCAAGGGGTGGTAGATTACTAATACTTCTGAATATCACATAAGTTTTTGACACCTGGTTATACTTTAAAAATGTCTGAGCTCTAAAGTCAGTAGTTTTTCGACACATACACACATATACTTTATGGATTTTCAACTGTAATTATGTGTAAATGTTTATATATCTCTTACGTACAGTTGCAGTTAATACAACAAATATATGTATGTTCTTTCTTTTTTTACATATATATATATGTATGCCTATAAATCTTAGAAGACGCGAAGTCAGAGCTTCGAAATAAGAAATTCCTCAAAAACACAGCAAAATAATTAAATTGTTTATATTGTTGGTGTAGCCGTGAGTATATGTATGTATGTATGTTTATATTGTTATTTTTAATACATGCAAATAAATGGATCACCATTTCTCTTAATTCAACTATTAGTAAGATATACATTTAAAAAACCCTTATCGAAGTAGGCTTTAAAGGCTGCATGTTATAAGTGTTAAGATTGTAGCAATGGCAACTCTTGTATATTTGAAACTATAATATAAAATATTAGTCTGTGCATTTACACAGTATATCTATGCTTTCCCGACAGTCCTTTTAGCGACAAAAGTTTCACCAGATCAGCATAATATGCTACTTCCTTACATTATATAATTATGCATTTCAGGATCTCAAACATATATATGAAAAAGAGCAAAAGGAATACATTGAATGGGCCAAATCAAAATGGACTGACCACTGCATCCGAGCCTTGCATCCAAAACCAGTTGTCGAGGCAGTTTATGATGCTGAGTTCCGAGTTAGGAAGGCTGCCTTGAAGTCATATCCTACCAGGTTTGAAATGGTAGCACAGATTGAATTGAAAGACCATAAGGACAATGATTTTGAAATGATACGACTTGTAGATATAATTAAGGTAAATGTCAATATTTTCTCCCTTGTCATAAGGAAAAAAGTAAAACATAAGTTTTTATGTTCATATGTTATTTTCCTCAATCTTGCCAAAACTTCTTCATAGCTAATAAATAAAGAATAAATAAAGGAATAAAAAAAATCAACCACATCAAACCTACCATTGAGGAATAAACACCGATAAAACTTATTGTCCATTGAAGTCAATAGTAAAAAGTCAATTGTTTCTTATTTAGAGCGCAGCTTAAAGCTTGAGACCGACACACAGTTATATATGCACAGATAGTAAGAAGACTGATTATCTAACTCGCTCAGTTCATTCATTCATTTCCCAAAAATCATTCAAATCAATTCATTTCAATCACAATATGTATGAAAGTCCTAGTTTATGCTAAATAGGTCTTCAATAGTGATACTAGATGGCGGTCCATTTCTATTTGGTGGTGATTTAATAAAACTAAACTAATTAGTGAAAGATTCCGTTCATTGTCATAAAATATAACATATATTTCTAACTTCTAACCTTTGCTGCCATACGGATGAATTTTGAAACTAATTCGAAATTACTTTCATTTCAACTAAAAGTTAATAAAAAGTAAGTAGTTATTATGTTGTTGTATTGCTGTGTAGTGTCGGCATAGAATAGCACTACCCCGTCTCTTCCCGTGGGTGTCGTAGAAGTCGACTAAGGGAAAAGGGCTTTTTCATCTTCGCCCTTACACCAATCCAAGGTCTGCCGTGCCGAGGGATGCATGGCCAGGGGTGAGCCTGGTCGTTAGCGTGCCGCCGTCCCGGAGCCTGGTGAACTCCGGGTACTAAATAACCTTACCTAGTCAAGCGGGGCTCTGGCTAGGCGGACAGTTTACTTCCCTTGCTTTTCGTGGGGTCCAAATGTGTTTCGCAACAAAAATTAAACACGATGGCGGCGATATGGCTCGCCACCTATCACGCCGTGGTTCCTCGCGGGGCGAAAAGTGGGCTAAAGAGACCCGCTTTGGTACGATGAATGTGTGTGGAGGGATGCATGAAAAATTAGATGAAGTATGTTTGATTATGGAAGAAAGAAAACTAGATTTTCTGTGTGTAAATGAAACGAAACGCAAGGAAAAAGAGGTTTCACAACTTGGCCCATTTACAGCTATCTGGTCGGGAGTTGCCGAGAGAGACAGAGCTTGCCAAGGCGTGGGACTTCTGATATCTGAAAGGATGGCTAAGTGCATGAAAGATTATGCGTGTGTGAGTCCAAGGCTCCTATGGATAAAGGTGAAGGTAGGGCTTGTCCGGATGCGCATAATTTGCGTGTATGCTCCGGACATGTCCAGATCACTATCCGTGAGGGAGGAGTTTTGGAATCTGTTAGACGATGTTGCGAATGGGTGTGATGAAAATGAGAAAATTGTTATGTTAAGAGATTTTAATGGTTGGGTTGGTGTGTCACGCAACGGTTGTGAAAGAGTTTTAGGAAAGTTTGGTGATAAAAGAGTGAACGAGAATGGTGAGAAAGTGATTGATGTATGTTTGGAGAGGAATCTTTGTGTTACGAACACGTTGTTTGAACACAAAGATATCCATATGTATACTAGACATAGAGGAAGCGAGAGAAGTATGATAGATTTTGTGATAGTGGATGAAAGGCTAAGAGCAAAGGTTGTTGACACCAGAGTCCATAGGGGCATTAACGTTGGCACAGACCACTTTCTCGTGATATCACGATTGAGGGGACTGTGCACGCGTTGGCGTCACAGGGCCAAAGTGTCGACAACTGAATTTGCGAGAATAAAAGTGGAGAAATTGGAAGAGGATGAAAATATTAGAGATGAATATATGAAGAAATTGGACGACAGGCTAAGTTGCGTGGAGATGAAGGATGAATTGGAAATAGAAGAAGTATAAGATGTGCTCAAATCGTCAATGGTTGAATGTGCGACGGAAGTATGTGGATTGAGTAAAAGAACAAATAGACCACCAACAAGTTGGTGGGATAAAGATGTGAATGAGGCAGTTGGAGATAAGAAGAAAGCTTGGTTAGATTTACTAGCGATTAAAGCTAGTAAACGAATGGATGCGAGAGTAACAGATGATGTAGTGAAGATGAATATAAGAGAGTTAAGAATGAGGTTAAGAAGAAAATAGAAAAGAAAAAGCGTGATATGATAGAATGGTGTGAGAGGAAACTCTCCGATTATTTCCGGAATAACCAAAAGTTGTTCTGGAAATATATCCGGAAAGAAAAGGGAGTTTCCCAAAACACGAGAGTGAATGTTGTGAGAGATGAACAGGGTGAATTGGCGACGGATGAAAGTAGCATAAGGCGAGTATGGAAGAAATATTTTGAGGGACTCTTTGAAAAAGAGGAAACATCCATTTCTTCGCCAATCGGCAGTAATGTTGATTGGAACGACGTTATGGGTGACTTTAGTGACAGTGAGATCAGTATGGAAGAAATAATGAAAGCAATGAAAAGTATGAAACTAGGGAAAGCGGCAGGGTATGACAGGTTAAACACTGAAATGCTGAGGGCTGGTAAAGGGGTAGTGGCTTCCTGGTTGTACTTCCTTTTCCAAAAATGCTGGTCGAGTGGCAAAGTGCCACAAGACTGGTGCAAAGCGGTAATTGTGCCTTTATATAAAGGAAAGGGGTCACACCAGGAGGCTAGAAACTACCGTGGAATTAGCCTACTCAGCATTGTCGGTAAATTGTATGCAAAGGTTTTGATTGAAAGAGTGATGAATGAAACGGATGATAAAATTTGGGATGTGCAAGCAGGATTTAGAAAGGGAATGGGATGTATGGACCAAATCTTCTCTTTAAGGAGCATCACCGAAAAGTTCTTAGCTAAGAACCGAAAGGTGTATTGCTCCTTCATTGATTTAGAGAAGGCGTATGATAGGGTGGTAAGAAAGTGTTTATGGGAGGTGTTATCCAAGTTCGGTTTGGGGAGTCGACTTATACGTGCACTAAAATACTGACTGGTTCGGGATCTCTCGGGGTGTCCGACAGGGTTGTGTAACTTCCCCGTGGCTCTTCAATTTGTTCATGGATGACTGTTTAACAGAGTTGCGTGAAAGTGATTATGGATTGAGAATGGGTGGATTCATCATTAAATGCCTCTTATATGCCGACGATCAAGTGCTACTTGCATCATCGGTGGAAGAGCTGCAAGAGATGATGAATATTGCATGTGCGTCTTTTGAAAAAAAGGGAATGAGGGTGAATGTCGATAAAACAAAAACTATGGTTTTTGAGAGAGAGGTGAATATGACCGAATGCGTGATTGAGATTAATGGTAAGAAAGTGGAACAAGTGAAAGAGTTTGTATATTTGGGAAGTTTGTTTACTAGGGATGGAAAGTGTGATGAAGATATCGAGAGAAGAGTGAAAAAGGGTAATGCGGTAAATGGAGCACTGGATAGTCTAATGTCTAGACAGTCGGTGTCTGAAAAGGCCCGAATGGCTGTGCATGATGCTGTCCTCGTTCCTACGCTTATGTATGGCAGTGAATGTTGGGTGTGGCAGAAGAAGCATGAAAGTAGAGTGAATGCAGTAGAAATGAGATCCCTCAGAAAAGTGTGTAATGTAAGGTTATGTGATCGTGTGAGGAATGATGTGATTCGTGAAAGGTGTGGTGTAAAAGATGATATTGTAAGAAAGATAGAAAAAGGAATATTGAGATGGTTTGGGCACATAGAGGATGGATGAGAGTAAATTGGTGAAAGAGATATATAGAGCCAATGTGGAAGGTAATGTTAGTAGAGGACGACCTCGGAGGACACATTTGGATCAAATAGAAGATGTGCTCAAAAAGGCAGGTGTCCGCAGTATGAAGAATAAAAGAGCATGTATGAAAAGATTGATGGATGTAAACGAAGCCAGAGAGGTTTGCCAGGATCGTACAAAGTGGCGATCGATAGTCTCTGCCTACCCCAATGGGAACTAACGGCGTAAGAATATGTATGTATGTATGTAGTTATTATGTCGCGCAGATGAAGTTGTACGGTCAGATAGTTTCATATTTAAGGAATTATAAAATGTTTCAGGTGGACGTCAACGATCTACCGCTGATAAAGATGCGGAACCTATTCACGAGAGAGAATACTATAATAAAAAAGATCCCCACTCCAGAACCATGCGAGAAACATCCTTGTAGATTTGTGTTGCCTGGTTAGTATGTGAGGTATTACTTAAAAATAAAACAAATAAAACGTATAAAACTGATGACACCTAAAACTAATAGTGGCGACACTAATTAATTTCTTAACTCAAATATTCCCGCCGAATATCCCCTAAGAGGTTGGCAGAGGTACTAATACTTCTGAAAACCAGGTGGTGTTCAGAGTAGTGGTGGAAAAAACATTTAGATAACAGGCTTTAGACGCTATGCTTTAAATTTATAGCCCGTTATTTAAACCGCTATGTTATAACGATATTAAAGACAGTAAAAAACAGGCAAACAGAATAGCAGTCAACCATGGCCGTTGGGAAATTGCTGTGCTGAATTCGGTATGCATTTTCTGTTTTGGTATTTATTAATTATTTTTATTCGATAGCCAACTCGAATATAAAAAGACCAATTTGAATATTTTTCATTTAAGTTATTATTTATTCAACTTTTGTTCTTATTTCATCGATCGGCAGAATTACGTAGCGACATGCAAATGAAGTGAAATTATTAAAAAAAATTGCTGGATGCAAAACATTTCACGAATTTGTGATCTCAGATGAAATTATTATAATATAACACTAAACAAACCTATGATTTTCGATATTTTATTGATAAACTGCAAGAACTAATGTCTGTAAAATAACATTGAAGGTCAAATACTGTTACAGTTTTTTGGTAAAATACAGGTCAGCATAGCTTTATTTGATTTAATTTTAAGAAAATATTGTTAAAAATTGAAAGGTAATGGTCACATCAAAATTTATCTTGGTTATTACTTGGTTGTACTAATTTATGTAAACTTATGCAAATATAACAAACATTTCAATATCACAACCGAGATATCCAATCAATTTAATGAACTTTTTGATTTTTTTTTGCTAGAACCATCCTATTGGTCCTGGTTTAGTAAACCTTTTTAAACTTGCTCTGTATTTTTTATTATTTGACGCTTTTAGCTGTTATTATGCTTTTGTCTTGTCATCATCCGACTTCTTTGAATTCTTGAATGCGCTTATGTTTTCTTGGTGTTTGCACTCAACACTCATTACCTTGTTACGTTTGTTAAGTTTCTGTTCGTCACGTCTCTATTTGCAATTGTAGCGCTCCACTTAATAAAATGGATACATCATCTAATAAATAAAATGGGAAGTCTAAAATGTTGAGATTATTATCAAAATGAAAAATGTGCTCGGCAAAAAAGGTTTTTAACCTCTGACATGTCAAAAATTGACAGCTGTCAGAATTCTACGCAATTGAAAATCAGAGTATAGAAAGCTTGCAGTTAAATATGTAGAGTCAAACATACATACATACATACATATTCTCACGCCCCGTTAGTTCCCATTGGGGTAGGCAGAGACTATCGATCGCCACTTTGTACGATCCTGGCAAACCTCTCTAGCTTCATTCACATCCATCAGTCTTTTCATACATGCTCTTTTATTCT
>OY755171.1:22654535-22745242 GCA_963576735.1 Bedellia somnulentella | reverse complement strand
TAATAAGTCAGTCTTGCGCGCGCGCTCTTCAGAGTCGGACGTCTTGATTCTCTCTGAGCGACGCATATCCGTTGAGTCGTTCGTTATGTCGTCTGTAACGGTTAAGTGTTCGGCGTGCAATATTGTTGTAGATGAATTATTATCCTACATACAGAATAAAATTTCAGTAATCGATGAGGATACTCTTATACGATTGTGTTCTTCTTCGTTTACAAGTGAGGAAATTAAAAATAGTAAGTCGTTACTTTTTGAAGCACTCCCGAAGGAGCGCCGTAAAATTCATCGAAAAGGTGGAGGCAAAGAACAACGGGACTTAAGTGATATTGTGCAAGTGCTAAAAACAACCGATATCGATGAAATCCCAGTTTTTGTAGCAAAACGTTTGGAGAAGTTACCACCATTAACCTTCGATCATTTAGATTGCACTAAATTATTGAAGGATATTCTGGTTATGAAAGACGAGATAAGCTGTTTAAAGTCGAATTATGCGACAGTTAAGCAACTAAATGAATTGAAAGATGAAATGTTAAAATGTAAAACCGTTGTGCCATCAAGATTTTCCGTTTGTAATATGAATAAAGATCGAGGTGGCTGGTGTCTAGATAGTGGGCCGATAGGTATATCAAACGTGCAACATAACTCTACACTCAATGATACGAACGCTGTTGCTTTGTCGTCAGTAGAACCCGATAAAGTTAATATACCGGAATACCGAACTATTGTGATGTCAAATAACATGCCAATAAATATAAGTACGAGGGTAGATCAAAATTGCTCACCGCCGCCAACGCTCGCGCCGACAGGTGCGGCCGAGGGCAATGGCCATGACACAGCGAACAAGTGCGAAGATGACGTAACAAAGTTGACGTCACGCGGCACAGCTGTGAAACCACTGCCGTCGAAGATGTGCGAAGTGAATGATGACACATTTATTTCGTTACCTAATGCGTTACTATTGGAAAAAAAAAATAGTAATGAATGGCAAACTGTTCAGTCTAAGAAGAAAAAGAGCGCATATCGATATAGAGGTGAGACGGGTATAGCAAAGCCTACAAATAGCTGTAACTTTAAAGCTGCGGTTCGCAAAATACCTTTATTCATAACAAATGTGCATTTAGAAACAAAAGAAATAGATATAGTGAGTTATATCAGAGAAAATACTCAAGAATTGGTTCAGCTTGAGAAAATTAAAATGAAAAAGGAGGCAAATCACAAAGCATACAAATTTTTTGTAAATGTAGATAAAATGTCACTATTTATGAATAAACACCTATGGCCCGAAGATATTATATTTAGGAAGTTTACACATTATAAACATAGGAAAATGCAAAAAGAAAACCGTGTCGCGGCCCCTATTACCAATTTTAATGAATGATAGATCATATAGATTTACAACTTTTAACTGTAAAAGTGTGAAAAGATCAGTGGATAGTATTAAAGAGTTGTGCCGCTGTTCAGACCTAATTGCGCTACAAGAAACTTGGCTACTACCACATGAATTACAATTTCTGAGTAATATTGACAACGCTTTCGCATCGACTGGAACTTCGGCTGTCGACACCTCGGTCGGTATGCTGCGAGGTAGGCCCTACGGCGGAGTGGCATTACTTTGGCGGAGTGCTCTGTTTGACAAAGTGTCAGTGATTAAGTGCAAAAATCCACGTCTGTGTGCTATTAAAATCGAAACTTGCGACAAGCCGTTAGTCGTAGTGAGCGTGTACATGCCAACGGACTGTAAAGACAACTTGGTTGAATACACTAATTGCTTGGCTGAGATAAGTGCTATTATAGACGAAAGTTGCATAGAAAATGCTTTTATAGTCGGTGACTTTAATGCTCATCCGAATGAGTTGTTTTACAATGAATTGACAAATTTTTGTGACGATCATAAATGGTGCTGTGCGGATATAGACCGGTTAGGGGTGTCATCAGGCGTACATACATTTACATGCCAATCCACGGGTTCACGGCGGTGGCTTGATCACTGCATAGCAACACAAGCAGCTAATAACTGTATTATTGATATAAATGTGAATAACGATGTGACTTGGTCTGATCATGACCCTCTTAGTTTTACATGTAAACTTAGTATCTTAGCTTCGAAAATCTCTAGGCCTTTGATGGCATCGGATTATAAAGTACACTGGGGTGAAAGATCTATCGAAGAGGTTAATCTGTATAGGAACAAGTGTTACGAAAAATTTAAATGTTTTGATATCCCATCAGTGTTAGTATCTTGTGCGAATGGGTACTGTGTAAATCCCGAACATAGACATGTATTGGATGGATTGTATAATGATGTCGTGTGTATTCTTCGAGAAGCCGCATCCGCTAGTCGAGGAGACATAAACCCTAAACGTAGGAAACGAGTGGTAGGTTGGAATAAACACGTCAGAGATGCTCATCGGGAGGCAAGGCAGAAATACCGGGAATGGCTAGATTATGGTGCCCCGAGGCATGGTAATTTGTATTGTGAGATGTGTGAAAGTAGAAAAATATTCAAATCAAGACTAAAATGGTGCCAAGATCATCAACACCAAATACTAATGGATATAATTGCATCACAACATACTCAAAAAGACTTCAGTGCATTTTGGAAATCCACCAACAAGTTAAATGTCCGGCCTGGCGTCCCGGTGAGTATTGATGGTGTAAGCGATGATGTAAGTATTGCTAATCTTTTTCGTAATCATTTTATTATTAAATCACCTTTAGGGCCTTCTAAAAATGACAACAATACTGATAGCGTTTGTTCTACGGGTGATAGTATTTCTACGGAAAGCATAGCGAAGGCTGTTAAATCTTTGTCTAGAGGCAAGTCGCCGGGTCACGATGGCCTTAGCATTGAGCATTTGCTTAATGCGGGTCCTGAGTTGTTCTCAATACTGGCATCATTATTTAATCTTTGGATTAAACATTCTTACCTGCCACTCGAATTGATGAAAACAATAGTAGTTCCTGTAGTTAAGAACAAAACAGGGGATATGTGTGATAAAAGTAATTACAGACCGATTTCACTAGCGACTATTATTGCAAAAGTGTTGGATAGTGTTCTTAACTCTCGGTTAGATGCGCATGTAAAGATACACGATAATCAATTTGGTTTTCGTAAAAGGCTATCTACTGAAAGTGCAATACTGTGTCTTAAGACTACTGTTAGATACTATATGAATAAAAATACACCTGTCTATGCATGTTTCCTCGACCTGTCAAGGGCATTTGATTTGGTTTCCTACGACGTCTTATGGAATAAGCTGAATTTACTAAACGTCCCTGCTGAATTAGTTCGACTGTTTAAGTACTGGTACGGAAACCAGATCAATTGCGTTAGATGGGCGAGCGGCTTTTCGGAACCGTACGTACTGGAGTGCGGTGTTAGACAAGGTGGGCTGAGTTCCCCATTACTGTTTAATATATACATGAATGCACTACTTGAGGCGCTCAGCAGCATGTATGTTGGTTGTCGCATAGACGACGTTTGTGTAAATAATTTGAGCTACGCTGATGACATGGTGCTGCTGAGTGCGTCACCTTGTGGCTTGCGTAGGATGCTCAATGTGTGTGAGACGTTTGCAGTTGAACACGGCTTAAAATATAATGCGCGGAAAAGTCAGTACATGGTATTTGGATCTGGTCGTGGGCGGTATGTTAGTGAGGTACCAGCTATTAGGTTGGATGGCGCTAGCTTAGAGCAGGTGCAGTCATTTAAGTACCTAGGTCATGTTCTGACGTATGATCTGAAGGATGACTGCGATATTGAAAGAGAGCGTAGGGCTTTGTCTGTCCGAGCAAATATGATCGCTCGCAGGTTTGCACGGTGTTCAGTTGAGGTTAAGGTAACGCTATTTAGAGCTTACTGCACGTCACTTTACACCTGCAGCCTGTGGCGTGATTATACGCAACGGGCATACGGGGCCCTGCGTATCCAATTTAATAATTGTTTCCGGGTGTTGGTGGGGCTGCCCCGCTTCTGTAGCGCATCAGGGATGTTCGCAGACGCGCACGTAGACTGTTTTTACGCGACAATGCGTAAGCGGTGCGCCTCCTTGGTGCGCCGGGTGCGGGACAGCCCCAACACAATACTAGGTATGATCGGGGCGAGGTTAGATTGTCCCTATATGCGACATTGTTGTGCCCTCCATGCTCCCTGTGTAAAAAAGGATAGGGCTTTGTAAATATATTATGTGTATATTAAGTTATGTCTTTCCTAACATAGTATGTAAGCCTTTACTAACACTAATGTGAGTCTTTGTTACTTGAATATACATTTTTATTATTATTATTATTATTATAAATAACCATTTTTAAACTCTTAATTTATACTGATGACAGCAATTGACACTTTATTTCTCGCATTGTCAAATAACCCACTTGCGTGTATGCTCCGGACATGTCTAAATCACTATCCGAGAAGGAGGAGTTATGGAATTTGTTAGGTAATGTTGTAAATGTGTGTGATCTGAATGAGAAAATTGTGATGCAAGGAGATTTTAATGGGTGCGTTGATGTGTCACGCAACACTTGCAAAAGGATTCTAGGAAAGTGTGGTGATCAAAAGGTGAATGAGAATGATGAGAAAGTGATTGAGGTATGTTTGGAGAGGAATCTTTGTATTACTAACACGTTTTGTTTAAATACAATGTACGGTTTGTACTGTCTTTAAATGATAGAGTCTGATGATATAAAGAAAACTGATTTAATTACTGATTTAACATAATTATGAGTACACACGGAAGCTGATAGATGTGAACTAACTTAATTTAACCTAAATAGCTATGATTCGGCGTAAACTGCTGATCGTACAAAATGTACGGTGATTGACCGTACATGCTCCGGAACAGGAGAGAAAAACATGTTTGAAATAATTTAAATCGAATGATACCTAAACCTTAATTAATGACATATCACTTAAATATCTCAAATGGTTATAAAATAACTTAAATATTTACAACTCAACTTAAATATGATATTAACTGATAGTATTCATACATAATTATTATAACTTAAACACAAAAAAAGATAAAACAACTTAAATATTTATATGCAATCTTAATAGTATTAACTGATAACCACGGACCTTAAATATTTATATTATTTAAATAAATTATATGTAACACTAAACTCTAACTTTTACTAAAATGATTGATGAAATTAGGTGAGGTATTCTTATTTATAACACTCGCGTAATGATTGTTTATGTTTTCGCTATCACTATCCCCTGATATTTCGATTGAAGTATGTCCCAATCGTCTGGAATGGTGAACGCGAGGCTGCATTTGGCGCGAGGAATGTGTCGCTTTATTTCTGAGTCTCGCTGTCGGTACCGCTGCCGCTTGGATCGGCGCGGGAGTCTGCGCGGGCAACGTCACCGCCACCGCGCTGCTGATATCACTTCCTCTAGCTCGAGTTCCGCAAGTGCCGAGTCTTCGCCTGGTTAATGCCAGCCCGATGCAAATGAGGATTCCTGCTATGGTGCATATCATTCCGTATTGGGTCACGTCATGGGAAGTTGGTCTATCGCTCAGAAGAATTTCTGTCCCACTGTCTTTCATTTGTTTAATCTGGGTCTTGATCTCATTGATTTGCTGATGAAAGCGTGAATGGTTGCTGATTCGAATCTGTTCTAGTAAGTCTGAGTTATTCAAAGTGGTGATTGGTAGGTCTATAATGCTATTGATTTGAGGTATGTTTATTCTTAATACATTGGCTTCAATTTCGAGTTTGTTACTCTGATAGCTATGCGAATATATCGTAAACTCTGCCCCTTTGATAATACAGTCGCCACTTAACGTTATAATGCCATTTCCATTAAGCCGCTCTGATGTTATTTGACTCCCACATATGATTCGAACCGTGCATTGTTTACAACACGAATATAGGTGAGTGTTACGTTCATAAAGTTCTGACCAGACAGTTTTGCAAGGTTCCGAGTATAAGGTACATTGCCCCGTTACATCATCAATAATACAAAGGCTCTTATCAGATGTCATGTGATATATCGGTCGCTGCAATGGGCATAGCTTAATTGAGTCATCGTATCTACTACAATGTAGTACGTCTGCTTGTGACATAATGAAATACGAGTCTTTCTGTATATTCATAGCTATGTACTCTGATATAGGTCGAATGTTCACCATGTTATTGTTTACATTTTGATAGATTGGATGTAGTCGATATATCTCGTAGTAATCCCTGGCAACTAAAGGTATCCGAATTTCAAAAATAAAGTATTTTTGGGTCATTTTTGCCTTAACCTTCAATATGTGGAAAAGTTTTGGTAAGTCTGTCGCAATGTTGTTAATCGGTAATGATAGATCTTTTCCAAGTTGGCCAGATATGATGTTTAACTCATCTTGAAATTGTTGCGGGCTGATAAGGTGGATATTAAATGTTCCGTAGTGCAAGTCGGCTATTGTATTGAGTAAATTATCCTGTATTTCTCTTAAGTTTTGTAACATCGAATTCGTGACAATCGCTGATAATGCAAAACTGTTGCTATTTGCTGTAACTTGAATATTTGCCTTTAGTTGATTGGTCATTCTGTCTATTTCATTTAAATGTTTGTTGATGTACTTATGTTGTTGATCCATGGTGTTTTCTACTCTTTGCAAAATATTGTTTTGGGCTTCGACTATCGATGTTTGATTTTTCCATAACAGTGTCATGTGTTTCTGATTGCTGTGAATGGTCTCGATATCTTTGAGATATTGTTCTGCGAACTGATCGTCTAATACTCCAAAAAGTGTATGCGCCAGGTTTCCCACACCGTTAATAAGTCCACGACGCGTGCGCTCATGCTCCGTGGGAGTTTGTGGGCCGAGCAACATATGATTATAAAGGTCAAACTCCTTATAGCCTTGATTCAACTGTAACATTATAACGTCACATAATAAGGGCTTCTCAGTGTGAGGGCAAACATCCCCAATATTCTTTAGGTATTTAGTAAGCATCTCAGCGCCTGCCCAATAAGGATTCATATTATAATATACCACCAGCTTCCATTCGTCTTTGTAAATATGCATGTCTGATATTTTGTCGAAATAAATGCTCTGATTGCTGTTTAGTTGTGCTATGTTATGGGCGCATTGTGCCGGTAATATAAGTAACATGGTAAGGAAAGTTACTACCATTGTTTTTAATGTTATTCCGACGTTTGGTGGTTTTCTGGGTTTCTGATTGGTTTCTGATGTATTTGTGCTGATTTCGTTTGCTGGTAGTGGTGACAATTTTGTTATTGGTCTTTTAATAACATCGTTTTTTGTTTTCACGCTCACTTCTCGTACAAAACCATCTCTTCCAGGGTGTAAATCCACTACTCTGCCTACCGACCACTTGCAAGGAGGTAGATCTCTAGGGGCTTGATCTATAAGGAAGGTCGTTAAATTAATTTCATTTGCAATGATAAGAAGCTGTTTTAAGTTTTCGCTGATTTGTCTATTCTTAAAACGACCGCCTTCTCTCAGTAATCCATCTTGTGAAAATGGTGACAAATTTACGATTTTGCTCTTTACGTCTATTTGTTGCTGATTTTTGAGTTTAAATATTTTTTCATGAAACTCATTCTGCTGGTGATGGTAGATTCTCCTTTCACTCGACAATTCACTGCTAGATAAAAATGATTGCTGAAGTCGGTCAACCGATACCATCCGTAACACACAAGCTTTCTGCTTGGGATCGCCTAACTCATAAGGTGGGTTGGATGTCATAGGCAGAGGCCCTACATACCGACCATCTGCCTGTCGGTATGTTTCTTTTTCGTTCTGCTCAGTACAATAAAGGTCAGCTGTATTTTCTGTTGTTCCGAATCTTTGAAGGTCTTCCATGTTATTCAGAACGACGTTACACTGATAAGTCTTCACGCTGCCACATAATAGCCATCCAAGGTGTGTCTGCTGTGCTATCGGTATTAAATCATGTTCACCTTTTATCATACCGCCCATCATGATAAGGGCATAAATATCGGCCCCTAGCAAAATGTCGATAGGGCGACTGATGTTAAATTGCGGATCTGCTAGGGTGATATTCTCTATATGTGACCAATTTGGTTTTTCAAACGTCTGATTTGGTAATTTATTCATAAGGTTTTTCATTATAATTACATGAGTGTCAAAGGTATACTCTCCGACTATCGCTGATACTGAGATATTCATTGCGCCTTTACAATTATTTTCGTGTGTACCAAGACCATATATTACGCCCTGGCAATGACGTCGAGGCAGGCCGAGCTTCTCCGCCGCATTCTCAGTGATGAGAGATATTTGTGAGCCTTGGTCAACGAGAGCGCGCATGTTATGATAAGTGCCATCTATCCCTTGCACCTTGATTTGTGCGGTTGCGAGTAAAATTTCTGCTGATTGATTTTGTGTAACATTAACATTTTCTTGTTTGACTACTGATGATGTTGATGGTTTCACACACGCTTCGTGCAGTAAGGTATTATGGGACTCTGGACATTTACGACACGTTTTCGTTGAAAAACATTTGCCCCCTCTATGGTCGTAAAGACAATTGACACAAAGTCGTAAATCGTGTGTTGCCTTTAATTTTAAATCATTTGGCAATTTTATAAATTCATTGCAAAAGAAAATAGAATGCTCGCCGTTACAATAATGACATTTATAAGTAGATGATACGTGATAACATTTCCCAATCGGCTTGTTGCTGTTGTTATTTATTCTATTGGTATTATAATTGTTGTATTGATGCGGTGATCTTTTCTGGCCAAATAAATTTGAATCGGTTGATTTCTGTACAACGGTGCTATCTTGTTTGCGTTGAGATGCTTCAAGGGAAGTAAACTTGCTTTCTAGAAACTCGAGAAAGTCTGATAGCGATGGTAAATCTCGAGGTGATTTTAAAGATTCAATGTAATCTTTGTGCGTTTCAGCGTCTAATTTTTGCGACAAGATATATACTAACATGGGATCCCACGTGGTTATATCCACTCCCAAGTTCTTGATGGCGTTTAAGCACTCTTTTGTAGTGTCGTGGATCTTCTTGATGAGAAATGATGTTTGTTGTGTCATTACTGGCAGCGACATTAGTGTACTCATGTGCGAACTGAATATCAATTTAATATTATTATATCTCTGGTTAAGGATATCCCAACACACCTGATAATTTTGAGAGCTGATATTTAAATGCTGTACCAATTTTTCTGCTTCACCCTTCAGTTTAGTTTTTAAATATTGCATTTTCTGAGCGTTCGGCATTGAGCGATTTTTATGTATGGTTTCCAAGAATAAGTCCTTGAAAGAGACCCATTGTTGATAATCACCGTGAAATGTTGGAATATCTATATTCGGTGTCATTGTAGTTTTATAAGAGGTAGACCACATTTCCTGTCTTAGCACTTTCTTAATTTCCTCATATTCCCTTTCTAAAGTGGTGAAAGTACTTTCATAATCAAGATCCTCCTCATAAAGTTCGCTGTCGATATCCCAATGTAAAGAATCAATAGTGCTCCAACGAGATTCAACTATCTTAAGCGTATCTTCAAACTCCCATTTTTCTGACAATGTTTCGATTTTGATATTATTGATAGTTCGAGAGAAAGCCTTAAAATTACTCTTCTGTTTACGGAGCATCTCATCTAGTTTGCTAGAAGTGCTGGTAGAGGCACTATATTTTGTGTGTGGCACGGCAACGTGAGCGCTCGGTGGTGCGGGGCTTCGTAGCTGCGTCGCTGCGGGGGGCGCGGGGCTCCTCGGTTGCGTGGCGGCGGCGGCGGCGCGGCTGGGCGCGGCCAGCGATGTGGCCGGAGGTGACGCGGTGTCGCGCGAGTGCGATGCTCCAGTTTCGATTTTTGATGATGCATATTTACCAAATGTCGCCATCTTTTCCAGATCTTCTGCCTTTGGGAATCCTTCCTCGGTGGATATCAATGTCAGTTGAGGCTGCAGGGGTTTTTCGTTACTTGAGGGGTCTTGTACATATGATAAATAGCATTGTAGATAAGAGTATAAATCCGAATAGAAACAGTTTGTTTTTGGATACCAATTTTGTTCGAAATATATATGATCGATATATTGATAGTCGACCAGCTGCGAATGATTGCTGTTGAATTCGTTCCAGTAAGCACAAAGACTGTTAACTTTTCGGCTAATGCTTGAGTAGGTTCTACGTTCAGAACCTTCTTTTCTAAAATTGATATATATTTTCTCGATATTACTGATGAGTACGTATTGTTTTGATAGTAAACCTTCCATGATTTTCTCCTGGACTTCTTCTTATTGTTATAGAATAATAATCACAATGTAATGTTGCTGATAAATGTAGATAACTGATAAATGATGATGAATCCTGATAAACGATGATGAATCCTGATAAACGCTGCTGCTGATACGATATTCTGATAATCTTCGATAGTGACGTGTACTGTATAACTCCACGTTACAAGTTCTGCTAGTCCGATCACCTCGCACGACGAAATTTCAATGAAAATTTCACAAAAAATCACACACACGAGGTCTACGGCGAAGGACCATAAAGATGTACGGTTTGTACTGTCTTTAAATGATAGAGTCTGATGATATTAATAAAACTGATATAATTACTGATTAAACACAATTAATTATGAGTACACACGGAAGCTGATAGATGCGAACTAACTTAATTTAACCTAAATAGCTATGATTCGGCGTAAACTGCTGATCGTACAAAATGTACGGTGATTGACCGTACATGTGGTTAATTTATCATGGTTGTTAACGGTGAGGGAAAACATCGTGAGGAAACCCACATGGCTGAGTTGTACTTAGCCATGTGACAGTGTATTCGTACAAAACGGTGATAGGCCTGCCCCCTATCACGTGAGTACACTGCTATGCAAAACGTGGGTACTCTGAACACCAGGTGACAAAGTCACGTGATGTTCAGAAGTATTAGTACCTCTGCCAACCCCTTCGGGGATATTCGGCGTGAACGTTTATGTTTATGTTTATTATGAAAATAAATCGGAAAGCGATTAATTGAACTGGAAAATACCGAAAACAGTTATGTTTTTGTTTACACCATAGATCAAATGTTTTTTTTATTTCTTATTTTCACTGAAGCAAAGAATCTCATTCTATACATTCATAAAAAATAGTATGTCGACAATTGACAGATTATCTTGAGTCAGAAAAGATCCTTCCCGTGGTTCAATCAGGGTTTCGTCGTGGTCATGGTACAGAAACAGCTCTCGCCAACATTACCGATGACATTATTTCAGCGTCAGACTCTGGGGAGGGCAGTATTCTTGTTTTGCTTGACTTTTCAAGGGCCTTTGACTGTATAAACACAGAACTTCTACTAGCAAAAATGAAGTATTACGGCTTATCATCAGCTTCCTCGGATTGGTTCAGGTCTTATTTGACTGGTCGTAAGCAATATGTAGAAATCAGTAATGAGGATGGGGGTCTAGAAAGATCAGATTTAACCACTTTAGTACGAGGCTGTCCTCAAGGCTCGATACTGAGTCCTTTGCTCTTTATTTTATACACCGCTGACCTTGTCAAAAGCATATCGAATTGCAAAATTCATTTATACGCAGATGATACTCAATTATACCATTCATTTCAACCGCGACATGTAAAACAAGCTATTGGGAAGATAAACGAGGATCTAAAAATAATTTCTGCTTGGTCAGACGAAAATGCATTGGTTCTAAATCCGCAAAAATCTAAATTTCTAGTTTTAGGAACAAAACATCAACGAGATTCTATAGTAGAGCAGCGCCCGCAGATACAAATAAATGATGAGAACATAGAAAGAGTCCTGGTAGCTAGGAATCTTGGCCTCATGATGGACTGTGATCTACGATTCGAACAACACGTGCAGCTTAAGATAAGAAACGCCTTCTATAGATTGAAAGTTCTGTACACTATTAGAAACTTCCTAACAGAAAAACTCCGGATACTTGTGACTGAAAGTCTTGTACTGTCATTGTTTAATTTTGGTGACGTAGTATATGGCCCAAGACTGTTTGCCAAAACAGAACGCGCTATTCAACGGGTTCAAAATGCTTGCGTGCGATTTTGTTTTGGAATTCCCAGACGGAATTTTATAACACCTACTCTCAATGACAAGTGCTCCCTGAAGATGTCTTCACGCCGAAAACTACACTTGGCTAATGTAGTATATAAAGTGCCAAGCATATCTATGGGAAAAGCTTGTATCAGTGAAAGACTGCCATCAAAAGTTCACCCGAGATTCGGCGCAGAACAAGTTGTTGATACCAAAACACAAGACAGCTGGTTTTAAGGGCGGTTTCAAATACGCTGCATCCAAAATCTGGAATGATCTGCCCCCTCCCCTACGTGGCAAAATATCAGGACAAACTTTTAAAGTAAATTTACGTAAGATCTTTATGGAGAAACAGATACAAGATTCCGCTCAATATTATGCACGCAAATAAAATAAAATAAGAAGATAAGAAGGTCATGTTTTTGATGTTTTTATTTGTTCTTATGTTCATCTTTGTCTTCACGTTCAATGGTCTCAGTTGGGTTGTTTAGAAACAAAATAATTTTAAATATAAAGTATGCATTTTTTGTTTGTTTGATGATTGGCTTAAAGTTTGAATTATAAATGTTTTGTTTTTATTAACTTAAATTGAATGTAGAACCGCATATTTAAACAGGTTTTTTTATTTTTTATATTTATATCGCATTTTTATAATATATAATATAATTCATAACAAATAAATCAATAATAATAATTATTAAATTACATAATATTCTACTACGTTCTATGATATTTATTGTATTCTATTATATTGTTTTTATATTTGCTTAAATATTAGTTATATTTTGTTATTGTTTAAATAGTCTCAGGTGTAATTAGTTGTAGTAGTTAGTTTTTATTATTTTTTTAGTTTAGTCAGGGACAGTCTGAAAACCAGCGCTGTAAGCTAGCACCAATGTTGCTGTTTGCAGCAAATGCTGAGATTGTTCCTTATTGCCGTATTGTTATTTAATACATGTAAACATTATTTTGTTAAAATTTGTAAATTTTTTTAAGGCAAATAAACAGTTTTCATTTCATTTCATTTCAGTCTCAGTTTGAATTGAACTAGGTACGACAATTTTTAATTATCATTTTTTTTTTGAAAATTACAATATTTTAGATAGGCATTCCATGGGCAAAGTTTTTTAGTATGATGTCCTTTATCGATTTATAATATAAAAAGGGTATGTTATAAAAGCGAGGTCTAGGCCAATTAGAATATTCTGGACGCGCACTGCCATCTGTTGTCAAGTAGATGAATCTTTTTAGTCTATTTAATGTATCTTAAATGACGCTAATTTCCTCACTTCCTTTTTGCAGTTTTATTAAGATTAAACAATATTAGTATTTTTATTATTTCTAACTAAGAGTTAATGCTGTGTTACTACAATAATACATTGTGCTTATTACTGCCTATCCCGAACAATTACATACTTATATTCTAAGCTATAAATTCCTAAAAGGAGTAGCCTTAGCTTCAGAGCCAGAAACTCCTCAGCCACATTTGAGAGTTGATAGGGGACAAGCTGGTAGAATAAAGCATTGTTGGTGATGGATCTCCATCCCTCAAAAACCACTTTAATAAGGGGGGCCCTTAGTCGCCTCTTACACCACCATCCGTGGGAAGAAAAGGGTAAGGACATTCTAAGCCGGCACTGCACAGGTACGGTATTTTCCAGTTCTATTGATCGTCGTTGAAAAATAATATCATGAGAATAAATCGGAAAGCGAGCGATTGAACTGGAAAATACCGAAAAGAGTTATGTTCTGAAATCACCACTAGTATTAAATTACTAGTGGTGATTTCAGTGTAATGTAGACTGAGAGAGAGCAAGAGAGGTTCGCCAAGATCGTACTAAGTGGCTATCGATAGTCTCTGCCTACCCCAATGGGAATAATGGGCGTGAGTGTAAGTAAGTAAGTAAGCATAATTTAATGTTTTTTGACATGAATTCCTCATGTGGGGATTATTACTCATAAATAAAAGATGTTATTAAAGGAAAGAAAAATTTCGACACTGGCGGGGGAAATTATGTGATAGTTAGGCGTTTCCAACATTTGCATTCTATCTGAAAAGGTAGACAAGTGGCCGTCCGAATTAGTTAAAATTCGGAGGTAGGAAACGCAAACACTACTTGAACGTGTAAAAAAGAAACAAAGGATAGAGAAATTTCGCGCTGGATGCCAACTGACACTGTAGCTCAGTTGGCAGAGCGACGGGGGCGTATACCCGAAGGTCGCGGGTTCGAACCCCGCCAGTGTCGAAATTTTTCTTTCCTTTAATAACATCTTTTATTTATGAGTAATAATCCCCACATGAGGAATTCATGTCAAAAAACATTAAATTATGTGATAGTTAGGCGTTTCCAACATTTGCATTCTATCTGAAAAGGTAGACAAGTGGCCGTCCGAATTAGTTAAAATTCGGAGGTAGGAAACGCAAACACTACTTGAACGTGTAAAAAAGAAACAAAGGATAGAGAAATTTCGCGCTGGATGCCAACTGACACTGTAGCTCAGTTGGCAGAGCGACGGGGGCGTATACCCGAAGGTCGCGGGTTCGAACCCCGCCAGTGTCGAAATTTTTCTTTCCTTTAATAACATCTTTTATTTATAAGTAAGTAAGCAGACTGAGAATGCCTATATTTATATTTTCCCATGGGTGTAATACGTTGATCAAGGGGTCTCTGACTCTGACTCGATGTGGTTGTAAATCAAGAAGCTGTAATTATAAACTCAGCTAATTTTAAATCAAACCAAAAACCTTCTTTTCTATATAAATTGTTGTTAGTCACATATTAACCATTTCATGAACATTAAAACTGGCCAAACGATGAAAATCTTCCAAACTCTATAAAAACTCCAAAGGTGAGATAGTGATTGAAATTGTTCCGTTATAATAAATAGAGTTTGGGGCCACTGAAGAGATGGCACAGCAAACGAGGGAGATGAAATAAACCATCTATTACTATCACAGGTTTTAGTCACAACAAACCGTTTTTAACCCACTTATATTAGTTTCACCTGTATGTATGTATGTAACCGACTCCTTTAAACTCCATTTTGATCCACTTTAAACGAACCGATTTAAATTAAAATTTGTACACTTATGGAGAATCAGGGACAGTATAATATTTTTATAGTTTCATTCCATTATCCTGATTGGGGTCGCCAGGATTAAATACATTCAAATGATTCAGTACTAAAAAGTTAAAAATAAATATAGTTTAAACAAACAAAAAAACACGCTTTTAAAGCACATCAAACTAAAAAGTGAAAAATAATTACTAATATAAGCTGAAAACGGTAAAGAACAAAATATACTGGTATTATTGTGAAAAAGCGTGGGGCGCTCTGTGCCATATTTTTCGTCTATCGAGCAACCTTTGTTCATTTCCGTTTTCAGCTTATATTAGGAATTATTTTTCACTTTTTAGTTTGATGTGCTTAACATTTTAACCCCTTACACGTTAATAAATTCCTCTAAAACACCCTCAAATTCTTCTCCAGAACACAGAAGGTGAGGTACTAGTAGAAGCGATTCCAGAATACCAAGCAGAGCTGGGCGTCGCTGGGATGACAGAACAACTAGAACGGGAAACGGCCTTCGACCTATTGCTGCGGCAGAATGGGGCGCATATAGCTGGTAACTTGAAAGAAAGAAAGAAAGAAGTTATTTATTCGAAGCCTCTTATAAAAGAAAACAACATTTTTAAAACAAGTATAAAAAAAAAACAAATTGAAAACAAAGTATAACTAGAAATAAAAACAAAACTACATATTCAAATTCAGTTAAAAAATAGTGCAATGCTAATAAGAGGCAAGAATAGGAATCTGGCTCAGCAATATAGCAAAGGCAATATATATACATATATACCTTTACCACTGATTTTCTAAATATTAATATTAATAAATTTCTTCGCTTAATTCCGCTAAATAATACCTGCAGTCTTCATGCAACATGCACTGTGCACCGCCCGCCCTTCCACTTACAAGAAATCTAAAAGCAGACAATGCACCACACACACACCCGCAATGAAAACCACAGGCAACCACAAACATGCGACGCGTTTCGACTCAACACGAGTCATTGACGAGCAGTTAGTAGACAGTTCGGCAGCTGACCACCGAGCCTAACATAACGCCTGATTCAATCCAATATCACTGATTTTCTGCCAGAACCTTAATCATTTATAATTATATATTGAAATATAGATACGTACATATTGTATTTGATTACAAAATATTAATAAACATATATAAATAATAAATGTATATATATACACACATATTTACATCTATACAAATATCAACATAACTAAATGTATAAAGAGTCACGTCACGGTTGGGAGATAGCAGTACTGCATATAGTCAGTCATAAAGGTACACAAATAAATCAAATGTGCTATGTTTATAAGTAAATATATATTTAAACTAATATATAGCAAATAACACATCATCATACTTATATAGGCAAATAAATAGGTACAACATATATCAGTGTGCTGGATGATAGGATATATTTTTTTGCCGCGTTAACAAATATAGTACCCAAATAATTAATTTATCGATCTCACCTTCCAAAGGTTGTCTGGAAGAGATCGCTTTTAGCGATAAGACCGCCAGTTGTACCTCACTGTAAACTGTTGGATCATATTATTACTTTTGTAAATTTGTGTTTGATGTGCAATAAAGAGTAATTCTATTCTATTCTATTCCATATTTTAAGCATGCGCTTGAAGATTTGCCATCAGCAGATTTAATAGGTGGAGGAAGGTCATTCTAGCACTTGGACGCCGCAAATCTGAAACTACCTCGAATAGCTGTTGTACGATGTGGGCATCAACGTTCGTACTTCAAAATGTTGTTTTTGCTTCGACCAAGTTAACTTATCATACAAATAAGTTGGCATCTCAAATTTTATAACCCCGAATAAAAGCGTAGCAAGGTGTAGCTGCCAGCGTGATGAGGTGTTTAACAGATCTGCGTCATCCAAATACGGACTGACGTGGGATCTAGGAGGGATGCGGAAACATAAACGGGCACATGCGTTCTGCACCCGTTGTATTAACGATGTTATGTACGACGAAGTATACAGCCATCATAATCAACTTCACAGTAATTCAATCTAGACAATACAAGGGATTCGCAAAGTTGGATACGCAGTTCCGTACTAAGATAATCACGCATATTGTAGAGAACTTTAAGGCGATAGAAGCAGTTTCCAACTAACTCAAGAACATAGTTTTCGAACCGAAGTTCCCCGTCCATGAGTAAGCCTAGGTTCCTGGCTTCTTCTACCCTCTCTATGGGTTGTCCTAAAATAGCTATAACATTGTGGGCAAGGTTTTCCAATGTATTACGGATTTGGTTCTTTGTACCAAGCACTAAGTACTTGGACTTCGTAGGATTCAGGGCAAGACAGTTTTTTTCAGACCAGGTCGCAATCCGTTTAAGGTCCGCATTGATTTCTTGAGCCGCAACGGCTGTGTCAGATGGGTTTGTCGAAACAAACAGCTGCAGATCATCAGCATAGAGGTGATACTGTTTTTTTTTATACAATTGACAATGTCTGCACTATAAAGTATAAACAGTAGTAGGCCAAGTATACTCCCCTGCGGTACTCCCCTCTTCAACTGACTTAATGATGACCACTGAGTACATCCATTAGTCAAGCGTATTCCAACCTGTTGCGCACGGTTCTTCAAATAACTGTCAAACAATCCCACCGCAGATTTATCAAATCCGTAATAAGACATCTTAGATAATAGCAAGGGTCTCTTTATACAATCGAAGGCTCTGGAAAAGTCCAGAAGTATTAATAAAGTACATTTGCCACAGTCTTTGGCTTGTAAAATATAATCTACTACGTCGAGAAGCGCAGTGGCAGTCGAACGCCAATGTTTCGGAATCCCGACTGTAACTGGGAGGATTTTATTGTTTTCCAGATACCTGATCAAATTATTATAAACAACCCTCTCTAATATCTTTGATGTGCAAGGTAGGATACTTATTGGGCGGAGATCGGAGATTAGAGCAGGGTTTGTTTTTTTTCGGTATCGGTGTCACTAACGCAATCCATACTAATATTATAAATGGGAAAGTGAGTTTGTTTGTTTGTTTATTTGTTCCGCTTTCTGGATTAAATAATAGGACACTTTTTATTCCGGAAAAAAATATGTTCCCGAGGGAAAACAATAATATTGTATGCTTGCTGGATGTATTGGAGATGGCGCTGTGTGTCGTTTAAATCAACGTAATATATTGCAAACTAATATAAACATGTAAATTTAGAAGCTAAATGATACGATGATGAATCCACGAAAATGAGAAATACGCAAGGGTTCCCACAGGAGCATCAAAAAAACCTTAACTTATATCTGGCTCAAAATATTGCAGCGAATATTTTTTTTATCGATGGATTTAACATCAGACTCTTCGTTAATGGTAATTTTGGAAAGATTAAGATTAATTAAGGGGTTTCATCCATTTTCATAAAAAAAAGTGTACGTTAAATGACAAATTTGTTGGTTAATAGTAAGACTTATAAAATTTAAAGCGTAGGGGCAGCATTGGGCCGCCGCCGACGCGCCCAACTACTATCCGTATTTGTACTTACTAAAGATATTCTCATTTCTGATCATAGGTTGGTACAGAATGGGTTGTTTCATGATTATTATGAGAAATTAAACAGGAAATTTTTGGAACTCAACCCCTAAAGGGTTGATATAGCAAATGAAAGTAATAATGATAATAATGATTTTTGTCATTTTGGTATCTAGAAACAAAAAACTTGGTGCGATTAAATTTATGAAAAATCATCTATCAATCATTCATAAGTATTTACTAACTGCCATAAATTCCTTAAAAGGGTAGCCATAGCTTCAGAGATAGTAATTTTTCATCCACTTTTGGAAATATATTGGGAAAAGGTAGTAAAATAAAGGTTATTAGTGATTGTTCACAACTGCATCGCCCAACAATCACTTAAAAAGCCTCAATGTCTTTTATGGCCTTAACAACACCCGCGGGAATATAAATATAAAAAAACAGAAGTTGAGATAGTGTTTCGTTATTTTGGATGTGAACCGAATGCAAAAAATGTAGTCCACGCGGACGAAGTCGCGGGCAAAAAGCTAGTCTTCCATAAAGTAGGAAAAGTCTGAGTTTCAATGCTCCTGTTAATTATAGCTGTCAAAACGTCTAATGTCTGTGGTAGTGTATCAGTATCAACATATCGATTGTAATTTCGTCCACCCCCTTTGCGTTGCTCTTAATGTCAGTAATTATTTTGGAAATATTAGAAGAAGTCACAAATTCTAACCTAAAATAGTCTCCGTGTTTGTGATGTTCAAAGTAAGTCATATCAGATATGTTTGTTGTGGCTTTTCCAGACACATTTAGGAAATGACGATTAATTTCGTCTGGGTTAGTAAAATGAGTCGGTAGATGTTCAGTTTTTGTCGGTAATACGTCACGTTTAAGGTTCTTCCACAAAGTCTTGCTGTCAGTATTGTAGTTTATATGTTTAGATCCTTTTAATACTGTCGGTGCAAGTTAGTCATACTATAACAAGAATAGTCTTCTTATACAACGGTATAAGAAGACTATTCTTCTTATACCGTTTAAATGCTTCATTGTGCAATTGCATCATGAGTTTTACGTTATAAGTTAGCCATGGTTTAGGCTTATCTTTTATTAAAATTGTCTTTTCAGACGCATGTTTGTCGAACATTTAAGAAGAAGAAGAGAAGAAGAAGAAATTCATTTAATCGCCGTGAATATGGCACAACAGATAAGCAACACAAAAATAATAATAATCTAGCTTAGTATATAAGGACATTTCATTCTTACATGACAGTATTATGGATGTGTCGTCAGCGAATATTGTACTCGGTTCTTCTATGTGCTTAGGTAGGTCGTTGATGTAGAGCAAAAATAGCAAACATCCAATTGAGCTTCCTTGTGGAATGGATTTACTGACGTTGATTGTATCTGATCGTATTCTCTCTACCTTCCTAGTATTATGATTTCTAAACTCTATTTCGACGTATTGGGTTCGGTTGTGGAGGTAGGATTTAAACCATTGGTATGCGGCTCCTCTTACGCCTATGCCGTGGAGTTTCAAAAGCACAATATCATAGTTGACTCTATCATACGCTTTACTCATATCGAGTAGAATGCCCACTGCGCGATGCCCTTCATTTAATATTTTCATAGCATTGTCAATGTATTTGAATACTGCGAGTGACGTCGATCGGTTTTTCCTAAAGCCTTCCTGGTTACAGTCTAATATATTATATTTTTCACAAAAAGAATAGAGTCGGTTTCGCATTGCTGTCTCGAAAACTTTAGAAAAACTGCTAAGAAGAGCTATAGGACGATAATTATTTGCATCCTTTTTATCGTCTTTTTTATGCACTGGCTTTATAGCTGTTAATTTTAATATATCTGGGAAAGCGCCTTGTTCAAACGACTGGTTGATTAAGAAAGAAAGAGGAGCTGCAAATTCCTCTTCCCCTTTTTTTAATAGGGTACTAGGGATCTCATCGAATCCGAAACTACTTATGTTTTTGAGTTTTTTAATAATTTTTAAGATTTCATTTAAGTCAACTGGTCGCAGGAAAAATTAATTTTATGTAGGATTTATAACAGGGCGACCTTTAGGATTTTGACAGCATGATAGGCCGTTCGACCCGACAGACGTAAAAAAATTGTTGAATTCACTTGCGACTATTTTAGGATCCGTAGTTAAAATTCCATTACGTTTCAGAGAAATATTGTCAATAGACCGTGTGCTGGCTCTATTAGTTTTCTCTCGCACAACTTGCCAAACTGCTTTAATTGTATTTGTAGAATTTGCAACTCTTTTTATAAAATCTATCTTTTTTGAGGCATTTATTACCTTTTTTAGACATTTTTCGTATTTTCTATAGTTATTTTGCAATATAGGATTATCGGTCTGATTAATGAAGATGCGAAAAAGGCGTTTGTTCATACACGATTTTTTTATACCCGCTGTTAGCCAAGTTTTTTTATTTTTCATTTTCAGTTTTACTCTACGTATGGGTATACATTTATTAAGAAGGTTGACACATGTTTCTAGAAAGGAAATACAATTTTCGTTGATATTTAGTTTATTTAGCTTTTCTGCCCAGTTAATTTTGCGTATTTCCTGTTTGTAATATTGCATGTTAATTTCATGGAAAAGACGTTTTTCCGTAAACCATACCCCTGGGTCAGCGTTTTTCTTAAATTTTGGTATTTGTACTACTACTGCTTTATGGTCTGATAAACCCAACTCTTCAACTGAAAAGTTATAATCGTTGCAGGTAAAGTTTGTGAAAACTAGGTCTAAACATGTGGCTGTATTTGCAGTGATCCTAGTAGGTTCCTTTATATGTTGATGGAAATTGAAATTCTTGAATGATTTTATTATTTTTACTGAGGCTGGATTGTTTTTCAGAATGTTTATGTTTAAGTCACCTCCTAATATAATTTGTTTTTTACTGTGCTTTTTTGAGAGGATTGATTGCAAAGTCGATAGCGAATCATAAAAATGTTCCGTCATTCTACTGCTGTTTGGCCAGTAGAGTACAACTATAAGTAGGTTTAATTTTGGAATAGTTATGGCGCATGTTTCAAAGATTAATTCCGTGGACATGTCCGCTATATATTTATGTTCTATATACTCCAAGTGATTTTTCAGAAACACACAAACTCCACCTCCGTTATGGTTTTTCCTACTATAACATGCGGCGAGTTTATACCCTTCCAATTGTAAAAGGTCGAACTTTTTTTCGGATATCCATGTTTCACAAAAACATAAGACTTGAAATTTGTGTTCAAATTCGGTATCTGATTCAATCAAGTGACGTTTATTTTTTATACTACGAATGTTTTGAAAAAGTATGTTGAAGCACATCGTATCTCTATCTGATATTCTGGTTTGTATTTTATTGTTAGAACAAGAGGGGATTAAATTATCTTTACGGGATAGAGTAGGTGGTGGTATACTAGTCGTCTTAACGAAAAAGCTGGTTATAATTTGTCTGCGTGATGCTACTGGGGGCAAGATTCGTTTCACTTAAGTCCTTAAGGGCCTCCCTCGAAAAGTTCACTGATTTTGGTAGTTTTCAAACTCAATAAAATCCGCTCAATAAAGCAATCACACTCTAAATAACATATATGTTCAAGTTCAATATCTTATCTTCAAAAATGACGGTTCATATTTTGTTTTTGATAATAATTGACAAAGAAAAAAAAATATTTGTGGGGGCCTTTTTTATCGTAAAATCTTATACTGCAGTCAGAATACTGCATATATGTTATCGATTACCTATCATTTGCGTAGACAACTGAGTAATCTATCATTGTAGTGATAATTTTCTAGTCTTTTTATCCTAATTATGGAGTTACAAAGCTTTTTTCCTAAATTTCAATTTCAATGTTTGCGGGTCCCTGCGCGGAGAACGGGTGGCAGATGGCTGTTAGCCTTCATGCGCAGAGCTTGTGTCGGATTTTTCTGTAATATGGCTGCTTGCCGCTTCCCGCGCTTTTTTGATAATTTATTTTGGTTGTGCGCAACATAGTCGCTTGTTTCGCCTTACATTATAAGTTTGTCTCAATCGTAATGTTATCGTTAATTTCAACCCATCACTTAAGAACGAAATGGTCCAACGTGTGAAGTGCTATGCGCCATAGGTTAGGGCGTGAGTTCAAATCTTCGGCTCGGCATGTGCTTTTTGTTTATTTCTTTACAGGTAAAATAATTTTGTCTTTATTTTCGTTCGGTAATGATGATAAATGCATTATTAAAAATACTGCGAATTGTTCTGTTTTGTGAATACGCTCGTATTACCCTAATGTTCCGTAAATCTAGCTAAAACAATTATTATCGTTTTGCTTTAAATTTATGTGATGTTTTTACATATCTTTTTTGTAATATTTCTACTTTTTTTAAAATGAAATAGAATATATTAAATATGTGCATTCAAACCGTTCTTCGAATAAATTATCTTGATTCATTTTATTTTATTAATGTGCTAATAATTCTAGTTTATACTTCGAAAATGTATAGCTTTGCGAGGGGATGAGTAGATTCTTCGAATAAATTATCTTGATTCATTTTATTTTATTAATGTGCTAATAATTCTAGTTTATACTTCGAAAATGTATAGCTTTGCGAGGGGATGAGTAGGTTCAAATAAATTCGCAACCACTCAACCGTCTCGTCAAGGTGAATTGATAGAGTAAGCTGATATTTATAAATTTTTAGACTTTCATTGAACTTTGCATTTTGTAAACAACTGTGAAAAAATAACTCAATAAAATAAGCTTTATACTAATTTATGAAATAATTATTTATACTTTTGCGTTTACTCATCCCACTATATCGACAAGGAGAAATCTTTGTATAACACGGCTAGTGTTTTTAATTAGATAAAAAAGTAAGTTGTTTGCTTTTCTTTTAAAATACCCTTTATTACATAGTTTAGTATAACCAAAGATTAAAAGTATTTTTTACCTTATAATAACGACGGAAAATTAAATAAAGGAAATAAACATGTGCAGAAAATCGAAAATTTCCAATTGAACAAAATACTTTTGAGCAACATACATACATATACTAACGGCTATAAATCCCTAAAAGGGGTAGCCAGAGCTGAGAAATTAAAAATTCCTCAGCCACTTTTGGAAGTTGAGTGGGAAAAAGATGGTAGAATAAAGGTTGTTGGTGATGGGTGATGGGTCACCAACCGCATCGCCCAAAAATCCCTTAAAGAGCAAACCTCTAATTAAGTAAATAAACAAATACAAAAGACGCATATTTATAGTCTCCTTCTAACAAGAAACTATAACCAAGTATATATTTATGAATTATTATTATGAATTATATATTATTGCTGTGTAGTGTCGGCTTGGAATAGCACTACCCCATTTTTTCCGGTGCCGGTGGGTGTACGTAAGAGGCGTATGGTAGTATTTACTAAATGCTTTCTCCTGTTTTATAATTTGTGCCGATTTTTTATTCAAGTGTGATTTTTGGACGTTGCGATAATAGCACGTTACGTTATTTCTACTGCAATCCACGATCACTTTTTTGTGCCGGCTAAGAATAACATAATCCCCTTTTACTTGGTGTCACATGAAACCTACTATCACGAGTTTTCTTCTCGACATTCCCCTCCTATATTCCGAAGGTGTCATAAAAAATAGTTTTGTGAGATTCAAGTTTTTGTTTCAGTTATTTTAATTACAAAATATATTCATCCAAGCGAGACATAATTATAATATCGATACGAATGTCGCAATTCTACAACGTAGTACGAGACTATTTCCGTAGATGGCGCTTAATTTATGGTTATAATAGTTACTAGTGAGGCCACTAGATGGCTTATTTTACGAGTTTGATTAAAGGTGAGGAGACGGCAGGGGGCAAGCTCAAATGCCGTTTCAAGGTTCTTACTTTTTCGGGGGACGCCCTTAAGTACATTGCTAAAAATTTACTTTAGACCATAGTAGTTTGGCATGCCGTTTTTTTTGTTAAACATATTTGATGAGTGCATGTAAAAATTTGTATCAAATCCATAAGCATATTTGCCTGAATTTACATCTTAGTATACTAGGTTACAAAATATTTCTACCCTGCTATTATAAAATGTACAAATCTCGCTATTTTTGTAAATTGGTAAGCAAATTGTAACATTAGTATGGGTTATTTGCTTCAGCTCATTCCTTATATATAATGTTAGATCTACATAGTCAGCTGTAGTCTCAAAGTCACGTTCTCCTACTAACAGCACGCAGTGCACAAGCGGAATATAATACATTACTTATGTAAAAACAAATAGTCGATATAAATATATAGCTCATAACATAAGTCATATAAAGAGAATCAATAAAAATAACAAACAAAAAAACATACATTGTAACGAATACATCAGAATAACATATCAATTGTTTAGTATTTTCTAAAAATATAAATAATAACAATAACTTTTCCCTATACCTAAAGATACGCAACTACGAGATACAAATAGTATATACTAAAAAATAATGATAAAAATAATGAGAACAGGATTGGATAGCATAGGATAGGTTTCATGAAAGTAAAACATTTGATTGCTCTATGGAGCCTTGCTGGACGGGTTTTGCTGGGCTAGTAGGAATTCTTTAAGCTTGCGCTTAAAAGTTATTCTACCAGTCACAGCACGTATAGGTGGGGGAATATCGTTCCAGCATTTGGACGCAGCAAACCTAAAACTACCCCGGAACGCCACTGATCGGTGCAGAGGCAAGATCGCCCTGACTTTGAACTGATAGTCACTTTTAGACCATTGCAGTTTTTCATGCAAATAAGCCGGTGATTTAAGCCTAACTACATCGAACATAAGACTTGCGAGATGTAAACATCTACGACCCTTCATATATAAAAGTTTTGCTTCGTTCAAATACGGGGTGATATAGGAGCGAGGAGGAATACGATAGCAAAAACGTGCGCATGCGTTTTGCACACGTTGTATAAGCCTCTGTGTACGACCCAGTATGCAACTACCATAGACCACGTCACAATAGTTTATCCTAGACAATATCAACGATTCGCAAAGTTGCACACGCAAATTCTCACGTAATCGCGAATATTGTATAGAATTTTGAGTCGATAAAAGCAGTTGCTAACTACTGACAGAACATGGTTTTCGAACCGCAGTTCCCCGTCCATCAGTATGCCTAGATTTCGTGCTTCATCGACTCTTTCTAATGGTTGATCCATGATAGTTACATCACAAGTTGTTAAGGCCTCCAACGTATTAGAGATCTGAGTCTTAGTACCAAGAATCATGAACTTAGATTTCGCCGGGTTCAAAACAAGGCAATTCTTTTCCGTCCAAGCAGCAATTTAATCTAGATCATTATTTAATTTACCTACTGTGTTTACTATATTTTTGGGATGACCAGAAATGTATAGTCGCAAATCATCTGCATATATATGAAACTTGCATTTTTTTATGCTATTTACAAGATCTGCAGTGTAGAGAATAAACAAGAGTGGACCCAATATCGAACCCTGGGGAACTCCTCGCTCTAGGACTACACCATTTCTCTTACGTAATTCGACAAATTGCTTACAGTCGGACAAATAACTTTCGAACCAACGAACTGTAGCGACATCAAATCCATAATACGACATCTTGGATAAAGCCAGGGTAGAAAACAAACAATCGAAAGCCCTAGAAAAGTCTAATAATGCCAATAACGTGCTTAACCCACTATCGCGATCTTTTAAAACATTATCGACAACATCTAACAGCGCTGTTGCTGTTGAATGACTTTTGCGGAAACCAGATTGGAGCTCCGGCAAAATATTATTCCCCTCTAGGTATTTCGAAAGCTGATCATATACCACCCTTTCTACTATCTTCGATGCACATGGGAGTATACTGATTGCTCGTAAATCGGAACTAAGGGTAGGATTAGGCTTTTTCGGGAGCGGTGTGATCTTGGCTGTTTTCCAAAAAGAAGGAAATTTACTAGAGATAATGCTTTTGTTAACAATGGCTGTCAATGCGTCAAGTGTAGTAGGAAATGTCAGAAGTATCATGTCAATATTTATTCTGTCGAAACCTGTAGCTTTTGTTTTGATTTTTTGACAGCTTTATAAAGGGTGTTATTTAAACGGTTAGCAAAGTATTGGCATATTTGTGAGCAGAAATATTTAATTGGTAAGCTAAAATTGATAGTTGGACAGCAACTTGTGTTCAGCAAATATTAATAAATCAGTCTGCAATATATATCATTCTGAACAGCAGTATTTTTTTTTGTACAGCTGTGTATATATCAAAGCTGCAATGAGTGACCTGTAGTTAATTTAATTTTGGTAAGCACTCAAAAAATAAGCAAAAAAATCAGTTTAGTGCCGCTTAAATTAGTCTAGGAAAAGGCACTAAATGGGCGCATCACTTACTGATGATTCATTTATTCATTCTCTCTCAGTAAGTAGGTTACTTTTAGTATTATAGCAGAGATATTTTGATGGAATAATAAAGAAACCGTTTTAGTTTTATAATTATTATATTCAAGAAACAGTAACTTTTTTTTAATTTATTGCATAATTAATGCTCGTTTTGATTTTGAAGGCTGGCCACGTTTCCTCTTTTCCCCTATGGGAATATTCTTTGCTTCAATTGGAGGCATGCTTTAAGCGGATCGCTAAGACAATCAGGTGTTTACATACGTAGAAATTAAAAAGCGGCCAAGAGCGAGATGATAGAATAAAATAACTCATTTTCCCACTGTGCGTCGAAAACTTCACAATTAGTAGCTATTTTATAACTGATTTTTAATAAATACGCAAAACAATTATTTAAATTGCCATCCAAATTTAAAATATGCTATACAGTCAAATAAGTTGCGTGTAGAAATGTTTTCTCTGCTGACCTAATGTACAATCTTGCTGCCCAAGTAATTATTCTGCGGAGTGACTGTTTATTTTGCAGATACAAAATAAAACTCGCTACCAGTTTGTGTTTAAATTACAGACCATTGTCATGATTATTTGCAGAACACGAATTGCAGCCTGATTTTAATTATTGCTAACAAAATCTTGGTATGCTAACCACATGATTTATTAGTGGTTATTTCTTGCAAACCTAATTCTATTTACTAATGAAGGGTTCCGTAGCAGCACTAGCAGCAGGTAGTTAACATAGTAATATACAAGTTTAAAATGTTTAGTTTAAAATGTTATTTACTTATCACTGATTTACTATAAGAAAACAGTGGTTCAGGTTTTATGCGTAAGGCCTGTGATAGTAAAATTATTGTTATATATTTCAGTGAAATTAATAAATTAGGTAAGTAATTTGATTTATGACGTTTAAAAATAGAACTACTGGCTAGATCTCATTCAAACCAATTTTCGTTAGTAGTTTGTTTAGTAATACACATCATATATTTTTTCAGTTTTATCATGCCCATATTTTAGAAGTTACGGGAGGGGGACACACATTTTACCACTTTGGAAAAGTCTCTCGCGCAAACTATTCAGTTTTAAAAAAAAATTATATAAGAAACCTCAACATCATTTTCAAATACCTTTTGATAGATACCCCACAAGTATAGGTTTGATGAAAAAAAAAAATTGAGTTTCAGTTCTATGTATGGGGAACCCTAAAAATTTTGTTTTTTTTTCAGATTTTATTTTAAAATCTTAATGCGGTTTACAGAATACATCTACGCACCAATTTTCAATAATGTAGTTCTTATAGTTTCGGAATAAACTGGCTGTGACATACGGACGGACGGACAGACAGAAAGACATGACGAATCTATAAGGGTCCCGTTTTTGCCATTTGGCTACGGAACCCTAAAAAAGCTGGACAGTCACATATTCCCTCTCTTCATTCCTTTGTTTTAATTGGCAGTGAGACAAGCCACTTACTGAAATTTTGTTTCTTGAAATCATTAAAATTTTCCCACTGTGCGTCGAAAACTTCACAATTAGTAGCTATTTTATAACTGATTTTTAATAAATACGCAAAACAATTATTTAAATTGCCATCCAAATTTAAAATATGCTATACAGTCAAATAAGTTGCGTGTAGAAATGTTTTCTCTGCTGACCTAATGTACAATCTTGCTGCCCAAGTAATTATTCTGCGGAGTGACTGTTTATTTTGCAGATACAAAATAAAACTCGCTACCAGTTTGTGTTTAAATTACAGACCATTGTCATGATTATTTGCAGAACACGAATTGCAGCCTGATTTTAATTATTGCTAACAAAATCTTGGTATGCTAACCACATGATTTATTAGTGGTTATTTCTTGCAAACCTAATTTTTAAATGGCATACACAGTAATTACTTCTCCTTTATAAACAATATCGCTCGTCACTGGTTCCAACGATAATGTGCTGTCTCCGTAGCAGTTAAACTCAAAAAAAGTCAAGTCTTATATACTAAAGTTACAAGATCCTGGCACGGTACAGAAAAAATCATTAATCTTATCTGGGTCATCAAAATAAGGTGGCAGTTCAACATTGCGCTTATTTGGCAAGATTCTTTATAGTACTTAATGCTAGTCTCACTCTTCTCCCTCTTAGCCTTACTAGCCTTAGTGTACGAAAACAAACTCTTCCGAAACGGCATGACCGATCTTGATGAAATTTTGTATGTATATTCGTTAGGTCTGCGTGAAGATTGTTTTATATATATTTATGTCCTTCAAGTGCTAGGGTTCCCACAGAAGCAACAAATAACCATAACCTTCTAAACCAAATTCTTACTAATGTATCTATATAACACTAGATGGCGCCAGTTGTTGCTTCCTACATCGCGGTATGGTTTCTTTCTTAAAATCATATTTCATCAATGGGTTCAATTCCCGATGAGAGCATTATTAATTTACATTAATATATAATATATAATTATTTATACTGTGCATCGTCGAGTAAGTGTCCTTTAATATCAGTTTATTATGAAGTAGAGTCAAAATCAAAAATATTGAAGAAGAAATATTTGGTGTTATCACTAAAATTCTATTTACTCAACGTTAATGAAACTGAATTTACCGTCGCTTCAGTTGTGTTTTGTAAGGAGAAGAAAACGATAAGAAACTCTATTTTACCAAGTTCCCATTATGAATCGTACAATTTTTCATATATAATTTTATACATTTTGTCCCCAGTCCTGGTGGAGGGTGAGTCCGGCGAGCCGCTGTCGTCCCGCGTGGTGCCGCGCCACCTCGTGGCCGCCCCCCACGAGACCGCCTCCCACGTGACCGACCTCCACGAAACCGCCCCCCACGTGACCGTACCACGTGACGCGGCTAACACCGCGTACACGCTGTTGTCGCAGTTGCAAGGGTTGCTGCCCGGGAACTATCTCTTGGTGCATGAGGTGTGGCGATCATTGAACACGTTCTTTTTATATCTCTCTTATTTATAAATACTTGTTTTTTGTAGGGTTCCGTACCCAAAGGTAAAGCGGAACCCTATTGCTAAGCCTCCACTGTCTGTCTGTCTCCAGGCTGTATCTCATAAACCGTGATAGCTAGAAAGTTGTTTTTTTTTACAAATAATGTATTTCCGTGGCCTCTATAACAATACAAAAAAGGGGTGATCCCACAGATCTGTATTTGAATAGATAACGCAAGTGTCATTTCTTGTATAGAAACCAAGCGTGCCATTATTTTTCCACCTACTGTGACATCACATGAGCAATTTAGTGATGGGAACTCCCCGTCAGCGCGTAAACGATTCAATCGATTATATTCGAGTGCATCGACAGACGAATGATAAATTGACAGAAGAATGATAAATCTAGAATTATACCTGTTTTTTAATAACGCTATTTTCTCATGGTCTCATTTTTATTCTGAGCAACTCTTCCTACATTATTTTCCTCCACCACTACATCTTCTCGGAGAACAACGATCTAAATCAGTGAGTTAATGAGTCGGTTAGTCAGAGAGTAGTTCAGTAGCCTTTATTATTATAATAACTTGTCCTTATTGATAACCTACCTAATTAACTAGTTTTAATAATTTGTTCTCGGAAAGTTACAAAATGATTTAAAAAAACCCCGAGAAGAAATTTTATCTACAAAAAGGAAAGCCAGTAGAAGGCGCTATGACAAAATATAATACAACCCAACCCAACCCAGAACTAATTCGGATTTGAAAAAAAACAAATATAATAACTTGTAGAGAAGGAAAAATAATCAAGTATTTTTTTTTCGTTGTCTGTTTTTCTCCAGGCTGTATCTCATAAACAGTGATAACTTAGAATAGATACTTAAAATTTTCACAGTATATCACCTTTCAAAATAAATAATGAAATAACAGTAAAGTAAATATCAAAGGGGCTCCCATACAAAAACGTTAGTTTCTATTATCGATGATAGTACGAAACTCTTCGATTGTTCAATATTGGAAATAAAAAAAAAACAAAGTAGTGTAACAAACTCTTCAATATTTGCTGAATATGTAGAATTATCAGAAGCAGTAACAGAATTAAATTTTCTCATTTGTGTAATGAATGATGTCTTTAATAAGGTTTGTAAACCAGTAAAAATCTATGAAGATAATTCAGCAGCTGTAGCTATTTCTAAGTATGGAAACTTTACAAAGAATTCTAAGCACATTGAAGTTCACTATCATTTTGTAAATTAAAATGTTTAGCAGGGAAGTATACAAAATAGAGTCAGAAAATAAAATTGCAGATATATTAACAAAGCCTGTGGGAAATGTTAAATTCACTAACTTAAAAATGCTAAATTTAAAGGAGTATAGTTCCCTAATTGATTATAATTACTGTAGTACTTAAGAAGCTTTGAACTTATGTAAGGAGGCGTGTTCGTGTATATATTTACATTTATATTGGCAACACTGAGTGAAGGAAGGAAGTAAATAATTATAATTAATTGGAATACTCTTGTTTTAACTTTGTTTTTATTTAATAAAATAATAGTTTAATTTAAGTTACAAGTTTTTCTCTAAGCTACATTTCTGAACGTGTGGTAATAATTATTTAACAGAAACATTGTAGTAATAAAAATATTTTAGATACATGGAACATCCATCGCAAATATTATCATTTCTCTGTTCCCAAAATCGATTAGAATTAGAATCGAATACAACTATCTGTGTAGGTACAACACATTTCGCTTAAAATGACAGAAATATGACAATAGCCACCGTACTATGTAGCTGATTGACAGGTGAAAATATCGTTCATTTTGATGTTCATTGCGTGTTTTAATAGACAAGCCATACTAGATAGCTTTGTAACTAAAAGCGGCAATGTATTATAAATTAAGCGATACACACTCGTTGAAAAGTTTTTCAGTGTAAAACCACAACGAACACGAAATAATTGATTTTTCAATAAAAACCACATAATCTAATAATAAAGTGACCTACCGATGAAAGGAAATCTTTCTATTAATTAGTCCCGCTTTATTTAGATAGTTTTTGCAACTCAATACGGCACAATTAGGCATTTTTTATATTTAGCTTGACATCTGTCACCGAGAACGTTGGAGCACGGTCTCAATCAAATGGCGATAAACTAAGATAATTTTACTCAGTTTTTGCACGCGAAGTACATGCACTTGCAATAGATATTCAAATACATGTCTGTGGGTGATCCTCACACAATTAACGTGTTTTGTTCTGTTTTTTTTGTTCTTTATATATATATTCTTTTGCTTACTGTTCTAAGGAACATATTTTTACCATATTTACAACCTTGAGCAGCATAGCAAAACTAAGTTCTTTTTTCACACGAACATACTTCAATAACCTAAATAAGTGATTATAACTTTATCTCACAAAATTTCAATAGCATTACTAATTTTTATTTGCAGCCCAAACTAGGCACCAACGCATTTCTATACGCTGCGCGACCGAACGGTTCATTTGTACTTTTTGATGATGGATCCGAAACAGTCACTAAAACCACCAATACCAATGTTACCAACGAGATAACGGGTACCGGTGGTACCAATAGTGGTACAAATGGTAGTGGTACTGTCAATTGCAGTCCCAACCCGCTGGACGAGGCGGCTCTCAAAGTGCCTCCAACTTTGTCCACGTTTTTGTTACCCATACATAGGTAAGTTGTATACTGTACTAATCGTATATATACCTACACAAATTTGTCTTTTCTAAACACATACATGTGGTTAATTTATCTTGGTTGCTATCTGTTGTTTGAGACAACATTGTGAGGAATTCCACATGGCTAAGTTGTACTTCTACTCCTTGACAGTGCATTCGTACCAAACGGCGATAGGCCTGCCCCTATCACGTGAGCATACGGTCCATGCAAAACATGGGTACTCTGAACACCAGGTGACAATTTCACGTGATGTTCAGAATTATTAGTACCTCTGCCAACCCCTTCGGGGATATTCGGCGTGAACGTTTACGTTATGTTAATGTATTCACTATGTCTATTTTAGCAAAATCAATTGTTCTACTTTGATTTGATTGTTCTAGTCAATACAAGAAAAGACAAATTTCGTAACAGTAGATACTTGGCACCATAGCTCAGTTGACAGAGCAACCGAGGCGTAGGTTTTGTTCAAAATTATAAAAAAAAACAAAATAGGGTATTATGTATCTTAAGCGATTGCCGTTTGTGTCGCAAGTTGCAAGATTGTCGCTGTCAATGTCATAAATTTGTATGCGATTTGACACTTTTGACAGCGACAATATTGCAACTTGCAATATAATCACGGTTGCAAAAGATACGTAATCAAGGAGCGGGGCGTAGACCCGGGATGACGCGGGTTCAAGTCCTGCTGGTGTCGAAATTTTTGCTTCCTTGATTGATTAGTAAAATAATCCCTACATGAAGTTTCATGCACATGAAAGTCCAAATAAATCATCTGTGGGAGTCATGTTAGAGAGCACGCTACTGCGGACTCACTCGCACATAGCAGCGTCTCACTCATATCCTACATCGCGGAGTGTAAATGTTTTTCGAGCTTAGCATAGATACAAATTATAGGTAGGTACACAGCAGGGTGTACTGGCCAGTATATGTTGCTGTTCCACACCAAATACAAAGTTAAATCCACACATTAAAACTACTTTTCAGGTTCCGCCGCGTGCTGCCGTGCGCGTTCCCGCCGCGCGACGGGCGCTGGCGGCCGCAGAACAAGACTCGCACCCCGCCCCGCGCCGTCAAGGTCACTACTACTACTATACTTTTGCATATTTCACTTATACATACTGTATACGTATACTCACGACCATAATCGTAAAAAGGTCAAATGGCAATTTACATTTAAAAGAAAAAAAGAAAGGAAAAAAGACTTTATTTTCCTACACACACAAACATACATAAAAAATATTAAATACAGACTTAAACAACTTATACATTCATATTACTTCTCTGATATCAAACACTTTCATACACAAACAAATACTAACCATTCAGTACGAGTATAACAAAAAAACTCCTAATAACATAAATTTATGATCAAGAAATATTTTGTCCTATATCGCAAAAAAGCATACTTGTGAATAATGAATGTAAGGGAAGCAAGAGATATTTGTCAAGATCGTACTACGTGGCGATCGATAGTTTCTGCTCACCCCAATGGGAATAACAGACGTGAGCATAAGTAAGTAAGTTAATCCACAGGGACAACACCAATGTGCCATATTATTTGAAGTTGCGAATTATTTATTTTATTCCTTCGTATTACTGCACTTCTAGTTTTTAGTTTAAGATTCGATAAATCTGATTGTCAGCACTAACGTAGTCATAAGTAACAACTTTTTCAACATGACGACCATATATCAATGAAAAGGTTGGCAGAGTAACTACTGCTGCTGTACAAATATGGTATTTTGTCAGTTTGCGTTGAATATAGCAGCATTTTGCTATCAATCTTAGCTTATAAAAGCTATCACTGAGCTAAGTTTGAAAATAAAACTTAGGGAATATCATATTAAGAGTTACCTTTAGAAATACAAACGGACGTATATACTCATTGGGAGTGTGGCGGAGGAAATATTGATAATATCCTGGTTTTTCACACTCACAACGCTATATGAAGAAATTTTCTTTAAATAGTGTTGAGATTCACTTGTTTTATTGAGGTATACGAGAACGCAATATGATTTCTATAGTTTGACACCTTATGACCATAGATGTATACTAAAAATACCATTAACCATATATTTGAAAAATGTATGTAGCTGTGTAGTGTCGGCTTAGAATAGCACTACCCCATTTCATCCGGTGGGTGTACGTAAGAAGCAACTAACGGTATTGGGGCTCTAAAGGGATTTTTGGGCGATGCGGTTGGAGACCCATCACCAACAACCTTTATTTCACCATCTTTTCCTCACGCAATTTCCAAATTCCAATTCGGGTCCTGATTGAATATCAGTGTTGTGTGTAAAACTCACAAAAATAAGCTGAGGCAGGACCTATTCACATTTGTTTCATTTATTTTATTTTATTTTGTATCACTTTTTATGTCACTATTATAATTTTAATATTCAAGTAAACTGTGTAGTAGTTAATAGTTCAAATGTGAATAAATGTCTCTTCTTTCTTTCTTTCTTTCTAAAAGTGGCTGGGGAATTTCTAATTCCCTAGCTCTGGCTACCCTTTTAAGGGATTTATAGCCGTGAGTATATGTATGTATGTATATTAAAAATATATTGGGTGGGACCTGACTGAATGTTAACATACACAATTATTATCACTTACGTTATCCTAACTAATGTTATGAATAACTAACGTTACACAGGGAGGTATTATTGTAATGTAATATTCAGAGACGAATCTATAATGTAACATTACACGTAACTACTCCCGGTGAGGAAGCACCTTTACGTTCAGCTCTGAGCTGACACACCGTATTACTTAGCTATGATTTTGATTACTATTACGCCCGATTTCCAAATTGAGTATTCAACCTGAGAACGACTTAAGCATCGTTTTGTCTCATTCAGTTGTTAAGATTTCAATGCGACAGAACGATACTTAAGTTGTTCTCAGCTGGAATACTCAATTCAGAAATCGGGCGTTAGTCTCACATACTCAAGAGACAGTGATTTTAAGCCATTTTTTATTTGAATGAATTTTTCATGCATTAAAAGCTTTATCCCTATTTAGCTGCTTAGTGTCGGAATAGCACACACCCACTTCTTCCCGTCGGTATCGTAAAAGGCAACCTAGGGTGTTGGGGCTTTTTAAATTATTGTTCGGCGATGTGGTTTCGATACCCATCACCAATAATATTTTATTTTACCATTTATATCCCATTAAACTTTCATAAGAGGTTAAGAAATTGGTAATGCTGTGTAGTGTCGGCTTAGAATACCACTACCCCTTTTCTTCCGGTGGGTGTACGTAAGAGGCGACTAACGGTATTGGGGCTTTTTAAGGGATTTTTGGGCGATGCGGTTGGAGACCCATCACCGACAACCTTTATTTTACCATCTTTTCCCCACGCAACTTCCAAAAGTGGCTGAGGAATTTCTAATTCGTTAGCTCTGGCTACCCCTTCTAGGGATTTATGGCCGTGAGTATATGTATGTATGTATGTAATCCTAAAGCTCTGGCACCCTTTTTATAGCCGTATGTATATGTATGTCCCAATTTAGATAGGGATAATATTGAAATACGAGTATATATATGAATTAATATATTGTTTCTGGTTGGTGTAGCCCGGGTCGTCGTCTGGCAAGCTAGTAAGTACTACTCAATATTTAATCGGCAAGAACCACGTCACTCGCAGAGCAAATGTATTTTGAAAATATTTATCTAATTGTTGAAACCTTATTTTCATGTTAAAAATAAATACTTTTCAAAATACATACACCGTGATTACTACTGCTGTATGTTATTGAGTCATGATTTTGTACAAGAGCGTATAGGGGAGCGTAAGAGGGAATAAGTGGTAAAAAAATTCTATGGTAATTTTATCATTTACCTTAGAAGCTTAATACATCTATCCTTTTGAGTGAAATCTTAGATAAACTTTTTATAAAAATGATTATGGAGCAAAGTATAGGAAAATTGAAACGGCTATGTCAATATCCGTTCTAAAGCTTCCAATCAAACAATTCATTCATTCAATCAAGTAACAACGACTCATTATGTTAGTATAACTTACTTTAAAGGAGTTAGTAGATATACATTAAATTAAAACATTTAAAAAAAAAGGTTTAATTGTTTTTTTATAAAAACAAAGTTAGTTAATTAACTGAGGGTACCCTTTTTTGAAATTCCGTGATAGTAGAGTAGTGTATGTTGATTGTTGATGTATTGTGTATGTATTTATTTATTATTACCATCTTTTCCCCATCAACTTCCAAAAGTGGCTGAGGAATTTCTCATCCCAAAGATCTGGCTACCCCGTTAAGGGAATTATAGCCGTGAGTATTGTTAGTATGTATGTATGAGATTGACTCAATGTGTAGGCAGTAGTATGAGCTCTGTGTAGTGATGGTCGCAATGAAGCGTGCAGTCAGCTGTTTATCATCGCCGGACCGGGATTGCTGGTTTTCGATTATCAATACGACATTATATTTGGAATTAGCTAATGGTATAGTTCGTGTATTGAGGGATGAGTTTTATATTTTCGCGGTGTAGAATAGCACAACCCTCCCGTCGTGGGTGTCGTATGTGACCCTTAGGGTATTGACTGGGGCATTTATTATGATGAATGGTGCGATGGTCGGAAACCCATCAACACGTAAAATTTAAAGCAAGATGCTGTGATAGCTATTAATGATAATCTGCCTAATTGCAACATCTTCTTCATGTATTGAGACATCTAGTGCCTTATTCTATATTATGTATCAAATTAATTGAAAATGAGTTCTTGGGTGAGGTAAATGTAATAATCAAAGTCTTATTAAACAATCTGAAAATCAAATGGATTAATAAATAATTAGTTGTCGATAGTTACCTATTTATAAGAATTTGTGCCACATCCCCTAAGTAATAATAAATTAATTAAACTATCGAGATTTAATCGATAATAAGAAAGATAAAAAGCAACCCCTAACTTCTGACAACTATCGCACAGAACTCATCCTTTAATACACGTAATTATACCATACCATTGCAGCGTCGCAAGACAATGGGTAGACAGAATCGCAAAGTTTACTTTTCAGTAGAACATGGAGTCTTGTTTTCGAGTAACAAACACTCCTTTCCTTGTCATCAAACGAGAATATATTTCAAGATGTAAATTAATTTAATTAAAGTTGGCTATCCCAAATAATGCAGTGTGTATATTTGTAGGTCTTTTTATTTATAGAAACAGTGTGTGAGCTGTATTTATGGTAAAGAGAGGGCTCAATCGTAAGTTTATGTATGTATGTTCTATGTCACTCATTAATATTGCAAGGTTGAGAGTTTAAAGGGTTCTATTCCCAAGCATGTTGTTGACGTGTAATACTGAACGTGTATTGTAACGCGTAATTATTCTTGAAAGTTATTAATTTTATAAAAAACTTCGTTCTTTTTATTCATACATAGTAAAATAGTAATATTATAGCTTCTAACATATAATTTATTCTTTTTTAATGAATAATAAGTTAATAACTAAATCATTTTAATAAACCAATAAAGACCGACAAAAGTCGGACTTAATAAGTGTATATTTTTACATCAACTCTTAGATTTTTATTAAGTACTTTATCTTAATGTAAATGGACAACTTTACTGTACTGTAAATTTAGTAAAACAATTTCACACACGTTCGACAATAGCGCTGCGCAATAAAAAATGCTGTTATTAAAATAGTCATTTGAAATAATAAGATTCAACTCCACAAGTAATGGTATTTGGCGAGCAAAATAATATATATAAATAATAATAAAGTAAAGAATAAAAAAGTGCTTAAACCACTAAGTTTTGTTCTAGTGTAGTATATCACCATCAGACGTTTCTAATGCGTATTTTTGCTTGTATTTCAATAAACAGGTCCATGCTTCGATGGTTGTTCTAATACCACCTTGAATAAAAGATATTTGCATCATCTCAACAGCAATATCAATTCTTTAAAAAGCACTTTTAGATCATATTAACAATCAAATTTTATTTACCGTTACCAGCATTCACTATGTATGAGAGAAACCTTTATTGTTAAATCTTTTATAGTTTTCTATGTGTAATAATGTTTATATATCACTATAAGGTGATGACAAAATATAGATAATATCCGCAAGATGTATTAGATAAAATAATATTGACAGTATTGTTTGTTTCAGTGGCCTAGAACTAGAAAGAACAAGAAGAGAAAAATACAACGGTAGAAATAACCTATTTTTTGTTTGTAAATACTTATAACAGTTTAATAAATAAGTGATTATTATTATATAATTTTATGTGTTTAATTTTCAATTTATCATTTATTTTTGATAACATACACTTTGCCGTGTCGGCTTAAAATAACACTACCCGATTTCTACCCGTGGGTGATCGTAATAGGCGACTAAGGGTATAGGGGCTTCTTAAGTGATTTTTGGGCGATGTGATTGGAGACCCGTCACCAAAAACATTTATTTATTATTACCACCTCCCCAATCGACTTCCAAAAGTGGCTGAGGAATTTCTAAATCCAAAGCTCTGGCTACCCCGTTAAGGGATTTATAGCTGTGAGTATATGTATGTATGTATACACTTACCTTTCAAAATTATCTGGAAATTCTTTAATCTAAAGGTCTGGATACTTCTATTTATACAACCGTTAATTTATGTATATCCCCATTTAGGTACGAATAATAATAAGAGAGTTAAGAATGAGGTAAAGACGCGTGATCTGCAAGAATGGTGTGAGAGGAAACGATAGTTTTCCGGAATAACCAAAAGTTGATATGAAAATATATCCGGAAGGAAAAGGGAGTTTCTCAAAACACGAAAGTTAATGTAATGAGAGATAATCAGGGTGAATTGGCGACGGATGAAAGTAGCATGAAACGGGTATCGAAGAATTATTTCGAGGGGCTCTTCGAAATAGAGAATGCATCAATTTCTTCGCCAATCGGCAGTATTGTTGATTGGAACGACGCGATGGGTGACTTGAGTGACTGTGAGATCCGGATGGAAGAAATAATTAAAAGTAGGGAAGGCGGCAGGGTATGATAGGATAACTAACGAAATGGAGTGTGCTTTTTCTTACATAACTTTTTAACTTTTATCATCGGAGGTCCGAATATATTTCACATACCATTTAAAATCATAATGATCAGTCTTCATAAAAAATTCAAGCCATAAATATTGAAAAATATAATCAACGAAATTCATAATATCACTTATTATACTATACATTTTGTATTTAATAATAATTGTTTATACTAATGACCGACAGTATAATAATTTTAAAAAAATAACTATAATATCAATAAATGTCAATTAATCATAAATGCTTTTAGTCTAATATTTAAAAAAATATTAATTTATTTTATTTTTATTTTATTTCGTTTGGAAGATTTACAGCTTTATATCCACTTAAAAAAACCAAAATTATTACAGGTAGCCATTTAAAAAATCTTCACATTTACATATCTATATCATGAATATAAAAAGGTCCTACACTCTACAAATAATAAGCACATAGGTGAAATATATTAATGTAAGCTAACATGAATATTGCTAATATGCCAAAAAAATTAAATAAACAAAACTAAGACTAAAATTAAAACTTACGCCATATACAAAAAAAGAAAAAAATACGATACCATTAAAAAAAAGAGTAAAATATATATTTTGAATAAAAAAATGAATGCAACGAAACTATTCACATCCTCACTGGTTCAAAGAATTGTTGAGCCAACCTAGTTCTGATAGATTTAGAATTCTATGTGAGCCATGCAAACGTATTGATTGAAAGAGTGATGCATGAAACTGATGAGAAAATATGGGATGTGCAAGCAGGATTTAGGAAAGGAAGGAATGGGATATATGGATCAAGTCTTCTCTCTAAGGAGCATCACCGAAAGGTGAATTGCTCCTTCACTGATTTAGAGAAGGCGTATGATAGGGTGGTAAGAAAGTGTTTGTGGGAGGTGTTATCCAAGTTCGGTGGAGTCAACTTATCGGATCTATGAGGATTCTAGTGCGTGTGTAAGAGTAAACGGGGAAAACACTGATTGGTTTGAAATCTCTAGGGGTGTCCGACGGGAACGCATAGCTTCTCCGTGGCTCTTCTATTTGTTTATGGATGAATGTTTGACAGAGTTACGTGAAAGTGATCATGGACTAAGAATGGGTGGATTCATCATTAAATGCCCCTTGTATGCTGACGATCAAGTGGTACTTGCATCATCGGCAGAAGAGTTGCAAGAAATTATGAACATTGCATGCGAGTCTTTTGTAAGAAACGGAATGAGGGTGAATGTGGATAAAACCAAAACCATGGTTTTTCTACTCTCAATTCTAATCACAAATGCGTGCAAATATAACAAAACATAACTTTTCTTGATGTAACATAACTGAGGCAAGAAATGATTTCTGGCTCAGCAAATAATAAAGGCATTCTTGAGACGCTTTAAAGGAATTTTTGGGCGATGCAGTTGGAGACCCATCACCAACAACCTTTACTTTTACCATCTTTTCCCCACTCACATTTCCAAAAGTGGCTGAGGAATTTCTAATTCCTTAGCTCTGGCTACCCCTTCTAGGGATTTATAGCCGTGAGTATATGTTATGTTATGTCTTGCCTTTAAAGGCTTAACACTACCATGCTTTTGATGAAAAAAAACTCATTTTTTGAAATGATTGGAAAGCAAAATATTTGAAAAAATGGCTTTGCAAATTCTGACCTTTGGCTATCGCTTTCGAAAAGTGGTATGAGCTGTGCGCAGTGCTGGTCGCTATGAAGAGTGCATTTTCAATTATCAATACTCTATTTCATCAACGGTGGAATGAGCTGGTATACTCTATGTAGTGTGGGATGAGTTTTATGTTTTGTCGGCTTGAAATAGCACTACTCCTTCCTTTTCGCCTATGGATGGCGTATGAGGCGATTACGGTCTACGGCGGTATTTATTATTACATGGTGTATTAATGCATCATGTATAAGCTATAAATGAGAATCAGCCTAACGAGTAAACATTTATCAAATGAATCTAGCCTACAGAAGGTAAATGATGACGAAAATACGACCAAAAAAAGTGTTTAAACCACCAAGTTTTTATTCTTGTGTAGTTATAACTGTCACGCTTTTCGAATGCGTATGTATCCTTTTACTGGTTTATAAGAACATATACAAGCATTCAGGGGTTTATCTAATTTTAAATAAATTATAGATATTTGCACCTAGGCAGCATACACCAATTTTTGAAGAAACACTGGTAAATAATATTATTAGGACTTATATTTTATCTCGTTTATAGTCAACATTTCTTTTAGCATTGTCGGCCTAAATTAAGTCGGATAAAATTACTATAATATATAAGAATATTTCATTTTCAAATTATTAAAATTGTTATTTGATGTCTAATAATGTATATTTAACAAGACTTCGCCCTACGATAGTAAGAAAATATCGTTTATCATTTGATTTTACATCAATGTAAAGAACATAATATGTAAAAATTAACATACATACATATACTCACGGCTATAAATCCCTTAACGGGGTAGCCAGAGCTTTGGAATAAAAAATTCCTCAGCTACTTTTGGAAGTTGATTGGGGAAAAGATGGTAATAATAAATGTTTTTGGTGACGGGTCTCCAACCTCATCGCCCAAAAATCACTTAATAAACCCCTATACCCTTAGTCGCCTCTTACGATCACCCACGGGTAGAAATGGGGTAGTGTGACACTACTGTAAAATTAAACCGACATATTTAAAACTCCAGATAATCATATTTGGTCAAGTTTTACCAATATCTAAAATTATTGTTTCTTACTGTCTTGTTATACGTTTTCAAAAGTTTATTATGATTATTGTAAGAAGATTGTATAAGAAAATAATGACAGTATTTTTTTGTTTCAGAGGCCTAAGAGGAACAACAAGATAAAAAAACGACGGAAGAAATAATCAATTTATTGTTTGTAAATGTTTATTGTAGCTTAATAAATAAGTGAATATTATTATATAATTTATATATTTCATTTACAATTATACATTTATTATTGATAACACTTAATTCGTTTATAACAAAAGTGATACAAAATAAATTAATTTTAATTAAATTAAATATAATGAAGGTTCAGGCAGCCTCGTCGAAATAACCATCCAGCTGTGTCGCAATCTGTACAAAAAAAACGTATATATTAAATAACGCTGTGTAGTGTCGGCTGAGAATAGCACTATCCTATTTCTTCCCGTGGGTGTACTAAGGGTATTGGGGCTTTTTAATTGATTTTTGGGCGATGCTGTATGAGACCTTTATTTTACCATCTTTTCCCCACTTAACTTCCAAAAGTGGCTACCCCTTCTAAGAACTTATAGCCGTGAGTACATGTGCATATGTATATTAAATTGTATTTCCCAATTGCTTTTGTCTTAAATTAACACTACTCAATTTCTTGCTTAGTACCTTATAAGGAGACTCAACAAATAGGAATACGAAGATGAACTTTTCCATCACACATTCTTTTCATTCATTCTGCAATAAATGATCTTTGGTGATTCCTTTGTTAATTTGAATCTTTCGTTGCCAAGTACAATACGTAAGAGTAAAAGGGTACAGGGTGGTGCCATTAACCAATGTGTATTATTGTCCGACATTTTACCTGCACAGGGCTATATTTGACGTATTTGTCCGGATTCTTCGAGAAGGGTAGACTGGCGCACGTGTCGTAGAAACGGGTGTATGGCGGAAGCAGAGTTTCCTGAAAATTTTACTTTTAATAAATTTCTGCAACTCTTTGTAAAATTGATACATATCGGAGCGAAGCTCCATTTACCCCCGACTTTTGTATTTCGCATGTACCGTTACTGATGGTCAAAGGCATCAAGTACCAGAAGGGCAAGCACGAGCCGTGTTTAAACTAGTTATCGCGTGGGATAAAGCAGCCATCTCTTACGCACTTACTTAGTATCGTATACTGCCATCTCATTCTAACCGTTATCGTGTCGATAAAATAGTGCTCGTGCTTGACCTGCAGGTTGTGACGGAAAGATTTTTCGAATAAATGTTACCATTGAGGAATTATCACCCTTTAAAGTATCCCATGTAAGCCGATGGGAAACTTTGGTAAACAAATCTGCTATCTCTTTAATTTTGTTCAGCTCCAAATTTCGCCGTGCGAAGCTTTGTTGCCTGGGGTAAGTGATTATTCTTATCATTTGGGGTTTGGATTATCACCAGTTTTATGGTCATAAGGATAATTTTATTTATTTAAGAAATCAACGGCTTATTGCTAATACAAAGGTAAATAGGACAACAGTTTTTAAAAGTAAAGCTAATTACAGATTTCATTATAAAATTAAAAAGTACAATGGTTGCAGCAGTTGGGACGTACTGAAATTATCAGTTTATAAATTACATAAACTTATACATATTAAATACATACATATATATATAAATATATATAGGTAATATAGATACAAATGTTATATATAAAATTATATATAATTGAATTTGTAATGTTTTCTTATTTATCATAAATAATATTTACATATGATGCTGTTAGTAAACAATTATCGAGCGTCTTTGTTCTGAAAGTGTGATATTACATTTTAATTAATCATATAAAACTATAACTGGTGTCACGGTAATCAACGGGCTAACACCTGTGGAGTTTTTTAAAGTGATATTTGTGACCCATTTATAAAGTTTGCAATCATAAGAGCAATCAGGATCAGCCAGTCCCTTAATGGTGATTGTTTTTATCAAATATGCTGTTAATATAAATGGACCATTGGAATCTAAAGCTACTTGTTTACAGGGCTACAATTTGCGGGGAATATATAATATTAAATGGAAGCATTCTCACACCATACATTACTGCACATTTCAGAAGCTGCTGGCACATGAAAGATAACAAACATACGAAAGGCGTCCATTGACTATTATAAAGACATGCGTAGTTTTCTTTCATCTAATTCTGTAAAATTAATCACTGAAGAATGAAACATACGATGATAAACTCCGCACATAATCCTCAATTAGAAGCAAGTTTGATATGATAGTGTAGTAGTGTTATTCTTGCCTTATTATCCCTGATGAGCGACTCTCGCAGTTCTCTCTCGGGCACGGCGTATCCTCGCTGCAAGCGACTGGTCTCCTCGAACTCGCGATTGAATGACTAGAAATGAAATTTTACTTTGCATTGACTAAATTTTATGAGCAAAAGAATAAGGAATATCCCAGCCATAGTATTTTCTAAGAGTTTCACGATTGCACATTATAATTAAGACAACTATTTCTCATATTTAATCGCGTGTTATTACATGTTTTTTTTAAAGCCTGACGCTTCGAAAACTTTTCAGTTTTCATGCCCTATGCAATATCTCAGCTCAGCTACTTATAACAAATATATCCTAACGTATGACGCAGACAGCTGTGTAGTGTAAACTTACAACAGCACTACCCCATTTCTCCCGTAGGAGTTTGTTTGAAGCAATTAAGGGTACTGGGGCTTTTCAAGTGATTGTTGGACGATGCTATTGGAAACCCATCACCAACAACTTTTATTTGATTCCTACCTATCCTCAGTCATTTGCCAGAAGTGGCTAAGGATTTTCTTCCTTTCAGGGATTTATACCCGTAAGTATTATTTATTATTTAAACACTTTATTGCATACACAAAAACACACAAACAGTATATTACATAATAGGTACAACAGTATATGTACACAAAAGCGGACTTATCGCCTTAACGCGATTTCTTCCAATCAACCTTTATTTTTTAGGTTTGTATGTTTGTCCTACTATTTAAATTATGGCATAAGTGTCTATAAATAAGACCCATTTTGCTTTTGTCAACAAATATTATTGACAAGAACCATAAAAATGTATAACATGCTCTGTCAAAACGATACGAACCCGTTTAAATATTCCTGTTTAAATTATGGAAGTTATATGCTGGTAAATAAAGACCCATTCTGCAATGGTCAAGCTGTGCAGTGTCGGCATAGAATAGCACTACCCCATTTCTTCCGGTGGGTGTACGTAAGAGGCGACTAACGGTATTGGGGCTTTTAAGGGATTTTTGGGCGATGCGGTTGGATACCCATCACCAACAACCTTTATTTCACCATCTTTTCCCCACGCAACTTCCAAAAGTGGCTGAGGAATTTCTGATTCCTTAGCTCTGGCTACCTTTTTCAGGGATTTATAGCCGTTAGTATATGTATGTATGTCAATTAAATGAACCGTGTGACCTCAGGACTGTTCTAAATTATACGGAGGTGCGATGTCGGGTAATTTATATCGACATTTTATACTATATTTACAGTCTCTATCACAGAGAGATCCATAATGAGTGCGAGCGACTCCGCACAGAGAGAACTATCACTAGATGCCGGGAATAAAGCTTGCCACAAATATACCTATGTTTGTTTATAAATAGGCTAAAACGTCTACTAAAAAAATCACTTAATAGCGTAGGAAGCGATTTAGAAGGAAAATATTTATTCGCTGCATATAATAATACAACACTTAACACAAACACAAATAAAGGTGTGTCCAAACATAGCGGCAAGTGCGCGGCAGCAACATGCGGCATGTCCAGGAAACAATTCTGCCGCGCTCTGGTTTGGACTATCCTACGAATCTTTACGCGGCATAGTGGCGCGGCATAGTCGCGCGGCAGATGTGGGACACACCCCGCATTTGAATTCAGTCTGAACCAAAACTACAATGAACGCGGTCAGTGTTTTAGCTCTGCTTATTATAAAAAAATTGCAAAGAAGACAAAAAAACATACTAAAAAAAGAACTCATAAGACTTTTGATTTTAGCTTTTAAATAATTTTTAGGTAATTCAAAGTTTTTGGCTATTTCGTCCCAATGATCTTCGCGTATATTTTTATTGTGATAATCATTATGACGAGGATCCCACAACTGGTGAAAAGAGCCATATATTTCAACCAGTGTGATTGACATTTCATTGTCCACTTTGCGTGTTGTATTGTATGTACCACTAGCACGCGCGCAACTCTGAACACGTCCACACACGTTTATCGCTGACCGATACTGAGCAACGTTCGCGCGCGGCGGTTGTACAAACATAGCGCGGCAGCCGCGCACACATGCCGCTCAATGTTTGGACACACCTTTAAAAGTACAGTAAAATAGTATACAAGCAAAACAATATACAAAATAAATAAATTCAATATAAACAAAATAAAAAAAAAAAAATTTGAGGGACTGTTTGAAAAAGAGGATGCATCCATTTCTTCGCCAATCGACAGTAATGTTGATTGAAACGAAGAGATGGGTGATTTCAGTGACAGTGAGATTAGTATGGAAGAAATAATGAAAGCAATGAAAAGTATGAAAGTAGGGAAGGCGGCAGGGTATGATAGGATTACTATCGAAATGCTGAGGGCTGGTAAAGGGTTGGTGGCTTCTTGGTTGTACTTCCTTTTCCAAAAATGCTGGTCGAGTGGCAAAGTTCCTCGAGACTGGTGCAAGGCGGTGATTGTGCCTCTATATAAAGGAAAGGGGTCGCACCAAGAGGCTAAAAACTACCGCGGCATCAGCTTACTCAGCATTGTTGGTAAATTGTATGCTAAGGTACTGATTGAAAGAGTGATGAATGAAACTGATGAGAAAATATGGGATGTGCAAGCGGGATTTAGGAAAGGAATGGGATGTATGGATCAAATCTTCTCTCTAAGGAGTATCACTGAAAAGTTCTTAGCTAAGAACCAAAAGGTGTATTGCTCCTTCATTGATTTAGAGAAGGCGTATGATAGGGTGGTAAGAAAGTGTTTATGGGAGGTGTTATCCAAGTTCGGTTTGGGGAGTCAACTTATACGTGCATTGGTATCACTCTATGAGGATTCTAGTGCATGTGTAAGAGTAAACGGGGAAAACACTGACTGGTTCGGAATCTCTAGGGGTGTCCGACAGGGATGTGTAGCTTCTTCGTGGCTCTTCAATTTGTTCATGGATGACTGTTTGACAGAGTTGCGTGAAAGTGATTATGGACTAAGGATGGGTGGATTCATCATTAAATGCCTCTTGTATGCTGACGATCAAGTGCTACTTGCATCGTCGGCAGAAGAGGTGCAAGAGATGATGAATATTGCATGTGAGTCTTTTGTAAGAAAGGGAATGAGGGTGAATGTGGATAAGCCCAAAACTATGGTTTTTGAGAGACAGGAAGATGTGAAAGAATGCGTGATTGCGATTGATGGTAAGGATGTGGAACAGGTGAAGGAGTTTGTATATCTGGGAAGTTTGTTTACAAGGGATGGAAAATGTGATGAAGACATTGAAAGAAGAGTGAAAAAGGGTAATGCGGTAAATGGAGCAATGAATAGCCTAATGATCAGTCAATCGGTGTCTGAAAAGGCCCGAATGGCTGTGCATGATGCTGTTCTTGTTCCTACGCTTATGTATGGAAGCGAATGTTGGGTGTGGCAGAAGAAGCATGAGAGCAGAGTGAATGCAGTAGAGATGAGGTCCCTCAGAAAAATTTGTAATGTTAGATTGTGTGACCGAGTGAGAAATAGCGTTATTCGTGAAAAGTGTGGTGTGAAAGATGATATTGTAAGAAAGATAGAAAAAGGAATGTTGAGATGGTTTGGGCACATAGAGAGGATGGATGATAGAAAATTGGTAAAAGGGATCTACAGAGCTAGTGTGGATGGTAATGTTAGTAGAGGACGACCACGGAGAACACACTTGGACCAAATTGAGAGTGTGCTCAAAAAGGCTGGCGTCCGAAGTATGAAGAATAAAAGAGCATGTATGAAAAGATTGACGGATGTAAACGAAGCTAGAGAGGTTTGTCAGGATCGTACGAAGTGGCGATCGATAGTCTCTGCCTACCCCAATGGGAATTAATGGCGTGAGTATATGTATGTATGTATGTAAAAAAAAATTAATTTTGTGGCTTGTTGAAGTGCTTGTAGAGTGATGTGGTCGAAAACCTTTATTTATTCTACAATCATTTCCGAATTCACCTTTCAAAAGAGGCGGAGGATTTTCAAATTCTAAAGCTTTGGTATTTATACCCGTATGTATGTTTATAAATGGTAATTACATTTATATGATGATGATGATGTGTAGTGTCGACTTAGAATAACACTACCCGATTTTCGAGCGAGCGGTTTGAGACCCATGACCAAAACATTTGTTATACAATCTGATCCCCACAAAAGTTCCAAGTGGCTGAGGAATTACAGAGTAGAAGTACGCTGAAATACGTATGTATGTAAGGCCATCATGTTCTTACCGAGAATTTATCTTTGATAGTTTGTCGATCCTTGTCGCGCAGTTTGGCTGGGAACTGCTCTTCCAATGATAAGTGGGATAACAGCTTGCTCCAACTGGAATTTATATGTTAGTTAGCGTTAGAGGTGGGTTAGTTCATTTATGTACTAGTAAGTTAGATAACATTCAAAATTATAATGTAAATCAGGATATCTTTTGGTGCATGACAAAAATAGCTTATCGGATTCTTTTGATATTTGGCATGAAAAATAACGAAATAGGCCAATTTCGATAATAGTTGATTTATCAAGCGGAAAGTTTGAAGTTGGGTGTCAGCTAGTTATACATATTTAAAAACATAAATATGATAATTTTACTGAAAGTGGAAAGTTTTAGTTTGAATATATATATTGACTGGGAGTAGATGACAAATTAGCGACATGATAGTCCAGTGGGTAGAACACTCGGTTATCGTGCAAGCGACTAGTGTTCAAATCCTGGGTCGGGCCTACACCAATTTCTCTTTTCTAAAGACATATGTGTGGTTAATTTATCATGGTTGTTAACGGTGAGGGAAAACATCGTGAGGAAACCCACATGGCTGAGTTGTACTTAGTCATGTGACAGTGTATTCGTACAAAACGGCGATAGGCCTGCCCCCTATCACGTGAGTACACTGTCTAAGCAAAACGTGGGTACCTTCTCTGGAAACTAGATGGCGCTTGCCATGTGAGTTCAGGAGTATTGGTACCTCTGCATTTCGGGGATAAAACGGCGTGAACGTTTATGTTTATGTTAGATGACAAATTTTAATCAACAAAAATCATTTGTATAAAAAATTAGGTGAATCCATGATAGTATGTCTGATTACCTCTTAATGTAATTGTTCCGATAGTCCTGCATCATGGCGTGGTAGTTGTGCGCGCATTGCGGTTCCACTAGCTGGACCAGCTCTAGCAGACCACTGCGCTGGAGGTTCTGGAAACATCCTTATTATCAATGAACATACATACATACATATACTCACGGCTATGAATCCCTTGCAGGGGTAGCCAGAGCTAGGGAATTAGAAATTCCGCAGCCACTTTTGGAAGTTGCGTGGCGAAAAGATGGTGGAATAAAGGTTCTTGGTGATAGGTATCCAACCGCATCGCCCAAAAATCCCTTAAAAGCCCCAATACCGTTAGTCGCCTTTTACGTACACCCACCGGAAGGAATGGGGTAGTGTTATTCTAAGCCGACACTACACAGCAATGCAATGAATAAATTTTGCTTAGTCTTTATAGTATTGAAAAACAGTCTCAGTCTTTTCTAACCACTTTTTAACCTTTTGAAAGAGATCGCTTTTAGTAATACTATAATAGTATAATTAAGAACACATCTGTGAAATAATACCTTTCTGTTGTAATGTGAATTAAAGTTAATAGCATTCTATTCACACATACATACATATGCTCACGGCTATAAATCCCTAAAAGGTGTAGCCAGAGCTTTGGAATGAGAAACTCCTAAGCCACTTTTGGAAGTTGAGTGGGGAAAAGATGGTAATAATAAATAATTGTTGGTGACGGGTCTCCAAACAATTCGCCCAAAAATCACTTCAAAAGCCCCTATACCCTTAGTCGCCTTTTACGATCACCCACGGATAGAAATGGGGTAGTGTTATTCTAAGCCATTACACGGCTAAATTCTATTCAATCGTAACCATTATCATCGCAGAACTTATGCAAAGGAACAATCAAATGCGGTCTTGATTTGAAGATGTATTATAACAAGACGAGATAAGTTATGTCTAGTTTTGGCATAAAAGTATGACATTTCTGCCCGCGGGTGCCGTAAGGGGTTTTGGTGTGGATTTGTTAAAATCGACTTAGTATAGCAAGTAAGAAATTTCTATTCTATCAGAAAATACGACTCTTTTTTGAATTAATACCCTTGTTATATGTGTTAGTTACTACAGTTCTGCATGAATTATAACAATATATTTAAACCCACCTGTAGTAGATACAACGTATTGTTCATCAGAAATATAGCTTTCAGCGCCTCAGGATACTGCTCGCTCATCGTCCGCAAACTCAAGTTCAACTGAGCCAATACTTTCCCTGTACAAATATATTATCACGTTAATACTCGAATATAAAAAGATAGGTGAAAATAAGTTTAAGTTCGTGGATTTATATTCACGATTTCACTAGAGATGGCAAGTTTTAAGATAAGGCTCAAGAAAATTCTAAATTCGGTATTCAACTAGGCTGGTGCTTACTGAATATACAGAGCAACGAAGTATAAGTTAATTATCATAACATATCAAGTGTGATAACCAACCGTGATAGCCCAGTGGGTAGAACACTCGGTTATCGTGCAAACGACTAGTGTTCAAATCCTGGGTCGGGCCTACACCAATTTGTCTTTTCTAAAGACATATGTGTGGTTAATTTATCATGGTTGTTAACGGTGAGGGAAAACATCGTGAGGAAACCCACATGGCTGAGTTGTACTTAGTCATGTGACAGTGTATTCGTACAAAACGGCGATAGGCCTGCCCCCTATCACGTGAGTACACTGTCCATGCAAAACGTGGGTACTCTGAACACCAGGTGACAAAGTCACGTGATGTTCAGAAGTATTAGTACCTCTGCCAACCCCTTCGGGGATATACGGCGTGAACGTTTATGTTTATGTAATGTTTATGTCAAGTGTTCCATCATTTCATAGCATTCATTTAAGTGTAAAGTTCTAAACCCTACAGTGAGGTCATATGTGTGGTTACTTTATCAAGGTTAACGATGATATAAATATCTACTATCTATCACGTGAATACTGTACAAGGAAAACGTCGGTACTCTGAATTAAGAGACAAAATCACGAGATTATCAGAAGATGTACCTCTGGAATTTAGGGCATGTATGTTAAGTAGAGTAATGAGTTATGTTCTATGTTAATATACGTTTATTTATTTGGATAAACAACAACGATATGCTGTAATAATCTTAATACTAAGTTGGTGGTACTTACTAACGTATATCGCCAACGCCATCTCGTCGCGGTCGCCGCCGGTCACGCCGGTCGGGGGCGGTAGTAACGGACCTGCAAGTGTTATAGTGTAGAGGTGAGATCTAAGTTAAGCTAACAATACTGAGAGTAAGATACGATCTAATGACTTGTGACTAGCTCTAAAGCGTTCCTTAAAACGTCTCATTAAAGTGTTGCGGTAGCCGAAAAGATTACATTAAACATAAACGGAACCACCCCCTGGCTTTGCAAAAATATCTAAAATACATAAAATCAAAACAAAAAAAAGAAAATTTCCTAAATTGCCTCTTGCTGAAGAAACTATATTTTCAGAAACTTGATAAACAGATAGATGGATAATACATTATAAAATACTGGTTTATTTTTACGGAACCAAATATGAATTAACAGAGTGTATTTAAAACAAAAAACAAACACTCACATAAAATACAGACATTTATACATATAATTTTTCTGCATATTTTCGGCTTAGAAGCACTCCAACCTATTTTTTTCCGTAAGTCAGTAACAGGCAACTAAGGGCCGGTGCTGACTGCCGGCATGGCATGGCAAAGGATTTCGGTACAGATATAGCATTTTTAATCTTATTACCATGCGTATAGAATTCATTTTGACACAACGATGCCGAGGGAGGCCGCGGTAGGACAGAACGTCGACATCGTTGTGTCAAAATGAAGTAAAATGAATTATATACTCATGGTAATAAGATTTAAAATGCTATATCTGTACCAAAATCCTTTGCCATGCCATGCCGGCAGTCAGCGCTGGCCCTTAGGGACAGTTTCACCACTCACAGATAAACTCTCTGATAGTCTATTCGGCACTTATCTGCCGTGTAAACAACAAGTTTCGGTTTCACAGGTCTCAGATAGTAATATCTTGCAGATAAACTCCCTGGTATCTTATCAGTCACATCAAGTGGCTGTTAAATTCTTATCCGGCAGATAAGAAACCTTTTTCATTATTTTCCCCAACTTGTAGACGGTAAATTATGAAACTGCTTTACCAATTTTCAAATTGTTATAAGAAGTGCTCTAACATGGACCTATTTGAATTTTTGGAAGACGACATTGACGAATATAATGAACATATTATGCGTCCTCGAAGGCCCGGTGTAATTTGTCCTCGCTCAAATTATTTTGAAATCCTTGATGAGACTGACTTTAGGACACGATTTCGACTCACTAAAAGTGCTGTTAGTAGAAAGTGAAATAAAAACTACTACGGACCAGTATGTATTAAATTTTATTATATAATCACATTTTCAGCAAGTTTTATTCCTTTGCATGGGAGTGTTTTCAATTTTGATCATGCATTTAAATTCGAGAACCTAATTTAAACGCAACGGTATGTACATTATTTTTACGATTATCGGGCAATTTGCGATGTATTCTGTGGCTTCCGGGTAATAATTAAAAATATTAATAAATACTTCTTATGCATTTACGCCTTAAATTAAAACTGTATTTATGATAATTCCGATATACATATACACAAGGCGTCCTACGGCGATGCCACACGGAGGGAAAGTACATCAAATATTAAAGATAGAATATTTTACAGAAATATTTTTTTCTTGAATTAGTCAAGTTCATTTAAATTTATTTTTCTTCTTAAGCGAATCATATTTAAGCTTAAGGTGCTAATGGCTAGTGGTGGGAAAAACGGCTACATTTAGATAACAGGCTTTAGACGCTATGCTTTAAATTTATAGCACGTTATTTTACGTGCGACATGATAGTCCAGTGGGTAGAACACCCGCCCGAAAAACAGAAGGGCGTGAGTTCCAATCCTGGGACGGGCCTACACCAATTTGTCTTTTCTAAAGTCATATGTGTGGTTAATTTATCATGGTTGCTAACGGTGAGGGAAAAACATCGTGAGGAAACCCACATGGCTGAGTTGTACTTAGTCATGTGACAGTGTATTCGTACAAAACGGCGATAGGCCTGCCCCCTATCACGTGAGTACACTGTCTAAGCAAAACGTGGGTACCTTCTCTGGACACTAGATGGCGCTTGCCATGTGAGTTCAGGGTAGCAGCGTGGCGACGGTGTCGGCGCACAGCTGTATGTTAGTGTGTGTGTAGTGCAATCATACCGACAGTGCGCTCGTGCTCGTGTATGGGTAGCAGCGTGGCGACGGTGTCGGCGCACAGCTGTATGTTAGTGTGTGTGTAGTGCAATCATACCGACAGTGCGCTCGTGCTCGTGTATGGGTAGCAGCGTGGCGACGGTGTCGGCGCACAGCTGTATGTTAGTGTGTGTGTAGTGCAATCATACCGACAGTGCGCTCGTGCTCGTGTATGGGTAGCAGCGTGGCGACGGTGTCGGCGCACAGCTGTATGTTAGTGTGTGTGTAGTGCAATCATACCGACAGTGCGCTCGTGCTCGTGTATGGGTAGCAGCGTGGCGACGGTGTCGGCGCACAGCTGTATGTTAGTGTGTGTGTAGTGCAATCATACCGACAGTGCGCTCGTGCTCGTGTATGGGTAGCAGCGTGGCGACGGTGTCGGCGCACAGCTGTATGTTAGTGTGTGTGTAGTGCAATCATACCGACAGTGCGCTCGTGCTCGTGTATGGGTAGCAGCGTGGCGACGGTGTCGGCGCACAGCTGTATGTTAGTGTGTGTGTAGTGCAATCATACCGACAGTGCGCTCGTGCTCGTGTATGGGTAGCAGCGTGGCGACGGTGTCGGCGCACAGCTGTATGTTAGTGTGTGTGTAGTGCAATCATACCGACAGTGCGCTCGTGCTCGTGTATGGGTAGCAGCGTGGCGACGGTGTCGGCGCACAGCTGTATGTTAGTGTGTGTGTAGTGCAATCATACCGACAGTGCGCTCGTGCTCGTGTATGGGTAGCAGCGTGGCGACGGTGTCGGCGCACAGCTGTATGTTAGTGTGTGTGTAGTGCAATCATACCGACAGTGCGCTCGTGCTCGTGTATGGGTAGCAGCGTGGCGACGGTGTCGGCGCACAGCTGTATGTTAGTGTGTGTGTAGTGCAATCATACCGACAGTGCGCTCGTGCTCGTGTATGGGTAGCAGCGTGGCGACGGTGTCGGCGCACAGCTGTATGTTAGTGTGTGTGTAGTGCAATCATACCGACAGTGCGCTCGTGCTCGTGTATGGGTAGCAGCGTGGCGACGGTGTCGGCGCACAGCTGTATGTTAGTGTGTGTGTAGTGCAATCATACCGACAGTGCGCTCGTGCTCGTGTATGGGTAGCAGCGTGGCGACGGTGTCGGCGCACAGCTGTATGTTAGTGTGTGTGTAGTGCAATCATACCGACAGTGCGCTCGTGCTCGTGTATGGGTAGCAGCGTGGCGACGGTGTCGGCGCACAGCTGTATGTTAGTGTGTGTGTAGTGCAATCATACCGACAGTGCGCTCGTGCTCGTGTATGGGTAGCAGCGTGGCGACGGTGTCGGCGCACAGCTGTATGTTAGTGTGTGTGTAGTGCAATCATACCGACAGTGCGCTCGTGCTCGTGTATGGGTAGCAGCGTGGCGACGGTGTCGGCGCACAGCTGTATGTTAGTGTGTGTGTAGTGCAATCATACCGACAGTGCGCTCGTGCTCGTGTATGGGTAGCAGCGTGGCGACGGTGTCGGCGCACAGCTGTATGTTAGTGTGTGTGTAGTGCAATCATACCGACAGTGCGCTCGTGCTCGTGTATGGGTAGCAGCGTGGCGACGGTGTCGGCGCACAGCTGTATGTTAGTGTGTGTGTAGTGCAATCATACCGACAGTGCGCTCGTGCTCGTGTATGGGTAGCAGCGTGGCGACGGTGTCGGCGCACAGCTGTATGTTAGTGTGTGTGTAGTGCAATCATACCGACAGTGCGCTCGTGCTCGTGTATGGGTAGCAGCGTGGCGACGGTGTCGGCGCACAGCTGTATGTTAGTGTGTGTGTAGTGCAATCATACCGACAGTGCGCTCGTGCTCGTGTATGGGTAGCAGCGTGGCGACGGTGTCGGCGCACAGCTGTATGTTAGTGTGTGTGTAGTGCAATCATACCGACAGTGCGCTCGTGCTCGTGTATGGGTAGCAGCGTGGCGACGGTGTCGGCGCACAGCTGTATGTTAGTGTGTGTGTAGTGCAATCATACCGACAGTGCGCTCGTGCTCGTGTATGGGTAGCAGCGTGGCGACGGTGTCGGCGCACAGCTGTATGTTAGTGTGTGTGTAGTGCAATCATACCGACAGTGCGCTCGTGCTCGTGTATGGGTAGCAGCGTGGCGACGGTGTCGGCGCACAGCTGTATGTTAGTGTGTGTGTAGTGCAATCATACCGACAGTGCGCTCGTGCTCGTGTATGGGTAGCAGCGTGGCGACGGTGTCGGCGCACAGCTGTATGTTAGTGTGTGTGTAGTGCAATCATACCGACAGTGCGCTCGTGCTCGTGTATGGGTAGCAGCGTGGCGACGGTGTCGGCGCACAGCTGTGCCACGGTGCCGTCCACGGGCGCGCCGTCCTCGCCGCCGCCGCCGCCGCGCACGCACTCCAGCAGCTCGTCCAGACTTGCTATGCACTGGAATTGCGATTGCTTGTTTTACTGACGTTAATCATGATAATTTCAGAAGAAGGACCTGTTTTAAACGTATTCATATGCACTTAAGACAAAAAAGAAGCGAGAGAACTAAATAGATTTTGTGATAATAGGTAAAAGGATAAAGGCGAAGGTTTTTGACACCAGTCTATAGAGGCACTATCCATGGTGCAAATCACTTTGTTGTCGAAAAGACGTTTGAAAAGTTTGTCCACACGTTGACGTCACATGACTCACAGAATGAATTTGAGAGAATTAATATAGAGAAAATAGAAGATGACAAAATTAGAGATGAATACGTACGAGTAAATTAGATGATAAAGTAAGTGGCGTGGAGATGACAAATAATACGAAAATAGTAGAAACATGAAATTTTTAAAAACTTTAATGTGTGAGGAACTATGAAGACTAATAAAGAGGAGAAAAGACTAAAATAGAAGAAGATGAGGAAAAGAAGCCGTTAGTTAGAGAAACGAAAAACCTTTTTTAAAGAAAACTTTACTAGTAGTCAGAGCTTATCAACGAATAGATGCAAATATAGCTGCTGATGTTGAGCAGAAAAGTGACAATGAATATATGAGAATTATGAATAATGTAAAGACGAAAATAGAATAGATAGACTTGATCTACAAGATTGTGTGAGAGGATACTCTCTGATAATTTCCGGAAGAACTAAAAGTTGTTTTGGAAATAAATCAGAAAGGCAAAAGGAGTTTCTTCGAACAGTAAGACATGAACGGAGTAAAATTGGCGAGAAAATAGAATAAAACTAGTATAAAAGCTTTTTTTTGAGTATTTGGAAAAGTAGATGGCACTTATTTCTTCGCCATTTTGCAGTAATATTGGGAATTGGGATGAAGCGATGCGGAACTTTTATAAAAGTGAGATTTGTATGGAAGAAACAAGAAATGCAATTAAAAGTATGATGGTAGGAAAATCGGCAGAATATGAAAAAGGTGGAAGAGTTGCTAGAGATCATGAATATTTCATATGCGTCATTTACCCTTTTTAAGAAAGGGTGTGAGAGTTAATGTGAATGAAACCAAAGAAATACGTTAGCCGCTTTTCGAAGTTAATTGGGGGAAAGATGGTAACAATAATGGATGATTGGAGATAGGTCTACAGCCACATCGCCGAACAATTACTTAAAAACCTCCAAAACCGTAAATCACCGGGGATCGCAGGGGAGCAGTGTGTTAATGTTATTCCAAGCCGACACTTAACAACTAGACATCGAAAGAAGAGTGAAAATGCGTAACGCAGTAAATGGAGCATCGACCAAATGACAAGTCAGTCTGTGGCTGAAGGCCCGAATTTGCAGTGCATAATGGCGTTCTAATTTCTACACTTATGTATGGCACCGAATTTTAGGTGCATGGTACAGATGAGGTCCCTCCGAAAAAAAGTAAGGATACGTAATCGATTGAAAAATAGTGTAATTTGTGAAAATATTGTAAAATGGATATAAATAATTGGATGTTGATGGTAATGTTATTACAGGTTATATATCTCGTACCATCTTTGCCTAAGATTTTGGAAAGACTTCGAAAACAATAATCGGCTTATAGTTTTATTAGAAACCGAAAATATGATTTCCTTAACTCAATTTGGATTGTTTATTTATTTATTTATTTATTTATTTATTTGAGAAACAAACGGTACACAATATTTCAAATAAGACAAAAATACAGAGAAGTTCTTGACCTATAAAGTTTCTACCAATTGATATACAGACGATACAGAAAAACGCAAATTAAATAACTAATGAAAACAAAACAATTATACATCAGTTGTAATGTGGATAATTTATACAGATGAAATTAAGTAAGTTAAATGAATTCTATTGTCATTCCCACCAGACCAAGCAAACACTACAAGATTACAAAATATGCATATAGATTTTAGGAAATAATGTTAATAATATTTTATGATAATAAAATATACCTAAATAAGATACTTACTTTTCAAGGTTAAAAATACATAAATTAATAATATATAAGATAATTATGAATGAAAGTACTTAAAATACATACTTTAATATAATAACATAATAAGTAAATATATAAATATAATATAATAAATAAATATAAATTCAAATAATTATATTAAGAGAAAATTGTATGACTCAAACATTTAGGGTCAATCCGCTGATTCAACAAACTCCAACTGTTTACAAAAGTTCTTAAATTGAGTTAATGATAAATCGAAAATGTCAGCTTCGGAAAATTTTGTATTGTAAGAAATAATAGCACGGGAAATAAATGTGTTGGTGGCATAATTAGTCCTAAGAGATGGTGTGTGGAATGTGAATGAGTTTCTAGTGTTGTGGGACGGACATCTGAAGTTTAACCTTGATAACAAATAAGGTGAATCAATTAGATTGTGGATGGTTTTAAATAACATTACTTGATCCCTAGTGTCTCTAGCACATTTTAAGGGTTTCAAGTTAGGAAGGTTGTTAAAGTATGGAAATCTATAGTTGAGGTGTTTAATAAACTTATTTTGAATTCTTTGAAGCATTTTGATATATACTTGATACATGGGGTTCCATACTGTTGAGCCATATTGGAGTATTGGTAGTACCAATGCATTATAAAGTGTTACAATAGTTTGAGGGCTTTTAAATTCTTTTGACTGACGAAGTACAAATCCTAGCAATTTATACGCTTTGGAGAATATGCTAGAAATATGTTTATCAAATAGCAATTTAGAGTCAATTATGATGCCAAGATCTCTAACCTCACTTGTTCTTGAAAGGACTTTGGAAAAAAGTGAATAGGGGAATAAATCATATTTGGTTTTCCTACAAAAGGATATAATATGGCACTTGTCTAAATTAAGTTGTAAATTATTATTACTACAATAGGTAGCAAAGCGGTCAAGATCCGACTGCAAGGCAAGGCAATCACCGTAACACGTGATAGTTTTATATATTTTGGTATCGTCAGCGAATAGAAGAAAGAGTGAATGGAAAAATACTTTGTAAATGTCATTTATGAAGCCCTTTACAGTTACGGCTTGCCATCGTCCTCGTATATAGGACTCAATCCAACGTAGCAGGTCTCCGTGTATACCAAAGTTCTCGAGTTTAGCAATTAATATAGAGTGGCAGATTTTATCAAAAGCTTTTGAGAAGTCTGTATACACAGCATCTACACGGTGACCAGCATCCATAGCCTCAGACACATTCTCAATGAATTCGCAAACATTAGTCTCAGTTGAACGTTTGGTGACGAATCCATGCTGCTCACTTATGATATGAGGTCTAATTATGGGGAAAATCATATCATAAACAATTTTTTCCAGTAGTTTTGGAAGAACAGAAATTTTAGATATTGGTCTGTAGTTCTTTACATCATGTTTGTCGCCGGTCTTAAAAATTGGTGTGACGTAGGATAACTTCCAACGATCGGGAACAATACAACTTGTGATAGATAATTGAAATAATAGATGAACGGGTCGGGAAATAGATAAATGAATTCTTTGTAAAAATAAGGGATGTAAACCGTCCGGTCCCGCACCAATTGAAGTATCCAATTGTTTCAAATAACGAGTAACCAAGGACAATGTGATAGAAATTTTATGTAAATTTATACAAGAGCTATGACATTCTTGGGATGTGTAGTTACTAATATCTTTTTCAAAAACGGCTCTAAAGTTTGTACTAAATAATTCAGCGATCTGCATACCAGTATCACCCTTCGCACCATCAAGAAACATAGTATCAGGAATATTACTCGAATTACGTTTGCACTTGATATAATTCCAAAACATTTTACTATTTTTGCTAATATTTTCCTCCACAGAATTAATGTACGTGTCATAATCCGATTTAGACACCAATTTCTGACGCTTTCTTAGAAGTTTAAACTGTTCATAATCAACTGTCCGCTTGTATATTTTCCACTTTTTATGTACCTTAAGTTTTTCCTTAATTATTTTTCTTAATGGCTTGCTAAACCATATTGGGTAATTGTCGTTATGTTTGTCAATTACTGAAGGTACATACATATTAATTAAACCAATTAATTGCTCATAAAAGATATCAGTCGCCTCGTTAATATCACAACCAGCGAACAATTTGTCCCAATCGGTATTAGTAACAGCATGGTGGATACTATCAAAGTCAGCAGCATGGAACCGCCAGCGCAAACGAGATGGGGGCTGCAGGTCTTTTGGAAGCTCTAAAGTGACAGACACGGAAAGAGTTGGGTGGTGTAGGTCCTCAGGTACCAGTGGTGAGGAAGAACGCGAAACTTTACAGGGTAAATTACTAAATACAAGGTCAAGGCATCGATCATTATGGTTATGAATATTATTAAATTGACTACACCCTGTAAAATCTAGGAAATCGGCAATAATAGAAATTTTGTTATTTTCTAATGGGTTACATAGTTTTACACAAGACTCATGAGGTCCAACTTTGGACCAAATGGCCGTACCTACATTAAAATCACCAAGTAAAATAAATGCATCGTCCGGGTTTTTCAACATTGCCTCGGATAAGGTCTCAAAAAATGATGTTAAGTTATCTAAATGGTTATTACTCTCTTGAAAGTAGCTACATATTAAGTGAATCTGTTTGTACGGACATTTCATTGATTCTGATCCACCTTTCAGTGAAATGCAAACCACTTCAAGGCCAGCAATAGCGGGAAGAGAGAAATTATCTTGTCTTAGCGTAACTTTTAAATCACTACGGACGGCGATTAACACGCCACCCCCCCGCCCCTCGCTGCGTTCACCGTACGGTCTATCATGCCTATATACATTATATCTGTGATCAAACAACTCACCATCAAAAATCCCAGGTAGCAGCCACGTCTCACTTGCACAAATTATGTCGTAATCACTGTTCACAACACTTTGAAAGAATAAACTAGATTTCGTTCGCAAACCGCGAACATTCTGATAGATTATGTCAAAACCCATTCTGGATATAGTAAGCGATATTGAGCACTTTTAAATAAAGTACTTTTTTTAGGTTTCACTAATGATAGGATTACAAAGTGTGTGACAAGGTCACGTCTTGTGCAAAAAATCAATTAATTATGCTATGAAAAAGTAGTTTATCATATTTTAAGTTACTTTGATAAAAATTTGCAAGGTTTTGGCTGTTTTCCTAGATAAACCAAATGCTTTTGACACTTTTCTATCCATATTCTTATAAAACAACTGGTCCATTGTCGGTTGAGGACTAACTCTTTTTAGTTTTAATCCGGTCAATTTATACATTCAAGGTTACATAAATTCATAAGAAGCTGAAAATTGGCACAATTGTTCAAAACATGATTATAAATGAAACCTCAAAAGTCCCCATCGTTCCGAGGTGTGCTAAAATTTTTACACGAGGTCAAAGGTCAAAAAAATGAGTTTTTTTGTGATTTTAAGCGAAACGGTGAGTTTTTTCGCAAAATCACCCAAGTACAAAATTATAGATCAAAAATTCTCTACAAAAAAGATGTTATATTTTTTTTCCTAAAAGCCACCATTTTGAAGATATAACGCGTTGAAAAGTTCGATCATTGGTAATCTTCATACTTTGCACACGTTTCCACGCCACCTATGAGGTAGTGTACTTAGCGCGTTTTATTTTGTGGCGACCGCTAGACGGCGAATTCACTCGCATACTAGCAGCGTCATAAAAAATCGTACATCGCGGTATCGAAATGTTTCTCTAGCTAAAACATAAATACAAATTCTAAGTTGGTACACAACAGGGTGTACTGGCCAGTATATCTTTGCTGTTCCCACAGTGTTGACCCCCGACAACAACATGACGAATCTTTCTACTACATTTCTCAATCTACCCACATCTTATACTCCTCGCTTACCTTACCAAACTACTCTACTCACCCTACCGAGCATCTACTGGCACGCTACTCTGCCTCACTGCTCACACGAGACTCTACTACTAGACGGCGAACTCGCTCGCACACTAGTCCCTCTCTACTATTGGTAACAGGTACCTCCTAGCTCTTCGATATCGTCTATCGACTAGGAGGGGAGTACTGTGGCGACCGCTAGACGGCGAACTCACTCGCATACTAGCAGCGTCATTAAAAATCGTACATCGCGGTATCGAAATGTTTCTCTAGCTAAAACATAAATACAAATTCTAAGTTGGTACACAGCAGGGTGTACTGGCCAGTATATCTTGGCTGTTCCCACAATTTTAACGTGGTATCTCCTGTAGGCCTATTCCACGGGTCTGCAGTGATTTTATTTGTTTTAAAACTATTGTAAAATATTATTGTACATATCGGTTGGTTAAAATAATGGCGGTGTAATTAAAAATGAAATGATTTATATTCCTCGTCTGATTCGTAATTTTCCAGGATTACTGTTTCTTGTCCTTCGTCTTCTTCCTGTTCTTCTTCTTCTTCTTTTTCTTCTATTTCACAGATCAACTGTCCCACTAGCGATTCCTCATTGGTATCATATGAGTCTTCTAGATTAGCTGACTCAACATTAGAGCACGATCGGCCTTGGCAGTTTGTGCATGCCAGGGAATAAAACAGTCCAACTTTTCTGCATCCACATTTAGCATTACAACCATTTTTACAGTTGCAAAATATTGGGTTGAGAAGTTTCTCAGGTGCTGGTGGAAGTAAAGTTAGAACTGGCTCTAATGTATTGTCGATCAACTTCCGACCCCAGTCTTTAGGGTCCAGCTAATTACCAAGCCACACTTGAACTTGGTAATATACCCGAAATAAATGTTGGTGAGCAGCTACTGAGGTTTAAGTTATAACACGTTATAAGTGATGTTCATGCGTGGCGTACATGTGCAAAGTATGAAGATTACCAATGATCGAACTTTTCAACGCGTTATATCTTCAAAATGGTGGCTTTTAGGAAAAAAATATTGGTATCTTTTCTGTAGAGAATTTTCTGATCTACAATTTTGTACTGGGAAGATTTTGCGAAAAAACTTACCGTTTCGCTTGAAATCGCAAAAATCTCACTTTTTTGTCCTTTGACCTCGTGTAAAATTTTCAGCACACCTCGGAACGATGGGGACTTTTGAGGTTTCATTTATTTGAACAATTGTGCCAAATTTCAGCTTCTTATGAATTTATGTAACCTTCCTCCTTATTTTAGGCCTAAATTGACCGGACTATTTCTTTTCTTTTATACTATTTAACAAAGAGGAATCAATTCACAACAGAAGACAGCTACTCAAGTAAAAGCAGAAGTGCTATTAATGGCATTCTACAAGGCTCTGTTTTAGAACCTACATTATTTCTAACATATAGAAAATTTATTATGCCATAAAAACCTGTAAAACGCTAAAATAAGTATTTTCTAATTACATCGTTGCAATTTTTGATGAACCCTTGTGGGAAAAAGTGTTTAAAATATCTGAACTAGAATATAGCGAAATTATGGAATGTTTAAAAGAAACATTGAAAAAAATAAATATTGCCAAAACATAAAGAAAATATAATTAGAATTACTGTTCATGAAAATCTTTAGGGATTATTACTAATAAATAAAGGGAAGAAAAAGTTCGACACTAGTGGGAATCGAACCCACGACCTCCGGGTATACTATACTTTCCTTTATTTATTAGTAACAAGCTGACCCGACCTACTTCGTTCTGTCAAAGATTTACGTTTACTTGATAGATGTCATCAAATTGTCCTGTTTAGCCGACCCGCTGATGGTCTCTGTCATGCGATGAGCAAAAATATGTTTTGAATATTATCTACATAACTTTTCAATTTTGTTTAAAGCTAAGAACCTTCTTCAAGTTTCAAGTAACACGTTACAAAAAATATCAATCGAATCGGTCTAGCCGTTTTGAAGTTTTGCGCTTAGCAACACATTTAGTGATCCCTTTTTATTATACATACATACATATACTCATGGCTGTAAATCCGTAGAAGGGGTAGCCAGAGCTAAGGAATTAGAAATTCCTCAGCCACTTTTGGAAATGTGAGTGGGGAAAAGATGGTAAAAATAAAGGTTGTTGGTGGCGGATCTCCAACCGCATCGCCCAAAAATCCCTTAAAAGCCCCAACACCGTTAGTCGCCTCTTACGTACACCCACCGGAATAAATAGGGTAGTGCTATATACAGGGTGATTTCGGGGTCGTGATCCCAACCATTTTTTTCTGACTCAGTAAATGATTGCGATGCTACCTGTATTTATTTTAATTGAAACAAAGATGATTCGTTATTTACTTATTTTTATTTACTGACTCTAAATGCGTGGTCCCGACGTAAACCCGACTTTTTATATTACACCTTTTTAGAAAACAAACTCCTTGTTAGAATACTTAATAATTTATGAGTAAAAATGTGACAACACGTCAAAGTCAATAAACAATAACAATAAATAATAACGAAACAAAGATTTAAAATAAAATAAATTCATTATGCCTCCGCCGTACCCATTTTCTAATATCGAGCGATCAGATATGGTTTGGTTATGTTTTACTATCAAACACACAACACTACCAGAGCAAGTGAGATGTTTCATCAGCAATATCGTCATATCAATTGCAACTACTGCAATGATTGTTAAGTCCATGCACTTGACAAAAAAAATCTTGGGAAATAGTAGGGTGACCATGATCTCGAATAGTCGCAGGTATTTTTTGTAAACTTATATTGATGTCGCTGGTGTGCTGTTAGTCCTAACCTATCGTGATGCTTAGGAGAAAGTAAGTTAAATGCTTCTTTCTTGCCCCACGACCCCGTAATCACCCTGTATAATATAACAATTAGCATCAGCGGTAGTAATTACTAACTACAGCCAACCGAACACACTTTTTTTAAACTCATTCATACATTAGAAAAAAAAAACATGTACCTAAAGTTAATTTTTTTTTTTTTTTGCTATTATAATTGACTAATAAATAAAGAATAAATAAAGGAAAGAAAAATTTCGACACAGGCGGGGATCGAACCCGCGACCTCGGGTAAACGCCCCCCATGAGGTTATCATGAACAAAAAGATTTGAATTATTATAATTGACGTCAATATTCTTTTAAGAGCTCGAACAGCCATTATTGAAGTGGCAAACTTTAAAGGTTTTAGATCCTGCAACACTTTTGTATAAGGAATTTCGTCTTGTCTTTTAAAAGATTCATAGTGTTGTTCTAGAAATATTCACAATATAATCCGAGTGAGAACGTATATTTCCTGCGGTAGAACTCAAAATTGCTTTAATAAATATACCATGTATATGTTCTATGTGATATACTTATTTAATGTGTGTTGCTGAATCTTAATTATTATAAGTCTTGTATAAAAGGATCTTTATCGTATAAGTGTAGCTGTAAGTTGTAATTACATAATAGATCAATAAAATTAAGTCATGATCAAAACAAAAACAGAACATTCAGATAAAAAATAACAGATACTTTTTATGTAAAGCATATTTATTAAAGTTATTATATTTTATTAAGCTTCAGAGTTCTTTAAGTACACCTATTTTTTTTAAAATATCGATGTAATAATATCGACGATATTTTATGTCGATTTGGTAACCACTGAACTTAAAGCAGATGCGTGGTTTATTTGTTCATATATCGGAGTATTTACAGTATGAAGGATAATATACTAGAAACATATGTATCCTGTAAACAGTGAAAAAGTGTAGGAAAATATACATCATGCATACATACATATACTCACGGCTACAAATTCCAAAAATGGTTTGCCAAAGCTTTAGAATCCGAAAATTACATCATTTGGAATTAAAGTGCAGAAAGCATTGTAAACTAAAGTGATGTGTAACGGATAATAATATTCATGTTAAATACTTTATCGGTTCTACGGTTTGCCATGCACATCTCTAGTTTAAAAATAGCTTAGCAATAAGGACATCTCTATTATCTGTCTAGATGGTCTGTGGTGAACAATAAAATGAAGAATACGTGCCTCAATAATGTTTTATTTAAAATCTATCAGCAGAGCGTGGTTACGATCCACGGACCTCTGAACAAGAAAAAAGTAGCGATGCCAAAGCAAAGTCGCTCATCGTTTCTTGCGTGAACGATAGCCATCTTGAATCTCTAAAAATGTGTAGAACTGCTGCGGAAATGATGCAAAAATTAGAAAATATTTTGGAAAGAAAAAGTTCTTTTAAAAGATTAATTTTAAAAAAGAAATTGCTGTCCATGAAATATACGAGTAACGGAAAAATGCAAGAACACATTCAAAACTTCGATGCCGTGATAAATGAATTGGAGTCATGTGGTTGTAAAATGGAGGAAGATGATAAAATATGCCACTTGCTTTTAACTTTACCCAGTGAATATGACATAGTCATCGCGACAATAGAATCAATAGATGATTTGAAAATGGATTTGGTGAAATCAAAACTTTATGATGCTGAACTTAAACTAAAAGAAAAAGGAAATGATAGTGTTGATGGGACATGTTTTATTACGTGCTACAATTGCCACAAACTCGGACACAAGTCATTTGAATGTCCAAATAATAGAGGGAACCACAGAGGTCGTTATAGAGGAAGATTTAAAGGAAGAGTAAGAAGAAGAGGTTTTCAGAGAGCACAATTAACCGAAGCAGAAGAAACTAATATGATATTTGTTGCCGAGGGTGAAGCGCAAGTGTCTGAAGAAGAAAATAAAAATGAAATAAATTTTGTTGTGGATTCGGGTGCGACTCATCATTTCGTTCAAGAGAAGAACCAAAAGTATATGACAAATATAACAGAACTGGATACAACAATGTACATAAAGATAGCAAATGGTCAGATACTGGAATCTAATAAGAAAGGTATTCTACGAGTGTCATGCCAGAACTATAAAATAAGTATTGAAGCGCTTATAGTGAAAGGATTGTCGCACAATTTACTGTCAGTGAGCAAATTAATGGAAAAAGGTTATGACATACTATTTAAAGAAGGAAAATTGAAAATATTCAAAGGAAATAACAAAATATTTGGAGAAAAAATTGGAAAATTATATGTATTGAAGTTTGAAATGATTAAATATAAAAATATTGAAAACTGCAACAAAGCAAATGTAAGTAATAATATATGGCATGAACGGCTTGGCCACTTGAACAGAAAAAGCTTGAAATTGATGAACTTGCCTTGTAGTGAAGATATGTGTGATGCTTGCATGAGAAATAAAAGTACTAGACTACCATTCAAGCCTATTCTGAGAAGAGAAACAAAACAAGTTGGAGAATTGATACACAGTGATGTGGTCGGGCCAATGAGAACTGAAACTCAAGAAGGATATAGATACTTTCAAACAATTTTAGATGACTACTCTCACTTTTGTCAAACATATTTACTAAGGAACAAATCGGAAGCAGCGAATAACCTAAAAAATTATATAAACAATTTAGAGAGACAAAGAGCAATAAAAGTGAAGAGAATTCGATGCGACAACGGCGGAGAGTATACATCAAATGTTTTAAAACAATTCTGCACAGAAAAAGGGATACAGATAGAGTATACTTTACCATACAGTCCTCAGTCAAATGGGAAGAGTGAACGTATGAATAGGACAATATTTGATAAAGCTCGTACTATACTAGAAGAATCAAATCTACCCAGGAAACTATGGGGCCATGCTGTATTGACAGCTACATTTTTAATAAATCGGTGTCCCTCGAAGGCGATCAACAATGAAATACCAACTAAACTTTTTGGAAGTGAAATGATGCTTAATAGACTAAAGCCATTTGGATGTAAGGGGTGGATGGTTATCTTACCAAGACAAGACAAACTCAACCCAAGAGCAAAAGAAGTGAGACTAGTTGGTTATACGAGAAATGCATACAAAGTCTGGGATCCATTGACAGACACTGTTTCATTAACAAGAGATATAAGATTTGATGAATCTGACAACCGTTATAACCCTAAAAAGACAAATGAAGACAAAAATTACTATTACCAGTTTGAAGAAAATGAAACTGGAAAGGAAATTGAAACAAAGAATAAAGAAAATATAACAAACAACACAGAAAATAATGAAGAAAATGTAACAAACAACACAGGAAATGAAAATCAAAAGGAAAATGAAGAAGATCAAAATGAAAAAAGAACAGATAATCAAGAAAAACCCACAACAAGATCAGGAAGAGAAATTAAAAAACCAAATTACATAAAAGACTATGAACTATATGAAGCATATTGTTTAATAAGCATTGATGAAGAACCACAAGACTACCAAGAAGCTATAAAGAAAGGGTGGAAAGAAGCAATAGAAAATGAACTGAAAGCACATGCAAAAATGAATACCTGGACTATAACTGACTTACCAGCTGATAAGAAGGCTATTGAAGCTAAATGGGTGTTTAAACTGAAAGAAAATAACATAAAGAAAGCAAGACTGGTAGCGAAAGGGTTTCAAATCAAAGAACCAGATGATTTCGGTAAGAACTATGCACCAGTGGCTAGATCATCAACTGTAAGAACATTTCTTGCTCATGCCGTTCACAAAGGTTGGTCTATAAGACAATTGGATGTCCCAACTGCGTTCCTGAATGGAAATTTAGATTCAGAGATATATATCAAGCCACCAGAGGGCGTCGAAGTCGCCAACAACAAAGTGTTAAAGCTAAATAGAGGCTTGTATGGACTGAAAGAAAGCCCTAAGGTGTGGAATCAACGATTCAACGAGTACATGGAAGAGAAAGAATTTAAGAGATCACAAAACGACTTTTGTTTATACATTGGAAATAATACATGGCTTTTGATATATGTCGACGACATACTTATTACTGGATGTGAAGAAAACATAGAGAAAATAGTAAAAGACTTAAAACAGGAATTTCAAGTAAAAGATTTTGGCTCACCTAAAAATTTTCTTGGAATGGAGATAGAAAGAGTAGAAAATAGCATGAAAATAACTCAGAAAAGACAGATAGATAAAATGCTTGAAAAATTTAATATGACTCAATGCAATGGAACATTAACACCGCTTACTAAAGGATATCAGTTTGATAATACAGAAGATATACTAGAAAACATTCCATACCGACAATTGATTGGGAGTCTACTATATGTATCAACTACCTCTAGACCAGACATATCATTCTCAACAGCATATCTAAGCCAATATTTGGAAAAACCAAGTCAAAGCCTATGGATTCAAGCCAAAAGAATCTTAAGATATTTAAAAGCTACAGCGGATCAAGGACTTGTATATGAAAGAGGAAACAAAGAATGTTTGGAAACATATTCAGATTCTGACTGGGCCGGTAACAGTACTGATAGAAAAAGTGTTTCTGGAAGTGTTACAATGTATAATGGGAATGTTGTCTCATGGTTCTCCCGAAAGCAACCATGTGTAGCTCTTTCAACGGTCGAAGCTGAATATGTGGCAGCGGCAACTAGTGTTTGTGAACTCCTTTATGTGAAAGGACTTTATTGTGACTTTAATGGACAGAACAGTGAAGTGAAGTGTGTGCTCTATATGGACAATAAAGGTGCAATTCAACTAGCCAAATCTTTTGAAAATAGTAAACGGACAAAACACATTGACATCAAAACTCATTTCATTAAAGACTTAATTTCCAAAAAGGTTATTGATGTGGATTACATTTGTTCAAATGAAAACTTGGCAGACTTGTTTACCAAAACCCTATGTAAGGATAAGCTAAATTTATTAAAAAAATACTTAAACATTTTCTGATTTGCTAAAACTAGAAAAATTACTCTAAAACTTGTTTTTACTGTATTTTACTGTGTGTTTTTTCTTTAAAATTGTTTTTAATTTTTTTTTGTGTCTTAGTTTTAATTTTTAAATTGTAATGAGTATGGGGTATGTATGGCAAATTTTTTTTTGTTAATTTAAGCTCATAAGCTATGCTCTTAAGCGATCTCAAGTCAGGTCAGACTTTCAATCGAGGGTGGATGTTAAATACTTTATCGGTTCTACGGTTTGCCATGCACATCTCTAGTTTAAAAATAGCTTAGCAATAAGGACATCTCTATTATCTGTCTAGATGGTCTGTGGTGAACAATAAAATGAAGAATACGTGCCTCAATAATGTTTTATTTAAAATCTATCAATTCAAACGTATGAAAATAGCGTGTGGCCTAAAATTGTGCGGCCTTTGCCCAGCAGTGGGAAACAAATTAGGCTAATAAAATTATAAAAAATAGTGTTGATATTATATATTACTAGGTGAACATAAAAGGTTCAAAAAAGTTAAAAAAGTACCTTAAACTTAAAAGAATTGTAAGGAATCATGTTAAAAAACTTAATAAACTAAGGTGTAGTCAACATCATGAGATGAAGTTTAAGTTAAATAGGTTAGAACAACTATGTAGTGATTATGAACTTTCTCTAGACAATAATAAAGTTAAAATTAGCCATGATAATAATAGGATTATAGAATTAGAAAAATCTCTTCAAGATATAACATTAAAGTATCACAATAGTCACTTAGAGATGCAAAGCTACATAGAAGGATTAGAAGAAATTATAGAGTTAAGTAAAGAAAATATAAAAACAGTAGAAACGCTATCTGGTTTTTGCAATAAGTGTGACAGTGTAAGTACTGTCATAAATGATGTATCTCCTGAAAATAGAAATAATATGGTTAAGCCCACTTTTGCCTACAATAGAAGTGTGTCGACTCAGAGGACTTTAGTCTTCTCCGATTCTCTTGGTGTTAACATTGGCCATCATTTAAACAAAGAATTAGACCAATGTATCTTAAATACTTGTATGCCCGGAGCAAGTTACTCTCAAATAATAAATTCTATTTTAAAAGAACAATATGACTTGAATACTACTTTAGTTATTTTAATAGGTTCAAGTAATAAGGTGAATCCAAGTGACTTAAAGAAATCATTTGAGAGGTTAGTTAATTTGAATGTTAGAAAAATAATTATAAGTGACTTCCTATATTCCAAGCATCTTAGCTATAAGGTTAACACTAGGATATATAAATTAAATATGTTACTATATAATTTGACTTTGGGATATAGGCAAAAAATTGTTAATTTTAATATAAATAATTATATTAAGAAATCATTAATGACTAAGAGTACCTTGAAAGTACCTGAACATTCTAAAAAACGTCTAGCTATGTTACTAGCTAGTAATATAGTATACAATAATGTTATTAATTTGAATAACATAACAATTTCAACTGACTTGGATTCAGTTATTAGTACAAGTACTAATGTATCTGCAAATTTAGCTTTCAACTAGGTAGTAAGACAAAGGAAAAGGCATACATTCCACTCGTTCATCAGAACATACAGAGCCTTTCCTGCAAATTATTAGAATTAGAGTTATTCGTTAATAAGTACAATGTTAAAATACTTTGTTTGACAGAACACTGGTTAAAAACAGAACAAATGAACTTTAGTTTAAAGAATTACATGGTGGGCAGTTGTTTTAACAGGGAGTCCATAATGTGTGGGGGTAGTATGATACTATTATATGTAGACATTAAATTTAAAGAAAGAAAAGACATCTGTAGACTCTCTGTTGAACAACATGTAGAAATCTCATGCATTGAATTGAGCAAGTATATAATTTTGTGTGTATATCGCCCACCCAAACGTAACTATGACATCTTTGAAGCAGCGATGGAGGATGCTTTGGGGATGGCTTCCCGCAGCTCCGGAGAGGTTGTAGTTTGTGGGGATTTCAATGTTGACTTATTAGGTGAGGGTCTAGTAAAGGAGAGAATCTTAACATTTTTTCAATCATTTAATCTTATAAATGTATTTAATGAGCCAACCCGAATTACCTCGACCTCTGCAACATGTTTAGATAATATTTATTGCAATTGTGACTACTCTGGTCACTTCCTTTTTGATAGCATTACCTCAGACCACAAGGGACAATTCATAAATTTAGAATTAACCATTGAAAAAAAAAAGTCAATTGTATGTAGACAGATAACTGAAAAATAACTTAGCTTATTTGAAAATAATATTGGGTCTAGCATCAGCCCCCCAATGAGAAGCAGTGAAACATTAGAGAATTGTCTTTCTTTCATCAATGAGCTAAAAACAGAATTTAACAAAATCTTTAAAACGAAGGTAATACCATGTAATACAAAATGCTCTTTTGCTGAATGGGCCACCGCTGGAATTAGAATAAGTAGAGATCACCTATATAACATTTATGGAGAAAAGTCCTATAACTTCAACCAAGATTTTATTATTTATGTCAGAAATTATTCAAAAATTTTCAAAAAAGTTTGTGGTGAAGCTAAATCTAGATGCATAAAACATAAAATTAAGAATTCTTCTAACAAGAGTAAGACTGTCTGGAAAATAATTAACAGTGAAACTGGAAAACTAAAGTCCCCGCATGATCTCAATTTATTATTAGATAATGAACTGATACAGTCAAGATCACAAATTGCTGACATTTTTGAAAATCATTTTATAAATACCCCTCAGACAACAGAGAAATTAAATTCATGTCCCCAAAAAGCTCTTGAGTTGTTGGAACAAAATGTTACCAAAACAACAGCACAGTTTTCTTTCAAGTATGTTGACAGTAATGATATAATTAAAAATTTTAAAACCATTAATCTTAAAAAACCGAAGACATAACAGGAATGTCAGTTTTCGTCATAAACAGAATAATAAATATAATCGCTCCCCATTTAACGATACTTTTTAATAAATGTATAGATATAGGAGAATTTCCAGACTGTATGAAGTTAAGTAGGCTCATCCCACTACATAAATCAGGAGATAGTCAGGACTTTACCAACTATAGGCCTATTTCTATTTTACCAGTTCTCAGTAAGGTTTTTGAGAAAATCATGTCCAACCAAATGCTTTCATATTTCAATAAAAATAATATATTCCATGACGAGCAATATGGTTTTACTAAAGGTAGGTCTACTGTAGATGCAGGAGTGTCACTAATGAAACATATTTTTAATTCATGGGAAAACTCCCGGGATGCGTTAGGTATATTTTGTGACCTCACAAAAGCTTTTGATTGTGTAAAAAAGGAAATAGCGTTGACTAAACTTAAATATTACGGTTTTGACGAGCAAGCACTGAAATTAATGGCATCATATCTTCATAAAAGAACTTTAAAGGTTGATATTAATGGAACCACGTCGAAAGGATCGGAAATAGAGATGGGCGTTCCTCAAGGTTCTATACTTGGCCCATTACTGTTTCTGATTTATATTAATGATTTACCATTTATGGTACAAAAGTATTCTGAGATAGTTATGTTTGCAGATGACACATCTTTAATATTTAATGTAGCGAGATCCTCTACATCTCTTGACGACGTAAATAAAGCTATCTCACTGGTATTGCATTGGTTTACTGTAAATAACCTGGTTCTGAATGCCAAAAAAAATAAATGTATTAAATTTACTTTACCGAATGTTAGGCAAGTTGACGCCAATATTGTTATTGACAGTGAAAAAGTAGAATTAGTGAAAGAGACAAAATTCCTAGGGATAATAATCGATTCTAAGTTGCAATGGGGACCCCATATACTAACACTTTCTAAAAGGCTGAGCTCAGCCGTGCGTAAGATTAGAGAAATAGCAGACATAGAAACAGCTCGCATTGTTTATTTCAGTTATTTTCATAGTATTATGTCGTACGGTATTTTATTATGGGGTAAAGCGGCTGATGTTCATAAAGTTTTTGTCTTACAAAGGCGAGCTATCCGATCTATTTACATGTTAAGGTCGAGGTATTCGTTGCGCGAAAAATTTAAAGATATTGGCATTTTAACTGTCCCTTGCCAATACATATTTGAGAATTTAATGTATGCCAAAAAGAATATAGGCCAATTTAGTAAAGTTAGTGATAGGCATACTGTTAACACTCGGAATAAGGAGAAACTTAACGTACCGAAGTGGAGACTTAATAAAGTAAGTAACTCCTTTATGGGACTATCCCTGAAAATGTTCAATAAACTTCCTTCTGACATATTGGAATTGACTGTGGCATCTTTTAAAAAGGCAATTAAAGCCATGCTTTTAAAGAAATCTTACTACAGTGTTCAAGATTTTTTAAACGACAAGGACCCAACGCGCACATGACCATGTCCGTAAAGCTATAAATCTTCCCTCGTTATTCCTAGGAATAATTGTCTGGTGAGGATTTTTCTTCTCACGTTATGTGATTGGTTTTTGTGATGGACAATTTATTTTAATTATGTCAAACTAGCGTTTGGTTTGGTCGCATAGAAAATCTTTTGTAAAATAAAAACATGTTTATAAACTGAAATTGTACAAACGATATTTTGAAAAAATGAAAAAATGTGAATGTAAAGAGTTTCTTTGTTGCTTCTTCTCTTTACGAACACCTTCCGAAGCAACGGATTAACGATTAATTTAAAACTTTGACGTTCAAAAAATGATAGTATTTAACTTTATTTTGAAAAATAAACTTTTTGACTTTTTTTTTTTGACTTTTTGACCCGACGTACTTCGTACTGTCAAATTTGCTTATGTCAAAGCTTAAGGCGTTTTTTTTAAATAATTTAATAAAACCTCAAAAATTGTAGCCTATGTGTTATTCTGATGTATAAGCTATAGTCTATGTGTTATTCTGATGTATAAGCTATACTGTGGTAAAGTTTCATTCAAATCCATTCAGTAGTTTTTACGTGAAAGAGTAACAAAGATCCATACATCCATACTTACAAACTTTCGCCTTTATATATAATACTAGCTTTTTGCCCGCGACTACGTCCGCGTCGACAACATTTTTTTCATCCAGTTTATATAAAAAAAAGTTATATAAAAGATATAAGGGACACTGAGGCTTTTTAAGTGATTGTTCAGCGATGCGATTGGAGACTCATCACTAAAATCCTTTATTTGACTACCTTTTCCGTATTCAACTTCCAAAAGTGGATGAAGAATTACTATCTCCGAAGCTATGGCTACCCTTTTTGGGATTTATGGCCGTTAGTGTATATATACTGATGAATGATTGATGGATACATACATATACTCACGGCTATAAATCCCTTAACGGGGAAGCCAGAGCTTTGGAATTAGAAATTCCTCAGCTAATTTTGGAAGTTGATGAAAATGTGGTAATAATAAATAAATGTTTTTGGTGACGGGTCTCCAACCACATCGCCCAAAAATCACTTCAGAAGCCCCTATACCCTTAGTCGCCTCTTACGATCACCCACGGGTAGAAATGGGGTAGTGTTATTCTAAGCCGACACTACACTGCAGTTGATTGATTGATTGATGGATGAATTTCATAAATTCTATATTTTAATGGTTATAACAGTCAATCGCACCAAGTTTCAAGTTTCTAAATACAGAAATGTCAAAAATCTCTATACTAACTTTCATTTGCTATTTCAACCCCTCAGTGCCATAAAACATATGATAAGTTCTATGTTCGAGTTATTATGTTCGTATTAGTACGTATAGTAACTATTGATTTTCGGGTCTTTGATCGCGTGTTACAACATGGGTTTAGTTTAATAATAGTTGTTTTAATTGTAATGTTCAATCGCGAAAGTCTTAGAAAATATTAAGTACGGATAGTAGTTTGGTGCTCCGGAGCGGAGGCCCTGCCCCCTACACTAACCGTTGGTGATGGTGGGTGAGTTGCCAGCTGAGATTGATCGGGAATATGGGGATTGTCTGAGATGAATGATATCCTATTTCATGATGCAATAGTTCTAGCTACTCGTATTATTCTAAGCTAACACAATAACTTTTTCTTTACTGAAAGCTTGTGTCCTTTGAGTTTTGATCCCGGGTCTCTCGAATGTTCATAGAGGTTAGATTTACCGACGGCAAATTTTGAATACCCTGTATTTTCTTATAGTCTTACTATTGACCAAAAAAAAAATTAACTCCCGCTCCCCTTGTATTATCCCGCATTTTCATACCCTACCGATATCGAGCGCCAAAATCCACAATTTAATGTAAAATGAAAAATAGTGAATAAAGATAAAACAGAAAGTAGGTAAATGATTCGAAAAGTGCACCGAGTAATTGTATGAGCTACAGGTTAAAGCGCAATATATTCCACTTCTTACGTATCTTAAAAAACATCGATAGTCGACACCACGGTTTAAAAAATACCCAGAGCGCCATCTATTGCATACCTCAAGAACTAACGTAACGTTAATACTTATAATGTAAAAAACAGTTTAGACGATAAAACAAATTGTACGTCATCCCTCGGGAAATCCTCATTCTCAAGGATACATTATCGTATCATTTAGCTTCTTAATTTACATGTTTATATTGGTTTGCAATATAGTACCTTGTTTTAAATCATACACAGCGCCATCTCCAATCCATCCAGCAAGCAAACAATATTTTAGTTTTCCTTCGGGAATATCATTTTCCCGGGATTTAAAGTACCCTATTATTTAATCTGGACTTCTAACTATACGTCTGCAAAATTTCAAAGCAATCGGTTCAGTAGATACGGCGTGAAAGCGGCACAAATAAACAAACAAACAAACTCACTTTCCAATTTATAATATTAGAATGGATTAATTAATAATTAATAATAGGATAATAATCGGGATTAACCAACGAACATTTTTAAGACCACTTACGTGATATGTTTGCCCGACGTGTCGGCACGCCTACTGGTGCTGTGGTCGCGGACTGACTGACGAGCTGGCTCGGCTGCTAGTTTGTGATTGACGAGTTTTTAAAGTACCCTCACATCACTCAATACTTAGAGTAGAGGGTACTTTAAAAATGATCGTTGGTTAATCCCGATTATTATTATATAAAATGTGTACAAACCGCGAGAGTTTAAAAAGTGTAATAGTGTTGATACTCACAGCCTGCTGCGCGGTATTGATGACGGCCGTCAGCGCGGGTGCGTGCAGTTTCTGCAGCCGCGACAGCAACATCCAGCAGCCCGCGCGCGAGCGGGACGAGCGGGACACCACGCGCTGCGGACATGGCGGTTCGACATCAATTACTCTCTCAATTATAACATCATTTTATTATTACAAAGCAGATCATGATAGGATAAACAACTCACTTTTAACAGAAGATTGGCAAACAAATTGAAGTCTGACCATATCGATGAAATGGTTGATAGTTTTTACAACGAACTAATTAAGGTCATAAAAGAAAATACGCCGATGTTTGAACGTCGACCTAACCGTTTCCCTAAAAGGTATTCAGCAACATTAATACGTTTTTTAAAAGAAAAACAAGAATTCCATAGTACGTACACGAGGTATAATAACCCTAGGGATAAAATTAGTTTTGACATCCTATGAGTGCGCTGTCACGGCTAATAATGGGCAGGTTATCGCGAATTAGTTCGCGGCTCACTTTCAGTCAGTGTTCCAAACCTCAACTCAACCTCAGACTATCAGTGACCCCGAGGACATTTACACGTAAAACGCATGCAACAAAAGTATATTGTTAACAGTCGTACTTGACAAGTCTGAAATCAAAGAGGCTCTATCAAAACTTAACATTTACAAAAGTTCAGGACCAGACGATATACCTCCATATTTTTTTATGCTGTGTCACTTCAATTATCTATAATTTTTAATAAATCTTTGGAGAATGGTAGTTTTCATCTAAAGTGGAAATTGGCTCAAGTCATTCCGGTTCCCAAGACAAAAGATCATAATGATATTAAAAAGTATCGCCCAATATCGCTTCTGTCTGTGTTTGGTAAGGTGTTTGAATCCTTAGTATAAAACTAAAAATAACTTTGAATGCAAGAAAAAACTTCAATCGTGGCTATTAAATCTTACATACACGGAATCAGAGGAATTGCTTGATAAGTTAATATAAGATCTTTTTATTTTTTATCATAATAATACAATTAGTTAGATACAATCGATTCTGATAATAATTTATACACTACTTACCAATACCATTATATGAAAACTGATAGTTTAAGCCTTTTTTGTTTATTGTTGCCTGAAATACAGGTAAATTACCTAGCTCAGGAACAGGAAAATGTTATATTTTGTACTTTAAATAACTAACTAGGTCAAGACAAATATTATGTACTTTTAAAAATTGAATAAATTTTTATTTCTTTATTATTTATTAGTCAAAAAAAGGCTTTATTGGCACGTCAAACCACAGCTTATAAACAATCAGCATGGTTTTATACATAAAAGATCAACGACCACAAATTTGATTCAATTTGCAAACGATGTCATGACTACTTTGGTTAAAAACGTTGAGGTTCATGCAATTTATGCTGATTTTTCAAAAGCATTTAATATTGCTGACCATAAGATCGCAAGGTTGAAACTAATGCGGTTAGGTATGCACGGTTCTCTCTTGCGTTGGTTTAGTAGCTATTTGCAGAATCGTAGCCAGTTGATTGCATGCTGTGGCTACAATTCCCAGACACTCTCTGTTGCCTCTGGTGTTCCCCAGGGATCTCATTAAGGCCCTCTATTATTTATAATTTTCATAAATGACATATTTCGAAGTCAAAAATATTACTTTACGCTGATAAACAAGGATATAAAATATACAAGGAAATACATAACACTGAAGAAGATCCAATTCACCTGCAACAACATTGGACGCAAATAACTAAGTGGTGTACTACAAACCGGATGTTCTTGAATGAGTCAAAATGCTACAGTATCAACTTTAGCTGAAAACGTCATCAATCTTCACTGGATTATAAAGTCAATGATAAACCACTTAAACAAGTATCAGTGATCAGAGATCTTGGAGTGATGTTTGATGATGTTGCAAAATTTGATCAGCACATTGATGCCGTGTGCAAAAGAGCTAGCAAGGCGCTTGGTTTTATGATCCGCAAAGCAAAAATCTTTCGTTCCCCTTACATTCTTGTTCTGCTGTACAATTCTTATGTGCGTAGTACTTTAGAGTATTGCAATTGAGTCTGGAACCCCATATATTCTGTTCACTCAGATCGCATCGAAAGAATTCAAAAACAGGTTTGTTATGATCTGAGCTACGCCGATAATAAATCCCGTGTTCTTCCGACTTACACCGATCGTCTTCACTATTATGGAATTCCTTAGCCACTTTTGGAAAGTTGAGCGGGGAAAAGATGGTAATATAAAGGTTTTTTATTACCCCATTTCTTCCGATGGGTGTACGCAAGAGGCGATTAACGGTATTGGGGCTCTCAAGGCATTATTGGGCGATGCGGTTGGAGACCCATCACCGACAACCTTTATTTACCATCTGTTCCCCACTCAACTTTCCGAAAGTGGCTGAGGAATTTCTAGTTCCTTAGCTCTGGGTATTTTTCTAGGGATTTACAGCCGTGAGTATATATATGTACGTGTATCAACTCGGTGGTCAGCTGCCGAACTGTGAACGAGTCGCATTTTTGTGGTTGCCTGTGGTTTTCGCTTGCGGGTGTGTGTGGTGCATTGTCTGCTTTTCGATTTCTTGTAAGTGGGAGGGCGGGCGGTGCACAATGCATGTTGCATGAATACTGCAGGAGGGCAATTCTCACACGGTAGATATTATATCACTTTCGATATTTATCACTTTTGTGATATTTTGCGATCGATATTTGACTTGAGCTATTCTCACTCCATCCGATCGATATTTTTCTATTGAAAACCAGCCGATATGATGATATATATCAAAGGATGATATCGTGTGGTCACGATCAGACGATATGATGATATTTGAAGATGTCGTGCGAACGGCAGCCATTTTGTTTACAAATTTCGTTTGAATACTTTTAGATAGAAAACTAAAATGTAGGTAAATATATTAAATGGATCATAGATCAAATAGTCTTAGAAGTTGTAAATAATATCTACTTGGATCAACGTTAATTATATTATTAAAATATAAAAATATATTATTTTTCCATAATAAAATCTCAAAAACTAAATTCGGTTGTCGGATGGTCCATTTGGGAATTCAGACTTTGCTAGTTACCGGCAAAGTACACTTAAAGGAAAATTTAAACAAACCAAAACATATGTAAATATTGACGAATTCAATATAATTTTTTTAAGGTGGCTTCAATTGTGTTTGCCACAATTATTTCGCCAATATCGAGTAAAAATATTGACAGATATGAAGACCTTTTCATATCTAAGATGACAGTTAAACTGACCTTTCGTTCAATTCATTCGCTTAGATCATTGATTTCGGTCTTCGTTCTTTAATGTCTAAAGAAAAATTACTACCGTGTGCTAGAATACAGTTTCAATCTATCAATAGAAATATATTTCACTTTGTGATATTTTTCACATGACATTGAACACTTGATATAATTTCTATGATAGTAATGATATCGAACTTGCGAGAATTGCCCTCCAGGTATTTAGCGGAATTAAGCAAATAAACTTATTAATATTAGTATGTATATGTATGTATTTGTTTGAGGTGATGGTGTATTCCCACTGACCTCCACGTCGTGCGCCAGTATCTGGTAGCAGTCCTTCAGCGCGTCCACGTCCCCGTGCGGCGACCCCAGCAGCGCCAGGCACGCCCGCCGCTCCGCGCGCCACATGGCGGCCAGCGCGCCCGCCAGCAGGCACACTGCCTCTTCGGATAGACAGCTGTCCGTTTCCGCTGTATGGAAAAACAATTGAAACACTTCAATATTTCAAAGCAAATGCTGGAATAAAAAATCTATACAAATAATATGTTCGCGCCAGACATGTACTCGCGGCTTTGGCATATTCTATTTAGTCTGCGATTGACAGATCGATTGACAGTTAGATAAAAACTTGCTCTTGACTTGAGCTCTGAATTGAATTGAATTGTTGCATTGTAAAATTGTTATTAATTTTGTATAAATTTCGAGTATTGGGATACTAATAGAAAAGAGCATTGTATATTTGATTGTTTATATTGTGATTCGGTGAAATTGTGGACAATAGCAAAGTTATCGCACTTGAAACCAAAACCTTTGATGTGCGTTGAGAGGGTGAACTTTGGACCCGACAACAGCTGTCGAAGATTCTCTATAAACGATATCCCTTGGCCAGGGAATCGTATTGTTGATCAAAGATTGAATGCATTCAAATCTAAACAAAATATTGAAAAACAAACACCATTTGAAATAACCTCTTCAACAAATTGGGAGATCAAACAGCAAGGACGGAGCAACTCACCAGGATATCACGTAAGTGAATTCAAATCCTTTTTTATACAATTAAAAATCAAGAATAGTTGGTAGCAGAACAGAAATACAGAATATAATTTTGGTAGCAACAGCGTTACACACGAACAAGAAATTGAACCTCTGGGACAAATATTTGAATTGTCAAGTTTAATAGAAAACATACTATTGACTTTAAGTGTAATTGTTGTGTTATAAATTGGTATAATGGTGTTAGATTATTGATAGTACAAAGATCCTTATTGAGTTTTTGTTAACATGCCATATGTTCCTCAAATTGAAATCTATATTCCATATTAATTGCAGGAAAAGTAATTGTTGTTTGTTTAACACTATTTTGAATAATAGTCTAGAATTGTGATCTTATCATCTTATTGCAATAGTATTGAAAGTAATTGTTGTTTGTTTAACACTATTTTGAATAATAGCAGTCTAGAATTGTGATTCTATTATCTTATTGCAATAGTCTTGTAAGTATATATGTCAGTACTTATAAATGGGTACAGCTTCACACTGCATTAAGTTAGATAGAAGTTATATACATTATTTGATCATATGAGTTATTTCCAAGTGAGTTTGAATAAGTGGCAGGCTAACTTTATTTTTTACTTTAAATTTCTACTTGTTTTTTGATATTTTGTAGACTGGGTTGTGTTAACAGGTTCACAATCAGTTTCCAGTTTTGGTTTTTAAAATAAGGTTAATGATTGCAAGTCTGGGGCTTGATATTTTGTATATTGTGTTTTTTGGTAACTAGTTCATTATTGTTGCTAGAATGTATTGCCAATTGATATTTGTCCTTTGCTAGTTTTGAGTCAGGTTGCTTCTTTTGTATTCCTTTGTTGTATTTTATGTATTTTATGTATCTGGTGGTCAAGTGTTGATTTGGGTTGTATTCTTTGTATTTGTATGTTGTATTATTGGTATTGATGGTCAAGTGTTAATTATAGGTTATAAAATAGGAGTTACATCTTTGTTTTAATTATTATTGTGGTATTATTGTATCTGTTACATCATGACTTCTGTAACTAGGATTGTTGGGGAAGTAAGGACAGTATTGCGTTGGTTAGTTTCAGCTGCTGCATTGGTGGGTCGAACAGAACGAACCGCTGCTTTGTTGGATAGGTTTGATAAATTGCCCGCTAAACGGGAGCGGTTAGAGAATCTTTCTGCCTGTTATTATGAATTGGCTAGCACTGGTGTGGTTCCATCTGATGTGGAAACTCAAATTGTGAGTGATTTGGATCAGTGTGATGAGCTTGCCGACCAATTGGTTCAGGCGGCTCTCACACTCAAAGCGGGGTCGACTACTTCTCCAGATTTGGATACCAAACTTGAACCAACCTCTCCAGCGTTATTGGGTAGACTCCCCACTTTGGATTTGCCGAAGTTTAGTGGAGATCTCACTGAGTGGCTTAGTTTTTGGAACATGTTCCAAAGCCTGGTGGATCGTAGGTCAGATTTGTCACCAGCTCAGAAATTGGCCTACCTTCGTTCATCCATGCGGGATGAGGCTTTGGACATGATGAGTCATCTCACTGTGACTGATGACAAGTTATCCCACTGCTGTGGAACTTTTGACCCGAAGGTATTACAATGTAAGACGGCTTGCAGACCAGCATGTTGGTCGGATTCTCACCTTGCCCAGGATTTCTAACCTGAGTCGGTTGCGGGTGGACTTGTTGAATCCAATGCTGGTTTCTTTGAATGCATTGAAGATCTTGGACCTACCTGTAGATTCCTGGTCCTATTTATTGTTACATATTGTGCTAGAGAAACTTCCACCCGAGTTGAAGGTTCGCTTCGAACACAAATTTGGAGGGGATAGTGCCTCTCATCTTCCTCCCTTTTCAGATTTGTTGCTTTTTCTGGAGGGTGAGTGCCGGGTGGGAGACATTTCAGGTGTACTTCCTCCTAGTCAGCCGGTTCGTGTGGAACCGAAGTCTCGGCGTGTGAATCAGCCACGTTTGACCGAAAGGAGAGATCACCGAGTTTATATGGCCATGGGGCAAAATGGGCCCCCTGTTGTTTGTCGGTATTGCAAGGAGCCTGGACATGCAGTGACAGCCTGCAAGCGTTTTTTGGGGATGCGAGTCCAGGGTTGCCGATCTATTGCTGCTGACCGAAGGTGGTGCTATGGTTGTCTTGGTGACCATCTTCAGCGTGAGTGTCAGCAGAGCAGACCTTGTAGGTTTTGTCGGGGAGCTCATCATCCGGTTCTATGTGCGAACCGTAGTGGTCGTGATGATGTAGAAGTTGTGCGTTCCCCCCCCCCGAGTCTGCTCCCCTCCTCATCAAGCCCCCCTCCACCATGCTGCGACTAATATTCGTCGCGAGAGGGTTTCGCGTCGTTCTCCCACGGGCGGGGGTAAAATGGCTCGTTCTCAGGAACCGCCTAGATATTACACGGCCGCCGATAGGTTCTCTCCCCCCTTGATGGAGCAGCCCCGGTTAAATAACCGGACTTACGGTTATGGGCGTCGTCGTACGCCATTTGTTGGTGCTAACTCATCTCGTCATTCCCAGTACGATAGGTGGGAGCCACACCCACGTCGTAACCTTCCCGACGTGTCCAGGGGTGAGTTTTCTCCCCCTCGACGTACCGAATAGGTACTTGCTGCCCTCCCACCAATCCCTGCTGTCCGCCGGGAAACCGTACTGTTGCCGACAGCAGTTGTTAGAGTGTGGGCCCCCAATGGTCAACATGTGGATGTTCGAGCCATTTTGGATTCGGGGTCCCAAGGTTGTATCTTGTCAAGTTGGTTGGTGGTGCGATTGGGCTTATCATTGAAAAATTGTGATACGTTTGTTAGGGGTGTAGGAGACACTCCCGTGTCAGCGCTTAAGGGAGAGACCCGTGTCTCGGTCTCGCCTCAGTATCCCCTGGTTCCAGTTGTGTCGTTCTTGGGAATCGTTGTAGATACCATTTTGGGTCCGGTGCAACCCCAGGTTGATTTGAAGTTGATTTGCCCTGTTTTGACAAAAGGTTTGAAGTTGGCGGATCCTACCTATTTTACCCCTGGACCAGTAGATTTGTTGTTGGGTTCTGATGTTATAGGCACTTTTTTGACTGGAGGGCCTCAGCCCTTACAGCCCAACGGATTGGTAGCAGTGCCCACCGTTTTTGGTTTTGTTATTTTGGACCAGTCCTATCCAGTAGGGTGCCGGTTGAACATAGTGTTGGTGTATGTTTGTCACTCCTGGTTGAAAAAAAAAAAAAATAGAGTTGTCTGGTGCAGTCTTAGTTACTAAATTGATGCATCATGTTCTAGGTTTGCTGAAAGGAGATATGGATATTCGTGATTGTTATGCATGGACTCACAGTGAGATTGTTTTGTCCTGGCTTAAATTGCCAGCTCACACGTTGGAAGTTTTTGTAGCCAACCGTATCCCTCAAAGCCAGAATTGTGAGACCCCGTTGTTATGGAGACATGTTCCTGCTCGTATTTAAAAGGTCTATCTTTGTGTTTTTATTTGTTTCTCTACGAAGGCTGTTGATTTAGAAATAGTATCGTCATTGAGCACTGAAGCCTTCATTGCTGCCCTCTCCCGCTTTGTTTTCGGTCGAGGATTGCCAACGCTCATGCGTTCCGATTGCGGAACAAATTTTAAGGGTGCCAACAACTATCTTCGAGAAGTTGTTGACTTTCTTGAGTCCAGCAAGAAGGACATTAGTACTAGTTTATCCCGCCAGGGTATTAAATGGCTGTTTGACCCACCTTCCTGCCCTTTGAAAGTGTTGTTAAGGTCGCTAAAACTCATTTGCATCGCGTAATTGATGAAACTGTACTTACTTATGAGGAACTTGATACTGTATTTTGTAAAATTGAGGCAGTCCTCAATTCACGGCCTTTATGCCCGCTCTCTTCGGATCCAAATGACTTGGAGGTGTTGACTCCAGGACATTTCTTGATTGGACAACCACTTAACGCCTTGCCTGAGTACCCTCTTGTTGATTGTAGCCCGAACCGAGTTTCGCGATTTGAAGCCCTCCAGAGGATGACCCAGACTTTCTGGCATCGTTGGTCCCTAGAATATTTGCATATACTCCAGCAACGGGTTAAGTGGACGGATAAGATGAATCCACCAGCTGTTGGTGACCTTGTTTTAGTGAAGGATACTAACCTTCCGCCCTTACTGTGGCGCAAGAGGCGTATTCTTAAGTTGTTTCCGGGTACAGATGGTACTCCTAAAGTTGTTGAGGTCCTGGTGGGTGATTCTATTTTGAAAAGAGCGGGCGCAACTCAATCCCGACTCCCGATTGATTAAAGCGGGCCGATTGTAGCGGCCCGGGGCGGGGGTATGTTCGCGCCAGACATGTACTCGCGGCTTTGGCATATTCTATTTAGTCTGCGATTGACAGTTAGATAGATAAAAACTTGCTCTTGACTTGAGCTCTGAATTGAATTGAATTGTTGCATTGTAAAATTGTTATTAATTTTGTATAAATTTCGAGTATTGGGATACTAATAGAAAGGAGCATTGTATATTTGATTGTTTATATTGTGATTCGGTGAAATTGTGGACAATAGCAAAGTTATCGCACTTGAAACCAAAATCTTTGATGTGCGTTGAGAGGGTGAACTTTGGACCCGACAACAGCTGTCGAAGATAATACGCAGAATACGAAGGGAAGCAAAGAAAGATTCTCTATAAACGATATCCCTTGGCCAGGGAATCGTATTGTTGATCAAAGATTGAATGCATTCAAATCTAAACAAAATATTGAAGAACAAACACCATTTGAAATAACCTCTTCAACAAATTGGGAGATCAAACAGCAAGGACGGAGCAACTCACCAGGATATCACGTAAGTGAATTCAAATCCTTTTTTATACAATTAAAAATCAAGAATAGTTGGTAGCAGAGCAGAAATACAGAACAAATATGTACAACATAAAAGTTGCCCTCAGCGAAATTGGAAAACACGACCTCAAAACTCAAGAATTCTTGTCCTCAAACCGTAAACGATAAAAACTTTCCTACCTGTTCTAACTGCTTGTCAATATAATCGTGTCCCACTTGCCGCTTCAAATGTCAAGCGAAATATATGACAGAAGTATAAAATGATAACCAAGAACAACTACGTAGGTGTCGTTGAATTCGTTGAATATGACAATGTATACTCACTTATCAAAAATGACGAAATCCAAATAATCATTTTGTGCGAGTGAAAGAAAATAAATGTTATAAAAAGAGACGCGTAGGCCATTATCACTAAGTAAATAAATAATAAAAAAATTGTTTATCTTCATTTCCATTTTTACATAAAATTCATCATAACGTTAAACCTTGCACTAGGCACACCCTGCTCTGTATCGCAAGATTTTATTTTGTCTGCTTTATATAAAAGTTATAAATTAAGGGCGTCCCCGGAAAAATAGGCTGATATTGATTGTTTGGAAATTCTATAAAGTCTTATTTGATGATATTGATTTGACATGAATAAAATATATGTTGGTGATTAGTTCATAGTGTTGAATTTTGATGTTTAACATTTTAATAATTTGTTGAAGAATATGATGAAAAAAATTTAATTGGAACCGTATAGGCTCCTCTGGCATAACATACATGTGAACTCATTATGTGTCTATATACGCGTAGCTTTAAGATCTGTAACTTTGATGTTTAACTTTTCATTTAAACATTATAGTTATTCAATAAAACTAAATAAACTACATTTATCCTAAGCGCGCGTTTTTTCCGTCCCTGTCACTCGCAGTAAATTTGACGTAAGAGTGAGCGCAATAGCTGCAAAATGCGGGGAGGCCCTTAAACGAAAACAAAACAAAGTAAAAAATGGAATGTCAAAAGTAGACCTCCAAAAACTAATATCCATTGAGCCATGTGTGCCTCGATTTGTTTTATTCTTTATGTCTTCATTTTAATCAGTCTCAGCGTTTTAATAATGATCAAGTGGTCTTGTGTTTTCTTTCTGTGTATTAGTATTAGTCTTTTTGTATGTGTACCGAATAAACTATATTTGATCTGATTTAATATTAACTAGATTAGATATATGAACGATTAATCATTTATAAATAAATATTTAGCATTGTTAAGTGCATAAACTTAGCATAGCGTAGAAATATAAATCAAACTTACGGGCATCGTTAATAGATCTCCGCGGTCCGATAGCGAGTCCTGTCGATTGTTCTAGAGTCTGAGACGCCTTCATCATTATTTTATTGGCGCGCTTTTCCAACCTGAAAAATTACAATTATATCATTTCAGCTGTAAATATAAATAATTTCCGAATTTGTCCAAAGCGGTGATCGATAGTCTATGGCTGCTCCAATGGGATTTATGGGCGTGCATGTGTGAGAGTATATGTGTTTATAATTATATATTAATTGCTTACTAGATATGAGGAATAATTACTTACGCTTTTTGTATTTTGCTCGTTTTCTTGGTACTATCGGATCGATGAAGAGGATTTTTTGATCTCTGCAACAACAACTTATTTGAGGTCCAGTAAATAAGTACATGCTAGTATTATTTATGATATCTAGCGAAATGAGAACGTTAAGATAAGAAACATTTATCTTCATTTTATCTGGGAATATTCTGCCTCCGGTATACTCCTTCTTATCAAATCAAATCTTTACCATTTTCCGAAATAATAAAAAAAATAATAAAAAAAAATAATAAAAATTTATTCAGTTTTCAAAAGTACATAATATTCGTCTTAACCTAGTAAGTTATTTAAAGTACAAAATATAACATTTTCCTGTTCCTGAGCTAGGTAATTTACCTGTATTTCAGGCAACAATAAACAAAAAAGGCTTAAACTATCAGTTTTCATATAATGGTATTGGTAAGTAGTGTATAAATTATTATCAGACTCGATTGTATCTAACTAATTGTATTATTATGATAAAAAAATAAAAACATCTTATATTAACTTATTATATTAAGCAATTCCTCTGATTCCGTGTATGTAAGATTTAAAAGCCACGATTGAAGTTTTTTCTTGCATTCAAAGTTGTTTAAGTTATATAATACTAGTAATCTATTAATTTTATTATATAAGTATGGACCTAAAAATATAAAGAATCTATTTGTAATGGAAAATTTTGCACTATAAGTATTCAAACATGCTATATCCTTTCGCCTCCTGTTTAGTGTATCAGGGTTGAAGTGTAAGCTGGCATGCTGCTTTAGAACAGTGAATAGAATAAAGAGCTGGCGCACAGTTAGCACTTTGCATTGTTTATATAGTTCGGTAGTAGGGAAATAGAAAGGGCGCGCTGTGGCTACTTTAAGTAGCGCTCTTTGAGCTCGTTCCAGTTTTAACATAGTGGTAATGCCAGCACCTCCCCAAGATTTTATGCAATAAGTCAGTAAGGATTGACCAAGCGCTTGATAGATTTGTTTTATTAAAGCGTAGTCACATATGTGTCTCAACTTTTTAAATATTACTATAAGTTTTCTAATTCTATTACAGAGTGCATTAATATGGACCTTAAAAGTTAAAGTAACATCGAGAGTAATTCCAAGATATTTGATGTTAATTGCTTTGGAGATAGTTGAGCATGGGCATGGTGCGCTATCAGTGCAAGTGCGGTGATGTGCATAAAGCGGGGTATTAGCGAGTAATGGTGTAGAAGTGTTCCTTGCGAAAATCATATACATAGTTTTATCAGTGTTCAAGGACAGAAAATTATTAAAAAGCCAGTCATTCACAATACTAAAGCCAAATTGAGCGAATTTATAAGCTTCGTCTATTGTTTTTGCAGAAAAAAGTAAGGCTGTGTCATCTGCATATGAAACTATGGTGCCGTTATTAAGTTGGAGATTACATAGCTCATTAATATAAATCAAAAATAGGCTGGGTCCTAAGATACTACCCTGAGGGACGCCATAGGGGTGGTTTTTTGAAAATGTGCTATAATTGTCTCCAATTTTTAGGCACTGAAGTCTATTTCTAAGATAGCTTTCAAATAATTTAATTAATTTAAAATAAATCGATCGAAATAGTATCTCACTCTTCCATTAACCAAGGTAGATGATTTGATTGACGATTGTTGTCTCACATAATTACTAAAACTTGCTACTGAAGACGATACATACGAGGGGCGGCTGAAAAGTTTTGAGCCTAAGTACCTTTAAGTATCACTAATGAGTCGTGATACACAGCACTAATTTGAGTATCCTAAATACTATTTGAAGAGATGTCTGCAGTTTATGGGGAGTCTGCAACTGGATGCTTATGAAACGTGGATGCGACAGTACGATCCGGAGTCAAAACAAGAGTCAATGCAGTGGATAGAAAAGGGAGAAAAGCCGCCACGGAAATTCAAAGTGGAAAGGTCGGCTTCCAAGCTAATGGCGACTGTTTTTTGAATTGATTTGAAGAAACCAATCATCCACCCTACAATCCAGATCTGGCTCCTAGCGATTATTTCCTTTTTTCAAATTTGAAAAACGAGCTCCGAGGACTGAATTTTTCCAGTGACAAGGAAATGAAGGCGGCCTTAAATGAACATTTTGAAGGCAAAGACTGCAAATTTTTTTTGGGAGGGTTGACAACCTTTTTAAATAAATATAAGAAGTGCATTGAATTAGAGGAAGATTATATTGAAAAATATAATTTTTATACATTTCCATCAGCAGTTTTATACCTACCTATCTTACCTTAGGCCAAAACTTTTCAGCCGCTCTTTGTATACTCACAATAGTTTTTTTTATATTGTTTTATTAAATTATCTAATTAGTGAGTTAGCTTTCTTATTGAAAGTAAATTCACTTTATAAAAGTTAATACATAGTGGTTTTGTATTTTTTTTAAATGTGCAATAATGAATAATATAAAAACTTACAAAGAAAATTATTATATTACACTGACAACCAAAGAAGCATTTGATTCCCAATTCTGTACCCCATTCAACATCAACGAATTTTGTCTCACAGATTCTTTTAACCCCAACAATGTCGTCGCAGTTTGGTTTAGTAATAGCCGTAGTCTAGTAATAATCGTAGTCTAGTAATATTCGTAGTCTAGTAACAATCGTAGTCTAGTAATATTCGTAGTCTAGTAACAATCGTAGTCTAGTAATATTCGTAGTCTAGTAATATTCGTAGTCTAGTAACAATCGTAGTCTAGTAATATTCGTAGTCTAGTAACAATCGTAGTCTAGTAATATTCGTAGTCTAGTAACAATCGTAGTCTAGTAATATTCGTAGTCTAGTAACAATCGTAGTCTAGTAATATTCGTAGTCTAGTAACAATCGTAGTCTAGTAATATTCGTAGTCTAGTAACAATCGTAGTCTAGTAATATTCGTAGTCTAGTAACAATCGTAGTCTAGTCA